>CAUDMG010000814.1:3657500-3877500 GCA_958450375.1 Homarus gammarus | reverse complement strand
AGCGGTCACTGATGACACTATGAACTATCACTGTGTACACTGTATCTCCCTGTGAGTGGTGTATTATAAACACAGATTCAGTCCTTGAGAAAGCACACAAACAAAATAAAATTTAAAGTCTCTGTGGCACCTATGACACGAATAGGCTGGCAGTTGTCCTTACCAGCTTGAATGCCAATATGTATTCACTTTAAGTTATTTATAGTCTCTTCTGCATTCACTGATGACAACTATGAACTGATTTAACTGAAGGCACAGTACTACACTCCCTGGTTGGCCTTTATCACAGCCGTGACCACAACACCCTAAAAAATAAAATAAAATAAAAGCTTTGTCATGTGGCAGTGATTGTGTGGTTATAGGCCTGTGACCCTGGCTGTACCTCCAACTCGGTGGAAATTGAGTTTTCAAAAATACAATCGTGTCTAGCATTAAAAGTCCTACATCGATTTACACTTTCACATCACTAAGACGATCTTGACGAACTCATGTAATCACTGTCCAATTTCTGCCGCTCTACATCGAAGGCCCGAATGCCGAACACGCTTTGTTACAGAGACGCAACACGACCCGCCCGCACGTTTAGATACAACACATCATCCCTTGTCCTCCATAATATGTTAACGATTAATTTAGGTCAATATGTATAAAACTTTAATAATTGGTGTTGTGCAAAGAAGACTATGGAGCACTCAGCGTGGATCAAGCCCAGGATGACATCACGGTTTGTAGTAGAGTGGCAGCTGTCAACGTCCACCAAAAAGTCGCACGACTCCCAAGCTCGCGGTTAAAACTTACAGCCGCATAACCAGAATTTTGAACGTCGTTCAACCGGCCGAAATGTAATGACCACGATCATACACATCAGTTAACATAAAATCAAACTATTCATATTACGCTCAATAGCCAAGCCCACAAAAAAAATGTAGCTGTGCTTTCTTTATTTGAGTTTCCCATCTGAGGAGTCCGTTTTCTCATCACTTCAGGACGGCCGAGTCCTTCTTTTTCTCTCAACCTTAGAATCCACCCGAGACTTCGATATTTCTTAGTAACGACAATTTGAAATTACAACTGTGATTGCAATTGTTGAAACTTAGATAGGTCTGATTACAGTTGGAACATTCAAGATCCATTGTGAGTGATGTTGAAAGCTTCAAATGTCCTTATTAGTAAGACTTGTCGAGTAAGTGAGTGTCGAGTTTGTCAATATGAGTGGCATATCCTTATATCGTCGATGGGGATAGCCATGAATTCCAAGTGCTACTGAAGTTAGATTATTTTGATACCCAAACATGAGAGAATCGGATGTTTGTAGCTTAGTTAGTGTCAGTTGTCTATTTAAAAAAGTCATTAATCTCCTGAAAAGATTCTGTCAAACTCAAAATCTCCAAGACCTAACGGCTCTTCCCAGGAAGAATTCCTTGGCTGTGGTTTTTGGTTTCCTGTAAGTACAGTAATTTAGGTGTGAAGGTCATTACCCCTGTCTTATATTTCGACGGTATAAGTAATCTAGCGGACACACAGGCGAATGACTCGTGCAGGCCGCTGTAGGGCAGACCCGTATGTGGCATTCACAGTATCATTACTCGATAATACTTTACAACTATCACCTCCATGGACAGTGACGGTGTAACGGGCCGAGTTTTCTCTTTTCAATAATTTACCATCCAGCTACTCTTTTCTGTTAGTATTCTATGTACTCATATACTTATTTGTTCTGTGTAGCATTCTTCCAATGAGTACCCTGTTTTATATACTTATTCTTCTTCCATTCTTTACATATATATTTATTCTTAGTTTCAATGTTCTTACCTTTCTGAAGTATACTTTGTTTTATGTCTATTCTTATACATGGGTTAGTCTGGGGAACCATGTTATTCTTTGTACAACACTTTTTATACTTACAAAGGGTAGCTGCCACCACCCAGACTTTTCATTATATAACATAACTCATGGAAAGTTGTTGGGTAGTGTGGTAGATGTCTAGGCACGTGAGTAAGTATTATTTTCTGGGAACCAATGTTTAGAAGGAGTAGAGTGGTGATACTCAGATTACTAATTCAATATTTATTAACACAGTGAGTGGAGAAGATGCATCTTAGATTCACTCAGGCTAAACAGAACCGCAAGTAACTTATTAAGTCATCAAACACTTCAAGAACTTATTACCTCATTAAATACCTCCAAATACTTATTACTTCATTAGACAATTGTGGTATTATTCCTCTGACAAATGAGATTCAGTAATTATACACAAGATATCACTGGACCCCCAGGTCTTACTTTTACAAGTCACAAATTACATCTTCAATTCTTGGTTACAACATTTAACAATCAAAATATTATTCCATTGTTACTGCAAGTGGATAATATGACACACTTGACATTATCCCAAATCAAATTATAACCTCACGTTCTATCGTCATGAACATGATACTTTTCCTTCAGTTCATGTACTCAACTCACATAACATATTTCCTGGTAATATCCACATTTATGGTTTCACTGCTTAACCTGGGATTTCCATCTGTTAGTTAATCCCTCAATCAAGATACAATAATACTTAGGCCCGTGTAACTGTGAGGAGTGCCTCAGGGTATATATCCCAAGTGTCTCCATAACAAATGAAGATAGCTGTCAGGGGGTCGGTTGTAGACCGACACACGCCAAGGGAGCTGCCGCCTAAGTTGCAGGAAAAGGACTTCCCAGTTTAATCCTGTCGAATTAACGGCATCGTCCAACTCGGCTACCGACCCACGGTAGCCGATGAGTATTCAGCTCAACACACTGGCCTGGAGATACGTTGAGGAAGAGTCACGAATGCGTCAATAATTAACTTCAACTATACAAAACATACGTCTGGCAACGGTCCAGCCGATATCTAAATCTCTACGTTACTCGACTTAATTGGCACAGAAGTCACTATGTTAAAACATGAACACTGATATTCACAAAATTGACTAAGTTAAACTGAATTACTAGGCGGCGGGGAACACACGTGAACATACCTGGAGATACGTTGAGGAAGAGTCACGAATGCGTGATTCTCCCTCGTGTAGAGGTATATACGTGCACCTGCGGGGCAGCTTGGGCCTCCATATTCATGCCAGAAAGGTCGATCTTACCAACAACATACCTTCTCTACCATTTTGGATCACCGTATACTTAATTATGAACTCCGGTGTTCCTGATCAGGGTAATTTCCTATGTCTATTCATATAATCTAATCAGAGGTTGAGCTTGCCAGGAAAGGGTGGAATATACACGTTGATAACATCAATTCTGCGAGCTTAGGCCTGAGGCGAACAAGGACCTTTTCACAGGGAGACGTTAGATCTTGGAGATTATACCGGTTGACAGAATAATTCAGGAAATTAATGACTTTCTTAAATAGACAACTGACTCTAACTAAACTATGAACATCAGATTCTCTGATGTCGGGGCGACAAAATAACATAACTTCAGTAGCGATCAGAAACTCATGGGTATTCTTAGGGAACGAAACCGATGGGTAGCGTTTGTCCTGGCAGACTCAACACTCACTTACTTGACACGTCTTATTAACAATAAGGACAGTTGAAGCGTTCAACACCACTCACAATGGATCTTGAATGTTTCAACTGTAAACAGACATATCTAAGCTGACTCAAAACAAAGGTGTTCTCGCTCACATTCAAATTCATTATATAGAGAGGTTGGTTTCAGTAAGTCAGAGAAAAATGGGATAACGGAGGACTGAGGCGTCTTGAAGTGATGAGAAAACGGACTCCTCAGATGGAGGGCTCAAAATAAAAGCAGAGGTACATGTTTTGTGGGCTATTGAGCGTAATATGAATCATTTGATTTTGGCGTTAACTGACGTGTACGACCGTGGTCGTTACAACGGGTTAAGACTTTCGTAGGCCTTAGGCACCTCCAAGATATGGGGCCCCATTTGACAGCATATTCACTAATAACACAAGCTAGTACCTAATTATAAAATGTGATGTCGAAAGAATAAGATTCAGTGATGTTTGCCATGAATTGAGTAAAAGAAAATGGGTTAGATCAGCTGTTCTTATACAGTACAGAAATATATTTGTTTACAAGAAGCACAGCTAGCTGGTGGACACTAATAGGATTAAGTAATAAATAAATGGGAAAAAAGTACCTCAGTATCAATTTAATAATAACCTGTAGAAAAAGGGAAAGAAAAGTTCTCGTTTTATTTTTCGTAGGCCCTAGGCACTGTGCCTACTGTGCCTAATAATCCGGGACTGTCCATGGATCTTGTTTACGTTAAACGTGTTGCTTGAATGTAATTGTATCTAACGGGCTTGGTATTGAGGCTGAGAATAAACAACAAGTACTTCGTGGCCCCAGTGCCCTCGTCTCTCCAACAACCTGACAGAAATCATTAATGGTTAAAGTTTGATTTTAAAATTAAATAAAACACTAAGTGATACATATCAAAATTTACCTGTTCTCCGTGATTCGTTTTCCGATAATATCAAAGCTAGTTTCCTGAGACTTTTACCACCCCGAAGCGACCAGCCTACAGACTACATATCGTGACCTCAGTAAATCCAGAACATTTTTTACTCATCTCAAACACCTGAACACTCCGTTAAACTACAGGTACATATAAGTCACATTCTAAAAATAATCGACGAAAACTGAGTTCAAAGTGCCCCTGTAGTAATTTATAATCATTACTTTAACAACACACACCGGTTTTTAAGAACAAACTAATAATTAGTTGGATACAATGTGATGAGGAAGAAACTCGCTCTGTTGATCGAGCCGTGGTTACACCTCAGCCACCGTAGCGACCTTCATCCCTTCAGTTAAATATATCAACTTTTTATAAAGAAACTCACTCGTTAACCATAGGTGTAGCGGTCAATAAAAGCTCAGACTCTTAATGTTTGCCGGAAGGATAGTAATTCAACGAAAAATTCCATAATCACAGCCCGTTTCATCGTCCTTAGATAATTCATAATTTTGTCTAATGTAAAATTGTGATTATTATCCATTCATAACCTTCATGTCCATAAACCTAATAGGCAGGGGCGGTTTTTCGTTATACACATGCGTAAAACCCCAACAAAACCAGACCTAAACCTACTGTGTGTGTTGGTATACGTTCTCGAGTTGTTGGTAAGGTTTAATGTTAGATTTTCTTAATGTTTCTGAATGTAAAGTGTACTGATATGATATTGTATTTGATGTTGTTGCTAGGGGTAGCGGCGAGTCAGACGTATTGACCCATAACAATTTTAATAGCTCTGTGTGCCAATTGTAATACATGGCATAACATTAACCAAACCAAAGTTTTAATCATACCTTAATTTAAATTCCTGGCGGAGGGTGAATCAAGTCCTGGTGTAGTTAACTGTGGTGAATACTCTTGTAGTTCCCACATGTTTTAATTGACTTCACTTCAAAAAGGACACTTGGAAAATTCACTACGGTACCTCGTCGTACTTTTAATGTTCACTAGAAAAAGGGATTCCACGCGTGAATTTTTCTTTAACCTTCAATTAGGTTCACTACCTCCGTTAATACTATTTATTTCCATTAATCCAATCACGTTATGGGCCCATAACACTTCACTTGGCATCAGTGACAAATATCCTCTAATCTCATCGAGTCACATCAGGTCACTTCACCTTTTAACCAATATTTCCCATATATTAACACAACACTTCACGTTACGGGTCCTCCAGCACTTCACAACTCCGAACACTTCCACTTATATCAGTATATAACACCGAAAGAGTATCAAGTTTGTAAGGAAATTGTCAAAAATGAAGGAATAATGCACACGTCCTCCTTGAACACGAACCGGACACGACCAGCGAGTGATGTTGTGGCTGTCAAGCTGCCAGGGTTGCCAACTCGGATTTTCAAATGTCGCTAGGCTGGTACCTAAAAGAAGCTAAATGTAGCTAAATCTTCCATGGAAAGTCGCTAGCCATTATTCCCCCCCTTCAGTAATTTGATGCAAATAATATTTTCATAATGCCGACTGTAATGGACGGAGTATAAATAAAATGCATTATGTAAAAATATCATTTTTCAGATTTTCTGTGAAATGTGGCGCAAGAATATTGCATATTATCCCAGAACAGTTTGATCTTTTTAACTTGAGTTCACTGCCTGCCTTGCTGTCACTAAAACATACTTTAAACACTTCACTTATGTGTTCTACCACACGAATAGAACAATGTTCAGCTACAAACATGGCCAGAGTTCCCTCCACTTTTTTTGCTTCACCAAGTTTCTTGAATGGTAAAATTGTCTCTTTCTGCACTAAACGGCTCTTCTGCTTTCTTGTGTTTTTTAGTGTTTTTGTGTTTTTCAATGTCGCACAACTTAGCAGACAAAGTACACTTGCAAAATTTACAAAATCCTTTTTTATTATCTCCTGGCACCTCCAGAAGCCAATTTTGTATCTGTCATCTCTGAGCCATTCCTTCCTAAATCGCTGCAAATACTGTGGCTTACCCTTTTTCTATTGGGGCTATGAAGGGTTTAAATTAATAAACAGCATGCAAACAAGCGGTAACTTTCCTTGATGGTTTTTGGCAAAGAGGGTGAACAGTGTCGACTTGCGGGGCAACCCACGGTGGATGCGTATGAGAAGTTTGGAACCACGCAGGCTTGATAGAATTAATTCTATAAGATGTTTTGCTAATATTCTTTAAAATTTAGCGTATTAATGAAATTCATATTGCATATCTGACAAAGAGGTAAGTTACCCAGGTGCTACAAAGGCGAAGGTAATAGACAAATAAATGACGACACGGCAACATTAGCCATGGACGGGCTGACATCAAGTGATCAAGAAATAGACGTGTCCCTCCTTCTGTACCACGACCCGTTCAAATGTATTAAACTTTTCTTATTATTGATTGTCCCTGTAACCCCGTTGCTATATATTATGGCTCGAAATTAGGAAAACTGAGTTTTCATGGACAGTCCAAAAGTATCCAGAAAGTCGCTAGATTTCTGTGGATATCTCTAGAATTACGACAAGTCGCAAATCGCTCTAAAATGTGGCTAGAAAAAAACAAAAAGCTCTAGATCTAGCTACAAAGTCGCTAAGTTGGCAACTCTTCAAGCTGCCCCATACATCATGTACATGTTGCCATATCGCCAAAATTTATTTATTTTTAATTCTCTATCGTATAAATCGTTGTTGATGTTAGAATAATGACGTATATCAATTATATTCTAATTTATCTTATTACTCTAAAATAAAACCTTGGTGAGCTTTATTGGAAGTAATAAACAAACGAGCGAACATACATAAATCGTTTCTCACTTTTGATCTTTCTTTTTCATTTTTATATTTATAGTTCTGTATTATTACTATTATTAATATTATTATTATAATTATTATTATTATTATTATTATTATTATTGTTATTATTATTATTACAGTTAATATTATCATTATTATTTTATTTTTTATTTCGTTTTATCATAAATTTTATTTACTATGAATTATTATGATGATGATGATGATGATGATGATTATTATTATTATTATTATTATTATTATTATTATTATTATTATTATTATTATTATTACATTTTCGCCCCCCAGGCCCCGATGTGGAACGCCCTTGGGCTGGGTTAATGAGACAAAATACCTGGGTGTGTATGTAACTCGCACACGTTGTCAGATCCCTGAAGTTCGCTATCTTCGAGACATATGCTTTCGGCGTCTCGCTCCCCTCTCTACCATGTGCAGGGGTTCCCTTGGTGCCACCATCCCTGTACTTCTCACCATGTACAAGTCCTTTGTCCGTTCCTTTGTCGACTACGCCGCCCCTGCCCTCGTCAACATTAGTCGGACTGCTGTCAACCGTCTCGAAGTTATCCAGAGGAAAGCTGCTCGTATCATCCTTGGGGCTCCTCAGTGGACACGCTCTACTTCTCTATATTCCGAACTTGGTCTTTCCCCCTTACAGGATCGTGTCCAGGAGTTTTACCTAAAAACTGCCGTTTCCATTCTGCGGGATCCTCGGGGCAACTATGTCCAAACCAACTTGACTACTGCTGTCCGAGACCGACCTCCATCTAGAAGACAGTGGCGAGGGTCACTTATCCGAGCCCTTCAGGAACACGACCTCCTGCCTGATATTGTTGTCACCCCTGCTGTTGGTTCGTCTCCTTCTCCCTGGCTGGATTTTCAACCTGAAGTGATTGCCCTCGGTGGACCGCTCCCGAAATCCCAGGTGAACCCTGTTATTCTCTGCAAATACCACCTCTCCAGGATCGCTCACTGGTCCCCAGGTAGGGTCGTCCTCTACACTGATGGTTCTGTTGACCCCGCTACAGGTAGGGCCGGGGCTGGTGTCTACATCTCCCGTCCTCATGCCCCTGAGCCTATCAAACTGTCTCTCAGAGTTTCTGACGGGGCATCCCCCACTCAGGCTGAACTAATAGCCCTCCTTGCTGCCCTTCTCGCTGAGGAAGAAGCAGATGGTTTCTGCCCCTTGCTTGTCTGCTGCGATTCCAGGTCTGCTCTCGACGGGATCGCAATTGGATCAGGGGAAAATAAGGACCTCATCCTCCGAATACGAGGGTTAACATCCACACTTCAGGATGCAGGCCGTCCTGTGACATTCCTATGGATACCTAGTCATGTCGGTATCTTGGGGAATGAGGCAGCACATGACCTTGCCAAGACTGGCTGCAACAAGGCCACACCTGACTACGTTGTTCCTCGAACACTCTTACAGATTAGGACCCAAATCCGCCGCAAACAGAGAGAAGCTCGGGAAGCAGCCATCCCCCTGGACTCCCCGCCCACCTGGTACGATGTCCTCCGTAAACTTCCTGACCTCTCGTACGTCTACGGGAAAGGGTCGCGGAAGGGGGACGTGATTGCTGCCCGTATCATCATTGGGTATGACTTTGCTTGGGAGATTGGTATCCCCACATCCCCCGAGCAACGCTCTTGTGCGTTATGCAGAAGACCCGACAGCAGCACCCTTATTCACTACCTCCTAAGATGTCCCCACACACAACGCTTCCGTGACGCCTGCTGGACCACCACTCCACGACCCCCTGACGGAGACACGATGATCCTCCCAATACTGGCCAGATATTTTGTAAATAATATTGATTATGTGTTAAAGGAATATCTTTCCTTCCTTAGGCTTTAGTAAGCCCCTTTATAATATTTATACTGTATATACTTTTCACACTTGCCAGATGATTCTGGTGTCATTGTACAGGGGTACCTAGTGACAGCACTAGGATCCCGCTTCCTCTATCAAGGAATAAACAATTGAAATTGAAATTAAATTGAAATAAATAAAACACGAAAATGATCATAAACGCGTAACTCAAGATAGGTGGAGGGAAGAGAGGCAGTCCACACACCACCTCCTCCACCTTCATTTATCATCACCTTAATAAATACGTATAAGGAGATCACACACACACACACACACACACACACACACAAAACACTAGTGACTGTTGATACGCAGTTTTATTTTGACTTGTTTTTTGAGGACACATTTTTTCTGTAATTATCACAACTTTACAAGTGTATTTACTTTTTATTTTTATCCTCTTCGCCACTGATCGGCTTGTTAGCCGCTTGGGCGATCGGTCACGTCTCTTTTCATTTATATTCTTCACCAAAAGATCGGCTCGCTAGCCGCCCGGGCGATCGGTCACGTCTCTGTCACGCACTGTTGGCAAATACTGGGCATGCCCCGGCTCCTGAATGTACCTGAACCCGCTCCAGTGTTGGTCAAGTCTTCTCTTGCTCACACTCGGTGCCGTCACAACACTCTCTGGTAGATTGTTCCAAGAGTTTACAACCCTCACTCCGAAAAAGTTTGCCCTCACGGTTTTCTGGACTTGCAGCTTCTTCAATCTTGAGCTGTGACCCCTTGTGGGGCGAGCGTCCGCCAGCTCCAAGTAAGGACACTCAACTGAGTAGTGCCCCCTGAGATGCTTATACACCTCAACTAGGTCCCCCCTTGCCCGTCTGTAGTATAAGCTAGGCAAGTTCAGGCGCTCCAATCTCTCAGGGTAGATGAGGTGCCGAAGTGCAGGCACCAGTCTGGTGGCCCTCCTTTGAACATTTCCAACTGACAGTCCCTAGCATATCTCGGGGACCAGATGGGGTGACAGTACTCCAGATGGGGAAGCACTTCACTCCTGAAGATCGTCACGAGGGACGGACCGTCTAGATATCTGAACGACCTTCTTATAAGACCCAATAATTTATTTGCCTGATTTACCTTCTTCTCACAATGGCCCGAGAACTTCAGCTCATTGTCAACATACACACCTAGGTCCTTCTCACACACAGTCTCAACTAGTGCATTTTCTTCATCCCGTTGGGACATATGATACGCCTCCTTACCGTTGGTATGCCCCAGGTGCATCCTTTTACACTTCGTGACATTGAAACTCAGCAGCCATTTCTTCGACCATTCCTGGAGCCCACAGAGGTCCTTCTGCAGCTCTTCACAGTCCGCTTGGTTCTTAATTTCCCGAAATAACTTGCCATCATCGGCAAACATTTGTATGGAGGAGTGTACAACGTCAGGCATGTCATTTATGAAGCAAACAAACAACAGCGGGCCCAATACACTGCCCTGTGGTACCCCACTTGTTACAGGTACAGATGGCGATTTCGTGCCATTAATCACCACTACGTCTTGGTTATCGCCTTGCTATTTTTACTGTTTTTCTATATCTAACTTATTAATTTTTCACTATAGAGATTAACGAATGCTTTTACCGGGAGTTGAACAGGTGTAACCACCATTAGCGGGTTTACGGTAGTGTCTGTGTACCCATAGAAAGCCGTAGAATTGGTTATGGGAGATTATCAAAACTTGAAAAGCCAGATCACAATTGACTTTTATTTGAAAGATACGAATACAAAATAATGTAATCATAGTTGAAAGTTTCTTTAAATTTGTCACTTCTACATAAATACGCATCTGAATCTCTAGGTAATTTTGACTCATAAGCTCATTTAATTTTTCCAAAGTCCTAAAGCTTCGTAATAAAGTAAACGAATTCAATAAATGTCTGCCTGAGTTCCTTCTGTACATTCCTAAATCTACTATAGAATTCATTGGCCTCTTTAACAGTGTAAGCAGCGGCCTTTATCTTTGGAAGCAGACCATAGAGTCTCGGAAGCTATATTTGACAAGTATTGATTAGAGAAAATAAATAATAAAGGTGCTTCAACTTCACAATACTACAAGTCCTTCCCGCACTCCTACACAATACTACAAGTCCTTCCCTCACTCCTACACAATACTACAAGTCCTTCCCGCACTCCTACACAATACTACAAGTCCTTCCCGCACTCCTACACAATACTACAAGTCCTTCCCTCACTCCTACACAATACTACAAGTCCTTCCCTCACTCCTACACAATACAACAAGTCCTTCCCTCACTCCTACACAATACTACAAGTCCTTCCCGCACTCCTACACAATACTACAAGTCCTTCCCGCACTCCTACACAATACTACAAGTCCTTCCCGCACTCCTACACAATACTACAAGTCCTTCCCTCACTCCTATACCATACTACAAGTCCTTCCCGCACTCCTACACAATACTACAAGTCCTTCCCTCACTCCTACACAATACTACAAGTCCTTCCCTCACTCCTATACCATACTACAAGTCCTTCCCTCACTCCTACACAATACTACAAGTCCTTCCCTCACTCCTACACAATACTACAAGTCCTTCCCGCACTCCTACATAATACTACAAGTCCTTCCCGCACTCCTACACAATACTACAAGTCCTTCCCTCACTCCTACACAATACTACAAGTCCTTCCCGCACTCCTACACAATACTACAAGTCCTTCCCGCACTCCTACACAATACTACAAGTCCTTCCCGCACTCCTACACAATACTACAAGTCCTTCCCGCACTCCTACACAATACTACAAGTCTTTCCCTCACTCCTACACAATACTACAAGTCCTTCCCTCACTCCTACACAATACTACAAGTCCTTCCCGCACTCCTACACAATACTACAAGTCCTTCCCGCACTCCTACACAATACTACAAGTCCTTCCCGCACTCCTACACAATACTACAAGTCCTTCCCGCACTCCTACACAATACTACAAGTCCTTCCCGCACTCCTACACAATACTACAAGTCCTTCCCGCACTCCTACACAATACTACAAGTCCTTCCCTCACTCCTACACAATACTACAAGTCCTTCCCGCACTCCTACACAATACTACAAGTCCTTCCCGCACTCCTACACAATACTACAAGTCCTTCCCTCACTCCTATACCATACTACAAGTCCTTCCCGCACTCCTACACAATACTACAAGTCCTTCCCTCACTCCTACACAATACTACAAGTCCTTCCCGCACTCCTACACAATACTACAAGTCCTTCCCGCACTCCTACACAATACTACAAGTCCTTCCCGCACTCCTACACAATACTACAAGTCCTTCCCGCACTCCTACACAATACTACAAGTCCTTCCCGCACTCCTACACAATACTACAAGTCCTTCCCGCACTCCTACACAATACTACAAGTCCTTCCCTCACTCCTACACAATACTACAAGTCCTTCCCGCACTCCTACACAATACTACAAGTCCTTCCCGCACTCCTACACAATACTACAAGTCCTTCCCTCACTCCTATACCATACTACAAGTCCTTCCCGCACTCCTACACAATACTACAAGTCCTTCCCTCACTCCTACACAATACTACAAGTCCTTCCCGCACTCCTACACAATACTACAAGTCCTTCCCGCACTCCTACACAATACTACAAGTCCTTCCCGCACTCCTACACAATACTACAAGTCCTTCCCTCACTCCTACACAATACTACAATTCCTTCCCGCACTCCTACACAATACTACAAGTCCTTCCCTCACTCCTACACAATACTACAAGTCCTTCCCTCACTCCTACACAATACTGCAAGTCCTTCCCTCACTCCTACACAATACTACAAGTCCTTCCCTCACTCCTACACAATACTACAAGTCCTTCCCGCACTCCTACACAATACTACAAGTCCTTCCCGCACTCCTACACAATACTACAAGTCCTTCCCTCACTCCTACACAATACTACAAGTCCTTCCCGCACTCCTACACAATACTACAAGTCCTTCCCTCACTCCTACACAATACTACAAGTCCTTCCCGCACTCCTACACAATACTACAAGTCCTTCCCGCACTCCTACACAATACTACAAGTCCTTCCCGCACTCCTACACAATACTACAAGTCCTTCCCGCACTCCTACACAATACTACAAGTCCTTCCCTCACTCCTACACAATACTACAAGTCCTTCCCGCACTCCTACACAATACTACAAGTCCTTCCCGCACTCCTACACAATACTACAAGTCCTTCCCTCACTCCTACACAATACTACAAGTCCTTCCCGCACTCCTACACAATACTACAAGTCCTTCCCGCACTCCTACACAATACTACAAGTCCTTCCCTCACTCCTATACCATACTACAAGTCCTTCCCGCACTCCTACACAATACTACAAGTCCTTCCCTCACTCCTACACAATACTACAAGTCCTTCCCGCACTCCTACACAATACTACAAGTCCTTCCCGCACTCCTACACAATACTACAAGTCCTTCCCGCACTCCTACACAATACTACAAGTCCTTCCCGCACTCCTACACAATACTACAAGTCCTTCCCTCACTCCTACACAATACTACAATTCCTTCCCGCACTCCTACACAATACTACAAGTCCTTCCCTCACTCCTACACAATACTACAAGTCCTTCCCTCACTCCTACACAATACTACAGGTCCTTCCCTCACTCCTACACAATACTGCAAGTCCTTCCCTCACTCCTATACCATACTACAAGTCCTTCCCTCACTCCTATACCATACTACAAGTCCTTCCCTCACTCCTATACCATACTACAAGTCCTTCCCTCACTCCTACACAAAACTACATTCCAAATACAGATACACAGAACAATAAAGACTAATGCGAGGGTTGAGCCTGGATCGGATTTGCAATTTCAGAAACAAAAATTTTCAATTTGGTAACCGCAGCCAGCCTTCACAAGTTCTGTGGTGTGAATGTTGGTGAGGTTTCAACGGTACAGTATTCTTTTCACAAAGGTAAGCAAATACAGCGCCAATTGTTTTGCAATAACAAAGAATTCCTCTTCCCAAACAGGGTTAAATTTGCGATTTCTTCTGCAAATTTTCGTTTCTTTGCTGCTGGAGACAACAGTTTCCTCTCATGTCTGAAACAGACTTCCTACATTACAGACTTTCCTTGTCGCGAGTCACTCTTCTAAAAAAGTAGTAATTCTAGCAATTAATTATAGACAGTAACAGGCAAAAGCTAAATATGTTGTAGGTTATTCATATAACCTAAACAAAACGCAATGCAAAATTACCCTAGCCTTGCCTAGCAGCATTCTGCTGGCCCGAGCAGACGAAGCTTGTCAGCGAGCAACTTGTCCCTACACAGCTGCCTGCGATGTATGCACAAATCGCCTCTTGTTGGTTATAAAAATGTATATGACCACCTCAATACAAACGCAGTTATCAAAAATATCTACGGTAGTGGGCGGAGCCTAGTAGCCATCAGTTGATGCAGTTTTGAGGAAGCAACAGACAAGTTGCGAGAACAAGCTCTTCTACGTTACAAAGAAATAATTCATCGTTATATAAACTACCTTGTCCTCCATAATATATTCACGATTAATTTAGGTCAATATGTATAAAACTTTAATAATTGGTGTTGTGCAAAGAAAACTATGGAGCACTCAGCGTGGATCAAGCCCAGGATGACATCATGGTTTGTAGTAGAGTGGCAGCTGTCAACGTCCATCAAAAAGTCGCACGACTCCTAAGCTCGCGGTTAAAACTTACAGCCGCATAACCCGAATTTTGAACGTCGTTCAACCAGCCGCATTGCAATGACCACGGTCATACACATCAGTTAACGTAAAATCAGACTATTCACATTACGCTCAATAGCCCACAAAACATGTACCTTTGCTTTCTTTATTTGAGTTCCCCATCTGAGGAGTCCGTTTTCTCATCACTTCAGGACGGCCGAGTCCTTCGTTTTCTCTCAACCTTAGAATCCACCCGAAACATCGTTATTTCTTAGTAACGACAATTTGAAATTGCAACTGTGATTGCAATTGTTGAAACTTAGTTAGGTCTGATTACAGTTGGAACATTCAAGATCCATTGTGAGTGATGTTGAAAGCTTCAACTGTCCTAGTTAGTAAAACTTGTCGAGTACGTGAGTGTCGAGTTTGTCAATACGAGTGGCATATACTGCCAGACTGGGGTCACTAATGCTAAGGGGGAATACTTAACTCTTATCTTAATTTCTAAGGGTCGCTGCCACCAGACCCCCTCTGGACAGCATGTAGCTTGTTAGGTAGCGTGCAGAGTGGACTAGACATTGGGTTAGGTTTTCCATTGACCAGATCGATAAGGGGAAAGAAGGGTGAAACCATAACATGTCTTAATTAATTTATTCCTTATAAAGCATACTGGTAAAAAACATATACATGAATTGGTTTTCCTCGGAAGACCAACGAAAATGTTGGTTACCCAGAAGGGCACCAGACGTCTTACATTAATGGCGTGTCATCCACATACTTATTGCATAACAATCTGTGACCACCTTACCTCGGTCATTCCTTCTTACACTATCCCTTAACACATCAGACTGCTCCACCTGTATGGAATATAACACCGTCGGTTATCATACATAGTAGCACCATCTCAACACACATGTTACACTCCACCCCAGCAGGTATGGGACTCCTTGTAACTTTTAGGTATACACAACAGGCACCTCGTTCGCACACCGCCCTCGGTGGGTAAGGCGAGGGCTTCACCAAGAGACATACCAGTACTATTTCTACGCCTGGTATTATAGGTCGCTCCAAGTGACGACCGCAGAGTTTCTCACGATCTCTTTATATGTTACTACTCATTTGGAGTGGTGTGCTGGAAATCCACAGGTTCACAGTGGATTGGCATAGCTGGGAGTAGTCACCACCTGTTGGGACGCTCATAGGGATAATGGCTGCCGGGCAGCAAGGCACTCCGACCGCATGGAACCTGAGGTGACGGTAGAACGGAGGGTACTTAGAAATAATGCCTGACGGGTGGTTATAAGAACATAAGAACATAAGAAAATAAGGAGTCTGCAATAGGCCGGTTGGCCAGTGCATGGCAGCTCTTGTCGAGAGTTACTACCACTCTCTATCATCCATGAATCTATCTAGCCTCCTTTTGAAACTTTTCAGAGTTCCCGCACTTACTACAAAGTTGCTAAGCTTGTTCCACTCGTCCACCACCCTATTTGTGAACCAGTTTCTTCCTATCTCCCTCCTAAACCTAAACTTATTCAAATTGAATCCGTTGCTCCGAGCCCTATCCTGCTCGGATATTATAAGAACTTTATCTATATCCCCTTTATTGATTCCTTTCACCCATTTAAATACTTCTATCATATCTCCCCGCACTCTTCGTCTTTCTAGGGAATGCAAGTTAAGTTTATTTAACCTATCCTGATATGGAAGGTTTCTAAGTCCCGGAATCATTTTTGTCATTCTTCGCTGCACCGACTCTAGTGAATTTATATCCATTCTATAATAGGGGCACCAGAACTGGACCGCATAATCGAGGTGCGGCCTGACTAGCGCAAGATATAGTTGCAATAAGACCTCTGCACTCTTGTTACTTACACTTCTAGATATAAAACCCAATACTCTGTTTGCCTTATTTCGAACATTAACGCACTGTTTTCTAGGCCGTAGGTCCGGGCTTACAAGTACCCCTAGGTCTCTTTCACAAGTCGATTTCTCTAGGTTGATGTTGTTAAGGCTGTATACATTATAAGTATTTGTTCTTCCAATATTAAGTACGCTGCACTTGCTGGTGTTGAATTTCATTTGCCATTTTTCAGACCACCCCTGCAGTTTATTTAAATCCTCCTGTAATGCATTTGCATCCTGCCCAGAATTAATTTGCCGCTCTATTTTGGTGTCATCCGCAAACTTGCTTATGTCACTGCTGATCCCAGTATCCCACCCCCAAACACATTACTATTACACTTATATATCAGGCAAAGCTTTAAACTGTAATAACTTCTATATAAGCCTTAATTATAGGGCGGGCTATAGCCCGATAGGACACTGACCTGAGGTGACGGTAGAACGGAGGGTACTGAGGGCAGTGCCCTGCCGCTCGTCACGGCGTAGGCCTACAGTTTCCAATCTTTAATTTTTTCTTTTATTTCTTACGGTTCTCACCTGAACACTTTTCGGTATATTGTCACTCATGCCGTATAAACACATATTTTAATCGTAAATTACACACTAAGGTAAGGTCTTGGTTTGCTAGTTCGTGGGTAAATTCATTGGGTTATAATATCAACGCGGTACACCCGAGGCGGGTACAGGACGCGCCTTAAAACAAAGGCCGAATGTTCATGGCGGGGGTGTATCAACTTCACTTAAAACTGTAATGAGGGATCCTCCTCTCACACATTGCACTATTTGAACACAGACATAAGATTCTCTGATCACTGTACCTGTCGTGGGTATATGTCACGTGAGGATACGAGGTGTATTAAGTTCACACCGACGCATACAATATATTTATTTCAAGTATAGTTTCTGGGTCACTTCCAATACCTCACATAGTTCTGATACATTTATCCTTTTTCCAGACCATTGCTCTCATGTATTCTCATATGATATCTGTGGAAGTTATGTTCGCTACACGTTCACAGATGTAAATAGTATGACCTTCATAAGAACATAAGAACATAAGAATGGAGGAAACTGCAGCGGGCCTATTGGCCCATACTGGGCAGTCCCGTTTACACCCAACCCCTATTGCTCATATGAGCATCCAACCTATGTTTGAAGCAATTCAGCGTATTCGAGTCAATGATGATATTTGGTAACTTGTTCCATTCATCCACTACTCTGTTTCCAAACCAGTGTTTACCTATTTCACGCCTAAATCTAAATTGGTCTAATTTAAAACTATTGTTACGAGTTCGCTCCTGGTTGGATAGTTTGAGTACCTTTGTAATGTCCCCTTTGTTTAGCCCTGCCTTCCACTTGTACACCTCTGTCAGGTGTCTTACAGTACACTAGTCCGGCTCAACTGGACGTTAACATTCATCTTATGGATACCCTGAGTTCTCCTTAATGCTATGAATACATACAATTAATATGATATAACTGTACCTGGGTACAATACAACACATGGTCTAGTAACATTGAGTAGGTGAGTTATCCTTTATCAATGTTTCCCGTTTTCTGAGATTCTACAAGCACGGTGGATTTGAATGTTATATAGCGTAATATGAATTAAATGGGGTTTTTAGGAATGACAATATACTGCCAGACTGGGGTCACTAAATCTAAGGGGATAACTTAACTCTAATCATAATTCCTAAGGGTCGCTGCCACCAGACCCCCTCTGGACAGCATGTAGCTCGTTAGGTAGCGGGCAGAGCGGACTAGGCATTGGGTTAGGTTTTCCATTGATCAGATCGATAAGGGTAAAGAAGGGTGAAACCATAACATGTCTTCATTGATTTATTTCTTATAAAACACACTGGTAAAAAAAACACATACGACCACACTGTGGACCATAATTCCAAGGCCTGTCCCAGGGTATAGCACTGGCGCCTCTAACAACTGTTGTTGTGGTCGGTTACACTCCGACCCGAGATGGGTTTGGGGTCCTCGGCCCACGAGGTATAGTAGAGCCGATTAATCTTGACGAATCGGCGCCATCAATCCTATATTGACCACTGCTGGGTATCCACCGGCTCCGAGCGACCGGTGGGTTTCAATTAAGCCCACCCTCGATCTGGAGACAAACGGGAATCAGCGTCAGGGAACGCTGATGCTTCGCCATCTCGAGCTTATATACCCCTGAGTTGCCAGCGATTGCTACTCACGCAATGACAATAATCACAAACAAACTAACTGTTACTCATTCAAAGATGACCCTCAGTTGACAAAGGTCTGGCGAATTACTTGGGTTGATTTAAACAGACTAATTCAAGGTTGCGTTGGCCAGTAGAGAGTGCAATAAACGTAGTGACAACTGTGTTCGAAGGCGGGGCTTACTGAGAGTGATCCTGAGGGTAAAACGCTCCTGAGATTCTACAAGCGTGGTGGATTTGAATATTATGTAGCTTAATATGAATTAAAACGGGTTTTTAGGAATGACGATGAGGTGCGCAGTACAACAATGATGTGCGCAGTACAGGCAGAGTGGCATTGTAGTGGATCCTCTCCCCTACAACTCCCAACTGAGCTCCGGCCGCGCGCCTACCAGCCAATCAGCGTCCACCCGAATCGAATCGAAAAATGCTAGTGACAGGGGGGAAGGAGGTTCAGGGGAAGAATAAAGGGAGGATTGAAGTGAATTTTAGGAGGAGAGAATAGGTGCAGTGGCTAAACACCGCTTGCGTGAGGGAGTATAAGTTGGAGGCAGCAGCAACTCGCCCGGACGCGGCCAGGAGGCGACAGGACAGAGTCAGGCTAGCGTCAGGTCAAGCGTCAGGTGCGTGTTGGGTTGGGCCGTGGATTCTCAGTGCTTGGTCGGCTAGATTGTGTGTGTTGTTTTCTTGTGTGGAGGAGATGTCTTGGTCTTCTTCTTAGCTTGATATAGATTTTCTTCTAACTCTCCTCCTCTTCTTGCTCTCTTGAAGTGTCCATTCGTTCGTGTTTGGGTCTTGTTGTTCGTCTTCCTCGTGTCTTAAGTCTTCATAGGTGTGGAAGAAGTCGGAGACGGTGAGGTTGACCACGTGGGCTTCAGCTCCACGGGCCTTGTGGTGTTCTTGATTCTGTGTGGCGGGTGTCTTTTCTTGTGTTTTCTTTTCTTGGTTTTTCTTTTCTGCTGTTTTTTTCTTGTCTTGGGAGCGTACAGCAAGGCGGGCCTCTTTGTAGCTCTGTTTCTTGTCGAGTCGCGCCTTGGCTATCCTGCATTCCTCCTTCCATTTCGGGCAGGTCCGATCGGCGGAGGAGTGTGGGCCGCCACAGGCAGCGCATTTTTTTACTGTGTTAGGGCAGACGGTGTAACAGTGTCTGGGGCTGCCGCACAGGGAGCAGGTGTCCTCCTGCGCCTCACACTTGTTGACAGTGTGTCCGTAGTGCTGGCATTTGTAACAGCGTTTCGGTCTGCAGTAGGGCTTGACTGGCACAGTTACCCACGCCAGTTGAGCCTCCTTGGGTAAGGTTGTATGGTGTCCGATGAGGGCAGTGGTGTCGGACAACTTCTTGACAACTTGGAGTTGCCCCTTGAGGAGCTCACTCAGCTCTGCTTGGTCCACGTGGGCAATTTCGGCGTGGGAGATTACTCCCAGCTTCAGGTTGTCCCACTTGTAGGCAATCATTTTAAATGGAATGCCGTTGATGTCTGGGATCTCCGCGAGCTGTCCGGGCATACCCTTCTCGGCGAAAGTGATCTTGATGTCACCATGGAGCTTCAGTCGTTCCACCTTGGTGACCCCCACGATCTCATTAGTTTCAAAGAACTTCTTGAGAACTAGGAGGTTTAATTTCTTGGGGCAGGTCGGCGTATCCGGACGTATCCACGCCACGTTATCAAACTCGTAACCGTTCATGGTGAGAGAGGGTTAGAGAGTCCAGCCAGCTACGCCGAGAGACCAGGTCTATGCAGTGGACGTAGGGGTATGATCGCCGACCTAGTCTCGACTTTCAACTACCAGCTCAGAATCAGAGCGTTTCACACTTTACGCTTCCGCTGCCGTGATTGGCCCTCGCGCTACGAGCACCTTATATCCTGAGTTCCAAGTGCTACTGAAGTTAGATTATTTTGATGCCCAAACATGAGAGAATCGGATGTTTGTAGCTTAGTTAGTGTCAGTTGTCTATTTAAGAAAGTCATTAATCTCCTGAAAAGATTCTGTCAAACTCAAAATCTCCAAGACCTAGCGGCTCTTCTCAGGAAGAATTCCTTGGCTGTGGTTTGTGGTCTCCTGTAAGTACAGTTGTTAGTGTGTGTTTAACATCCATTTCACTTTTTCCTGACAGACTAAATCCGATTAGATTATAGGGATAGACGTGGAAAATTAGCCTGACCCGTGACACGTTGCAAAAACAAAAACGCTTTTGATTGGCCGCGTGACGTGTACGGGAACGCATGCGCGTGATTATTTATGAAGACATGCAGTGTTGGAGGAGAGGCAGGCGATAATGTCGGAAGATTAATGGAAGAAAATAGAGAAAAATTTGGATAAGCTATCTCCGTTATTATACATTTCCGCCGGTAATGTAATAGATGAAAATTATCTTATAATTAGACGTCTTATTCGATTATGATAATAGATTAGTGGTAGGAATGAACGGTGTGTAAACGCAATACAGTAATACCCCTTTTTCATACCTAAATCGTTTACCTGTGTTTGCATTTTAATTACCATATAACTAAATAATATATACAGTACTGTACCTCCATCCCATGTAAAGTTAATATGATTTTTGGGTATTGTTACATTTTCAACCAAGATGCAGCCCAAGGTTTTTTACCTCCAAAATTAATAGATCTTAAGAGCCTATCTTCTGAACCTTACTTGATCTTGTCACAATTGAATGCGAGATATATATGGGGGACACACTGCTCAACTCGAAAGCCATATTGGTTGAACATGCAAATTTACTTTTATTTTTAATTCTTGCTGGTTAGCCCGGGGACCATGTTTCATTTCAATCACCACAGACATATGAAACTTATTTAACAATCTGAGTGAAATTTTCGTACAAATATAAGAGGGCCACAGAAGTACGACCATCGTAGCCGACTTACTCAATTCTAACTTTATATTGGAAAATCCCTACAAACCTACTAAAGAAGCTGGTGAATCTCCTCTGGGATTTAATCAAAGTTGCTATCTAGTCCACAGACCTTTACATGTGGCAGTAATCGTCTACTAATAGTGCAAGAAAATAAATAAATAAGGCGACTTGTTCAACACACCAGCAGCTCCGGCAGTACTTACTTATATACCTCCACTCAGAAAGTGTCTTGTCATATATTATATTATAAACTGTACATAACACTATAAACTTCTAAAAACTATCATATAATTTAACTTAGCTTTCATTTAAACATCCAAAAACGTCCATTATGCAGCAGACACACAGGTGTTTCACTTCCTCCATGACGCCTCTCCAAATTTGAGGAAGGAGGTTCCCGTCGGCCAATCACAGGCCGTCTTGTACCACCAGCTGAAAACTGACCAACCACATGCCAGCTTACATGGATTAATACTGCCAGAGCCCAATCAGTGACTTACCTGACATTTTCTGCTGAAAACTGACCAATTACACGCAGGATTTCAAACCCCTTCGCCGTGACGACCAAAGTAGATGGGTATTTAAAGATTTTTTTAATAAATATTTCAATTTCTTATGTAAATAGACAGTCTAGGAGTCTAGATACACGAAAAATGGTAAATTAAAGTAGCTAATGCAAGGGTAGTCCAAGAAAGGTGTTAATAGCATATAAAGATCAACAACAAAAATTAACTCTTTATTGGCGATCATGAGTCGAGGTACAGTACAATATAAAATGTACTAAATGATTTTGTATATATTAAACATCTTGAGAGAGCACTTATATTGATAATAATAATTAATAATTAACGGTTTATTGAAAGAGCATGACAGCCGGAAGGCTGAAAATATACAATTACATAATTGGGGAATGGTTCTCTTGATTTACAAATGATATACAAGTAACATAAGTGATACAAATATGATATATAATAATTAGGTGTTGATAATTTTTACAATGGTTGGGACTGGGATGTTCTTGTAGCAATCAGTTCGTGCTCGTATGGGCTGGATGCGGTTGGACAGGTGTGTGGCCACGTGGCCAGGACAGTAGCTTGGGGCAATGCAGGTGTGCTCCATCCTTCAGGTTAGGTCAGGTGAAGCCGTGAGGTCAGGTCAGGTTAGGTTAGAGCCAGCCACACTCAGTATTGCTGTGTTTTTGTGCTTTTCCTTAGAGTTGAAATTGCCACTTTTGTATATCACTTGTGGGTTGATTGTCAATCTTTGCACTGTACTGTTGGTGTGAGGATAAATCCAGATGAGGGAGGGGAGGGCCCGACAGACCGGGCTGGCAGCTGTCTCCATGATCAAGAGACCACGGCCGCGTTAGCGTGCAGCGCCGACTACACACGTCCTTACCCTATGAAGGCTGAGGGAAGTGTGATGTGTATTACTTTGTGGTTAGTAATTTTCATTGGGCAGGATCAAGGGGTCACTGAATAGGCAACACCTTAGGCAAGTTCAGTATTATTCTAGCTTAACAATATTGTGCCCAGAAAGGAATACTTTATACGGGGTGTATCAATAGAAAATTTTATACACACTGCCGTACAGATTTTCGTGGCGAACGTATGTTTGGATTATAACATTATTATCCTCACTTGTAAGACCTCACATCGATTCCCCTCACACACTAGAAATGCTGATTTTTAGATGCTTCCTTGAGTGGGTGTTTGTAACGATATTTATAAGGCAGTAACTTGATCTGAGCATTATAAACAGATATCACGACTCTGAATGCAGGGGTTGTTCTTTGATCCAGAAAACACACTGGAGGCTGTAGTTCTTATCAGGGAGAACGAGACCACACAGGAGGGTGGGTGTAGGTCTTATTAGGGGGAACAAGACCACACAGAAGGGAGGGTGTAGGTCTTGCATCAGGGAGAACAAGACCACACAGGAGGGAGGGTGTAGGTCTTGCTTCAGGCAAAACAAGACCACACAGGAGGGAGGGTGGAGTCTTATTAGGGAGAACAAGGGAGGAAAGAGGGAAAGAGATGGTATGTGGAGGGAGGGAGAGAGAGGTGGTATGTGGGAGGGAGAGAGAGGTTATATGTGGGGGGAGGGAAAGAGAGGTGGTATGTCGAGGGAGGGAGAGAGAGGTGGTATGTCGAGGGAGGGAGAGAGAGGTGGTATGTCGAGGGAGGGAGAGAGAGGCGGTATGTGGAGGGAGGGAGAGACAGGTGGTATGTGGAGGGAGGGAGAGAGAGGTGGTATGTGGGAGGGAGAGAGAGGTTATATGTGGGGGGAGGGAAAGAGAGGTGGTATGTCGAGGGAGGGAGAGAGAGGTGGTATGTCGAGGGAGGGAGAGAGAGGTGGTATGTGGAGGGAGAGAGAGAGAGGTGGTATGTCGAGGGAGGGAGAGAGAGGTGGTATGTGGGAGGGAGAGAGAAGTTATATGTGGGGGGAGGGAAAGAGAGGTGGTACGTCGAGGGAGGGAGAGAGAGGTGGTATGTGGAGGGAGGGAGAGACAAGTGGTATGTGGAGGGAGGGAGAGAGAGGTGGTATGTGGAGGGAGGGAGAGACAAGTGGTATGTGGAGGGAGGGAGAGAGAGGTGGTATGTGGAGGGAGGGAGAGAGAGGTGGTATGTCGAGGGAGGGAGAGAGAGGTGGTATGTCGAGGGAGGGAGAGAGAGGTGGTATGTGGAGGGAGGGAGAGAGAGGTGGTATGTCGAGGGAGGGAGAGAGAGGTGGTATGTGGAGGGAGGGAGAGAGAGGTGGTATGTGGAGGGAGGGAGAGAGAGGTGGTATGTGGAGGGAGGGGAGAGAGGTGGTATGTGGAGGGAGGGGGAGAGAGGTGGTATGTCGAGGGAGGGAGAGAGATGGTATGTGGAGGGAGGGAGAGAGAGGTGGTATGTGGAGGGAGGGAGAGAGAGGTGGTATGTGGAGGGAGGGAGAGAGAGGTGGTATGTCGAGGGAGGGAGAGAGAGGTGGTATGTGGAGGGAGGGAGAGAGAGGTGGTATGTGGAGGGAGGGAGAGAGAGGTGGTATGTGGAGGGAGGGAGAGAGAGGTGGTATGTCGAGGGAGGGAGAGAGAGGTGGTATGTGGAGGGAGAGAGAGGTGGTATGTCGAGGGAGGGAGAGAGAGGTGGTATGTGGAGGGAGGGAGAGAGAGGTGGTATGTCGAGGGAGGGAGAGAGAGGTGGTATGTGGAGGGGGGGAGAGAGAGATGGTATGTGGAGGGAGGGAGAGAGAGGTGGTATGTGGAGGGAGGGAGAGAGGGATGGTATGTGGAGGGAGAGAGAGGTGGTATGTGGAGGGAGGGAGGGAAGGAGAGAGGTGGTATGTCGAGGGAGGGAGAGAGAGGTGGTATGTCGAGGGAGGGAGAGAGAGGTGGTATGTGGAGGGAGGGAGAGAGAGATGGTATGTCGAGGGAGGGAGAGAGAGAGATGGTATGTCGAGGGAGGGAGAGAGAGGTGGTATGTGGAGGGAGGGAGAGAGAGAGAGATGGTATGTGGAGGGAGGGAGAGAGAGAGATGGTATGTCGAGGGAGGGAGAGAGAGGTGGTATGTGGAGGGAGGGAGAGAGAGAGAGATGGTATGTGGAGGGAGGGAGAGAGAGATGGTATGTCGAGGGAGGGAGAGAGAGATGGTATGTCGAGGGAGGGAGAGAGAGGTGGTATATGGAGGGAGGGAGAGAGAGGTGGTATGTGGAGGGAGGGAGAGAGAGATGGTATGTGGAAGGAGGGAGAGAGAGGTGGTATATGGAGGGAGGGAGGGAGAGGTGGTATGTGGAGGGAGGGAGGGAGAGAGAGGTGGTATGTGGAGGGAGGGAGAGAGAGGTGGTATGTGGAGGGAGGGAGAGAGAGATGGTATGTGGAGGGAGAGAGAGAGAGATGGTATGTGGAGGGAGGGAGAGAGAGGTGGTATGTGGAGGGAGGGAGAGAGAGGTGGTATGTGGAGGGAGGGAGAGAGAGGTGGTATGTGGAGGGAGGGAGAGAGAGATGGTATGTGGAGGGAGGGAGAGAGAGGTGGTATGTGGAGGGAGGGAGAGAGAGGTGGTATGTGGAGGGAGGGAGAGAGAGGTGGTATGTGGAGGGAGGGAGAGAGAGGTGGTATGTGGAGGGAGGGAGAGAGAGGTGGTATGTGGAGGGAGGGAGAGAGAGGTGGTATGTGGAGGGAGGGAGAGAGAGGTGGTATGTGGAGGCAGGGAGAGAGAGGTGGTATGTGGAGGGAGGGAGAGAGAGGTGGTATGTGGAGGGAGGGCGAGAGAGGTGGTATGTGGAGGGAGGGCGAGAGAGGTGGTATGTGGAGGGAGGGAGAGAGAGGTGGTATGTGGAGGGAGGGAGAGAGAGATGGTATGTGGAGGGAGGGAGGGAGAGAGAGGTGGTATGTGGAGGGAGGGAGAGAGAGGTGGTATGTGGAGGGAGGGAGAGAGAGATGGTATGTGGAGGGAGGGAGAGATGGTATGTAGAGGGAGGGAGAGAGAGGTGGTATGTGGAGGGAGGGAGAGAGAGGTGGTATGTAGAGGGAGGGAGAGAGAGATGGTATGTGGAGGGAGAGAGAGAGAGATGGTATGTGGAGGGAGGGAGAGAGAGGTGGTATGTGGAGGGAGGGAGAGAGAGGTGGTATGTGGAGGGAGGGAGAGAGAGGTGGTATGTGGAGGGAGGGAGAGAGAGGTGGTATGTGGAGGGAGAGAGAGAGAGGTGGTATGTGGAGGGAGGGAGAGAGAGGTGGTATGTGGAGGGAGGGAGAGAGAGATGGTATGTGGAGGGAGGGAGAGAGAGGTGGTATGTGGAGGGAGAGAGAGAGAGAGAGATGGTATGTGGAGGGAGGGAGAGAGAGGTGGTATGTGGAGGGAGGGAGAGAGAGGTGGTATGTGGAGGGAGGGAAAGAGAGGTGGTATGTGGAGGGAGAGAGAGGTGGTATGTGGAGGGAGGGAGAGAGAGGTGGTATGTGGAGGGAGGGAGAGAGAGATGGTATGTGGAGGGAGGGAGAGAGAGATGGTATGTGGAGGGAGGGAGAGAGAGGTGGTATGTGGAGGGAGGGAGAGAGAGATGGTATGTGGAGGGAGGGAGAGAGAGATGGTATGTGGAGGGAGGGAAAGAGATGTGGTATGTGGAGGGAGGGAAAGAGAGGTGGTATGTGGAGGGAGGGAAAGAGAGGTGGTATGTGGAGGGAGGGAAAGAGAGGTGGTATGTGGAGGGAGGGAAAGAGAGGTGGTATGTGGAGGGAGGGAAAGAGAGGTGGTATGTGGAGGGAGGGAGGGAGAGGTGGTATGTGGAGGGAGGGAGAGGTGGTATGTGGAGGGAGGGAAAGAGAGGTGGTATGTGGAGGAAGGGAGAGGTGGTATGTGGAGGGAGGGAGGGGTGGTATGTGGAGGGAGGGAGGGAAAGGTGGTATGTGGATGGAGAGAGAGGTGTTATGTGGAGGGAGGGAGTGAGAGGTAGTATGTGGGAGGGAGGGAGGAAGAGGTGGTATGTGGAGGGAGGGAGGGGTGGTATACAGAGGGAGGGAGAGGTGGAATGTGGAATTTCTGAATAATACAATCGACCCCCCTAAAAAAAGACAGCACTGTCCTCATGTGCTGAGAAAAAGTATGCAACGACCCCCTCAGAAAAGACTTGTTCTAATAACTGCATCTCACTCCTGCAACATGCCAAAGCAGCATTTCCGTCTTCTCTTCTCTCTCCCGCTGACACTCGACCCCCCTAAAAGAAAACAGCACTGTCCTCATGTGCTGAGAGAACAACTTATAAACCACCTTCAAATCTGCATCATTCCAACTCGCAGTGTACAACTCCATTTCTTGCCTAATCCAAATTAAAACCAACCAGAACAAACACACTCCCTTTTGCCTGGCCCTAAGCTAGAGGTCCAATGTCTAAATAATACCAACCCCAATCAATCATGCTCTCCTTTGACCTGGCCCTTTAATCTAAGAGGAACCAGTGTCAAAAACAATACACAGTCCAACTCAAACAAGCCTAAATTTTATAGGTGAAATGGCGGCATGGGGTGACTTCTCTTCCACTCCAATGCCTTCTCTTCTCCCTTCTCCTCCATCCCCATTCTAATTTCCATCATCATCATCATCAACCAGGAGCCTTCTACATACACACCTCAAAGTAAGTGTACTTTACTGCATTTATTTTTAGTAAGTATGTAATTTTCGGTGAGCTGGAGTCAATTACCCAAAAACCCATTGAAACAATGGTTTCGGTTAACGAATTTTTCGGTTAATGAGCAACCTTCTGGAACGAATTGTGCTCGTTAACCGAGGGACCACTGTACTGTAAATGTAAAAAATATAAATGCTGTATACATATTAGATTACCTTGATTTTTGCCGTATTTTCTAGTTTTTTCGTAAATGTTTAAAATTAGGAAGATTATTTCTTGGTATATGAACAGATATTTGGTTAAAGAATAACATTGAACATAGAAAATTTTATTTCCTCTATACAGTAAAATGAAATTCATACACTACAAAATAAGAGGGAAAAATATTACATTTTTATCAATGAAAGTACAGCTCCTCCCCGACGTACGACCACCCTCATTTACGACCCGCCTCAGTCGTACCCAAATTTGGTCAAATTACGTATTTTCGAGTCTCAAAGCCAGTACATAGACAAAATTTTCGTTTGTAATTCACTTTAAAATGGCTGACAATCATAAAAGTGAGTGTTTTGTGGTGCTGAGAAGAAAAAGAGACACCCATTTTAGATTTTCTATGTATTATTTAAGCATTTCGACTTACGACCTGGATTTGGGTCCCCAACCCAGTCGTAAGTTGGGGAGGAGCTGTATTAAGCATATTGTCTGGTATAAAAAGCAGCTAATTTTGTTCCAAGAAATTATACAGGTCTGTGTCCATGAAGAATCATTACAGCACACCCAACGAGCTCTTCAAGTCCTTAATATAATCACCTATCATCTTGGTATATTTTCTGAAAATAATATACATTGCATTAGGGTTCTTAAACAAAAGAAAAACATGTGTAATAAATAAAATGGAAGGAAGGATTGACAGGAGGGAGATTGATATGATGGTCATTAGGGAATAAAAAAAAATTCATAATCCAAATACTGTTTACTGTAGGTTAGAAAATGTGATACACATGGCTTCATATGTTATCCTTAACTAACATTTTTTTATTCATGAACACTTTAATGGCTAACTTATTTCATTCTCTCAAGTTCTTTTACTAGATATAATAATGAGGTATTAAATTTATGTCTTGAACTCGTTCAGGTTCACATAGCCACTGTTGTTTAATGCAGTATAAAATTCTAAAGTAAAATTCATTGCCAACTTTTTTCTTGTCAGGCACAATTGAAAATAATTTTCCCGTTTTTTAATAATATATTTTTCATCAACCTGATCTTGCCCAAGGTTTAAATTATAGCCGATATCAGTTGTAAATTTTCAAGTACAGTACAGTACAGTAAGTCTTTGCTTAACGTCAGGGTTACGTTCCTAAAAATGTGACGTTATATGAAACGACGTCAAATGGATCAATTTTCCTCATAAGAAATAGATAAAATACGGGAGTTACGCTCCCGAGCCTTCCTTTGCTCCATGAAATACATTACATATACAGAAAATCATTGCCACTATTGAAAATAGAATATAGATATATATTAAGTTTGTATTGGTACCCACCAATGGGTGGAGGTGGTGGGGCAAATGTGTGGTGGGTAGTGAAGCAGAGGAGGAGGGCGAGAGTGGAGGCGGGCGGGAGAGGAGGAGGGTGGTGAATCACTGAGACTCTGCGGCTCCCTCCTCCTCCTGCGCTGACTGGGGTTCCTCCACCGCTGGTTGCTCCTCCTCCGTTGAAGTTTGATCCTTCTTGGCTCCCAGCTGTTGTGAAGAAGCTGCTTCTGCCGCCCTGCGATGAACAAATGAATCAAGTGTTGACCGCTTGGTGCTACTCTTCTTCTTCTCCTTATACATCTCAGTGCAACAACCAAGAATGTCCTCAATACTGCTTTGTACGTTCTCTGCTTGGGTCATCATCTATAAGGATTTGCAATGCTTGCTGGAGACATGTTGAACGATTCTGACATCCTCTTGGTAGTTAGCGTTCGTTGAGGTTCTTCTCCGTCGTCTTAGTCTTCAGCGGGACCGTGTTCTGTTAGTTGTTGCAGATCTTCATTGGTGAGCACTTCTGTATGGGATGCCAGGACGTCCTCAATATCCTCTGATTCCAGCTCATCAAAGCCTGCCTATCTAGCCAGGCTGAGGAAATCCCTATTCACAGCTGGGATGAAGTCCGTGAATCCTGTAAAACTGTTGACGCACTCGGGTCACAGTTTACGCCACACACCATTCAGGCAACTTTCTGAAACCTCTTCTCATATCTTGCCAATGTTGTCATTTGCATGAAGAATGTTGAAGCCATGCCAATATTCTCGGATCGTGGGTTTGTGTTCTCCGTCTGTAGCCTTGAGCAGCTTGAATGCGGCGATGACCCCTTGGTCCATAGGCTGTCGCCTATGTAACAATTGCTTCTTATATACTGTACCAGTATGCCACAGTAATGGGGAAAACATAATATCTCTACCTTTACCAATTGTGTATCTGTTGAGATGACTGTTAGTGTGATATAACAGTTACTTGTGAAACTGTCATATATGTAACAACCTTCCTGGGTTGTCACTACTTGTAACAATCACTTGAGAAGCACGTTACCTTATATTTTAAACGTACTAAAATATAGATAAAAGTTTATTGGACCTTCTGAAGTGAAATCCAATATGTTCCTTTGTTGATTTATTAAGAAAGAGTTATATGACACTTTCAGGTGTATATCACCGTAACTTAATCACTGTAGCTATGCGTGTTAAAATGAGGACGGAGGCTACATTAAATAGCTCTGCTACGGAAATATACGACCTCCCTCGAGGGAAGACGGAACCATCCATGATGGCTCTCAATAATGTCTTCCTCTCGTCAAGGATATCAAAACTACTGCTGCATTAGGTGGCCAGAAAGACGGCTACTTAATGCCTTAGCTCAGCACTAAGTGACACAACTTCCCGTGGGCACACCTTATCACATGCTCTGAACATGCTACCTCACAGCTAGTGGAAAGTTACAGATTGTGATAGAGTATATAAATCAAATGTAATTAAGCCATTTATATAAATACTTCTGCCTATAAGACAGGGGCTATTACATCGCTGTCGTGTTGGGAGGCAGAAATACAACTTTTACACTGTCATGTCATGCAAGTCATCGAGATTGGGAGGATGAGCTGGAGCATTGTCAACGATCAGAAGAATTTTGAAGTCAAGGTTCTGCTTGGCACAGTATTCCTTCATTGCAGGGACGGCGTACACGTTTAACCACTGGCTAAATATGGCGCCGGTTATCCATGCCTTTTTGATTGCCTTGTAAATGACAGGAAGGTGATCTTAGAGTAACCTTTCAGAGCCCGTGGGTTAGCAGCGCAAAAAATCAACATCATCTTCAGTTTGACGTTGCCTGCAGCATTCGAGCCAAGTGTTCTTTTGCTGCTTTAAAACCAGGTGCTCTTTTCTCCTCCTTGGAGATATAGGTCCTCTCAGGCATCCTCTTCCAAGAGACCAGTCTCATCCACATTGAAGACTTGCTTCGATAAGTATCCTCCTTCCAGGATAATCCGCTCGAATTCTGGCTGTTATGTCTCGGCAGCAACCATATCTGAACTGGCAGCTTTACCAGTCATCTTAATATTGTGGAAGTTATATTTGCGCTTAAATCGTTGAAACCAGCCACGGCTGGCCGTAAAAGCCTCGTCCTTCGATCCTTCACCATCTTCTTCCTTTATGTCGTCAAACAAGGATCTGGCCTTACGGTGGATAACTGTAAGGCTCACAGGTGCATTGGGTTGATTCTAGTCCTCCATCCACACAGCCAGTATCTTTTCCACTTTTATTATCACAGTACTTCTAATACGAGTTGTTTTAGTTGCACTGAGAGTAGTACCACTTCCAGCACTAACCTTAATATTGCCAGCAGTGGTCCGAATAGTACGCACCGTAGTGAGGGTTAGACCAAGCACAGCGGCTATGTCCACAGCACGTTCCCCCTTTTCAAATCGGGTTAATACATCCATTTTCGTTTCAAGGGTAATGTTCTTACATTGCTTCTTCACTACACTAGCATGAGTAGCATTTGATGGGAGCTTGGAAGCCATTTTGAATGGTTATAGTACAGTTTTAGAGCAGAAGCACTTAAGCACACACAAATGATGTGAAGTCGGAACAGAGACCGGCTTGGCATCACTTGGGGACGCTGTGATGTTCTGTGAGTGAGGGCAGCGCGCTGACCCGAGAGAGCGTAGCGTGGCCAGATGAGCGAGTGATGCGCCGTAGAAAGTAGTCCATTACGACGCAAAACGACGTAGTATCGGATCCCCGGGACGTTAAAAGAATTTTTGGTCTCTAAAGTTTAGCGACGTACTGTAGTACCGAAACAACGTTAAGCAGGACGATGTTATATGAGGATGTACTGTATTACCAAAAAAGTGCAGTTCTAAATACTGGTAAAGAAGAACCATAACAAAGCAATTGATAAAACTGAACCTTACACCAAAAATACTTACTCATATAAACCAAGGGCAATATTACTCTCCTCATCTTCATCAAGACTGAGAGGAAGGACAATCTGATTGAAGATGCTGTCAGTAGCTATCACAGCTTGCTTCAGGCTGTATCGAGATATTTTCCCACTGTCTTTTGCCAGAATCTTGAGAAGGTATGATATAGCAAGCAGAGATGTGATGTCCTGTAAATAATGTTTTGTTTTATATTAAAGTCACAAGTGAAAAATATTTTATTATATGAATACTGCTATACAAACAGCATCTTATTGCTGTGCGTTTCTGTGCCCAGGGTCAAGCTATTTACTGTATATACAGGTACATGGGTCACTACTGAATGCTTAACAGTAAAAAATTGCACATGTTACACACAATTACAGTATATTTGTGAATCACAAATTAATTGATCTGGGGTAAAAAATTTGACAACCATATGTAAAAGAATCATTACATGATTGCTCTTAATTTTTCACCAGACCTATCATAGTTTGTCTATGTCTTATAAGGTACCTCAAAAATTGGAGAGAGAAACTATAAAACTGACGTACACAAAAATAAGTGACTACACATGTTTATCTACAAATACAGAAATCGTGAATTTATCACAATACACACTTCTGAGCTGTAAAAAAAAAAATAAAATAAATACAGTGCAGCATGCCCTGACAATTCGCAGATTTTTAATTTGCGGACCTAAGTTATTCGTGGATGACACCCTGGATGTACCCAAGAATGTCTATGGGTAGTTTTAAAGTTGCTGACATTTTCACGGCCGGGACAAGGAGCCATTTGTTCTAGAGACAGCAATTTCTGTTACCTGTATTGAATATATGTGTGTGTGTGTGTGTGTGTACAAATAAATAATAATGGGAAAATCCTCTCGCAAATAATCAGAAACAAGACAACGGAAATTTATAAAAAATGTAAGTCTTCCCTCAAGTCAACTCTGTGCTTTGTTATTAAAGTTATGACAAAGCACGGAGATGACTTGAGGGTACCGGTAGACTAATATTTCAAATACTTTTGTTGTCTTGTTTCTGATTATTTGTGAGAGGATTTTCCCATAATTTATTGTGTGTGTGTGGGTTTAATAATAATAATAATAATAATAATAATAATAATAATAATAATAATAATAATAATAATAATTACTGGTTTATTGAAAGAGCATGGCAGCTGGAAGGCGGAAAATATACAGTTACATGATTGGGGAATGGGTCTCTTGATTGACAAATAACATACAAGTAACACATGTGATACAAATATGATATATAATAACTAGGTGGGGAGGTCATACTACAGGGCATTTCAACATAGTAACTGCAAAAAAGGTAAGAATGACTGGGAGTAAACACACTGGTTGTTTACGAGTTGTTGATATTTTTTTACAATGGTTGGGACTGGGCTGTTCTTATAGCGATCAGTACGTGATCATATGGGCTGGATGCAGTTGTGGTATCGAACAGCAATTCACGGACAAGGGGTCTCGGGTGGTAGTAGGAGCTGGCGTAAAGGATGGTGCAGAAGATTCTCCCCAAATTTGCAGGTGAGGTCGTGGTGATGGTCAGAGAGAGCTGGGAGGGTCAGTGTGTTGAGTGCTTCTTGATATGTGGAGCAGGAAGGGGAGAGAATAATCTTGCATGCCCTCTTTTGCACATTTTTAGGTGTTTACGTTGAGTGGCATTTAGGGAGGAAGACCAGGTAGGGGAGGCATAGGTGATCTTGGGAAGTATGAATGTTGAGTAAACACGGAGTTTGGGCGCAGGAACTCTGAGGGACTTGAGTCGGCGGAGGAGGTGAAGAGGGAAACTGGAGGATTTGACAACTTCACTGACAGGTGTTTTCCAATTTAGTTTGTTATCTATCGTGACACCGAGGAGCTTAGTGGAGTATGCAACCTGGAGTGTGTTGGGACCTAAAGAAATGGAAAGGGATGGAACAACATCAGAGGAGACGATGATGTGCATAACCATGGTCTTGGTATGGTTAATGGTGACGTTGTTTTTGGTGGCTCAATTTTGGAGACTGTTCAATAAATCCTGGAGGGCCGTGTAGTCGGGAGCTGAGTTGGTGACAATGATCCCAATAGTGGAGTTGTCGACATATTTCCAGGGAGCAGAGGTTTCTCTTAGGGCATCACTGATAAGCATAAGGAAGCAGAGCAGTCCCAACTTGGTGCCTTGGGCGACGTCACAGGTGAGTGACTGAAAAGTGAAGACAGCCCCTCGGAAGTGTACAGCTTGGCATCGGTCACTAAGGAAGTCTGTAATCCATGGTATAAGACTTCTTCGAAACCCGAGGTCGATAGCTTTGTTGATGATTAAATTGTGGTTGACTAGGTCAAATGCTTTGGGGAAGTCAATGAAGGCGACAGCCACAGATGTTTTTCCAGATGGCGGTATATATAGTCAAAAAAGCTGACAAGACAGTGAGTGGTGGAGGAAGTTTCCATATGCTAAATTGCTGAGGATTTATGGAGCCTGCAATATCAGCGTAAGCCCAGTCAAACACAAAAATTTCACAGATTAAGCTGGGTATTGGGGTGGTTGCAATGGGTCATAGCTTATTCAAGGATTGTGGGCTGGTTGACTTGGGCACTGGTGACTCATATGAAGTCTTCCAGTCAGCTGTGCATCTTGCTTGGATGAGGGAAGAATTGATGAGGGAGCAGAGGGGTTTAGTTAGTTCCGGGGCAAACTACTTGTAGAGTTTCACTGTTAAGTCAATGGGGGTAGTGGACCGATTTAACTTCAATCTGTCCAGACGTTTTTCTACTTCAAATTCTTCTACAAAGTCAGCGGAAAAGGGGGCTGGTAGATAACAGGGAGACTGGTTGTGTCAAGCAGGGGAGCGTCTGGCATATAGCTGCGAAATGGTTGTTTGATTGCTCAGCTGTGTCACCATTAGTGAGATGAATAAGGAAGTGTGTGAGTGTGTGTGTGTGTGTGTGTAGACACACACACAGACTAAAACAAAACACATACAAATAAATAATAATGGGAAAATCCTATCACAAATAATCAGAAACAAAACAAAATGTATTAAAAACATTAGTCTTCCCCTAAGTCAACTCCATGCTTTGTTATAACTTAAATAACAAAGCATGGAGTTGACTTGAGAGTAGACTCTGACATTATTAATACATTTTGGTGTCTTGTTTAGGATTATTTGTGAGATTTTTCCATTATTATTTATTTGTATGTGTTTTGTTTTAGTCTGTGTGTGTGTCTACACACACACACACATATATACAATACAGTATAGTCTGCATTTACGCGGTCAATTGAACCCGTGAAGGCCCGCGTAAATGAAATAACAGAACATATGGGATTAACTGAAATAGAGACTGGCCGACCCCCAAACTCCACTTTTTGCCGACACAATACGTACGTTGTAGTAAAAATAGTATCTTAACTTTATGATGGTATGCACACACACATAATATAAAAGATAAATATCAATAAGAGAATAATATACTGTACCGGGTATAAGAAAACTCAAGGTTTAACACGTTAGGTTAGGTTAGAAAAAATCAAGGTTTAACATATGTTAGGTTTGGTTAGGTTTAACACTTACATTAGTAGAAGAGATGGGTCGGCATACATGGATGGGGGCTGGTTCCGAGGCAGAGGGCAGATTACTGGCCCTAAGGTGAATCACCATCACTATCCACCACAGTTGTCAGGGCCTCCCAGACAAATCCCTCAAAGTCAACATCACTGTCACTATCACTGGCTTGGGGTGGCTGTGGTGGGTTGTAGCCTAAGAAGTCCATGATGTTACACTGACGGCTAGTGTTGATGTGTTCGTGATACATCATGATGGACGGCTCCCTAGTTTGCAACAGCTGGTTATTGAAGACTTCATAGCCGTGATCGTCAGGGTCGTTGGAAAGAACAAGCTTGAGTTTCTCGGCAAACTCGATGGCATCCTTTACATTACCATGTGTTAACTTGTGTTCTTCTCGGGCTGATGCACCACCTGCATCTTCACTGATGTCATCGTCTTCCAACATTTCGTCGGCAGTCACCCCAGGATCCCTGATCACCTCCATAATGTCTTCGTTGGTGGTCTCGGAGAAGCCTGCAGCTGTAACACTCTGTGTAGCTTCTCTTGCAAGGTCCACTGCCACTGCAACAGACTGAACCTCATCAGTCACAGGTTGCCTCTGCCTCCCACCTGGGATACCTTGCAACACATGCCACCATGCGTGACGAATCGTTGCCACAGACAGCTGGCCCCATGCCTCCCTCAAGAAATCAACAGCTTTCTTGACGTTGAATTTCTTCCAAAACTGTATGACGCAAACTTCTTGCTCCGCCAACTCTTCTTCCTCGTTGTCGTTGCTCTCGCTATCAGTGTCACCCAGGTTCCTCAACTCACCTTTGGTGTTGGTCAAGTCATTAAGGAGGCGAAACTTCTTTGCGGAGAAGGCAGCATCCACATTACAAATTAATTCTTGATCCATGGGCTGGATTAATGACGTAGTGTTGAGAGGAAGGAAGACCACTTTTACGTTGGGGTGACGATCCAACAGTAGGGGCGAGTGTCCTGGTGCGTTGTCAAGGAGCAACAAAATGTTGAATGGAACATTCTGTTCGTCGCAGAATTTCTTCAAGTCGGGAACGAAAGTCGTCAAACCAGGAGAGGGACAGAGCAGTGAACATCCACGCCTTACGTGAGGTTAGCCAGTGTACATTTAGCTTGGTCATGTCCATGTTCTTGTAAGCATGCGGCTTGCGGGCTGTGTGGATTACTGATAACTTGAGCTTACAGGTACCGGAGGCATTGGTGGTAAACAAGACCGTGATGCGCTCCTTCTGCAATTTCCGGCCCTGCCACTTACTGGCAGACTTGACAATGAAGGTCTTGGTAGGTAGCTTTTTCCAAAACAGACCGGATTCATCCATGCTGAACACCTGGTCGTCGGTGAACTGTCCTTCCTCCATAACGTCACGTAAGAACGGAGGAAAATTATTCGCCGCAACACGGTCAGCCCTCGCTCCTTTACCAACAATGTTAATGTTGGTGATCTTGTTCTTCTTCTTAAACCCTTGCAGCCACCCAGGAAATGCCATCCCTCATTGACCTCCACCACCAAGCACTGGAAAGGTTTGGCCGTGGACTACTGCACCACCCTCGCCACCTCCTGCAGCCCCCCACCCAACTCGGGCACTACGCCACTACAACAAAATTCAGCCCATAAGAGCCTGCACCGATAGATATAAGAACAGCACCATCCCATCTATTGTTAAAATAATAAACAACTCCTGATTTATGTACTGTACAGCTATGTATATGTATTCAATGCATATTATATCATTATGTCTAAATCTAATGTAAGTCTGTATATTTTCAGCCACCGGCTGCAACTCTATTAATAAACCGTTTATTATTATTATTATTAGGAAGAAGTGAAGGGTTTGGGCTCTGCAATTCCCATCTTACGTGCCACTGCTACGTACAGTTCACGTGCGTAGTCCTGAACTGACCGCGTGTCCACAACCATGTTCCGTCTTGCCTGACGAATCAAGTAGCTCACCAGCAAATTCTCAGTCTTGAGCAGCACTTTGTTCTGGCAGTACTTCACCATTGAAGCACCTGCAGACTTTGTGATACTCATGTGTTCTTTTATCTTGGTGGCATCTGTCTTGATCGTCCGGATCGTAGATTCGTTCACGCCATGCTGGCGCGCCAAATCAACTTGTCTCGTTCCTTTTTCCAATTCTTGTACGATCTTGTACTTAAATTCGTAACTTAGGGCAAGTCGTATCTTCTTTGGCTTGGGGCGACTGGGTCCAGGTAATGCAAGGTTTTTCTGTGGTGGTGGGGGTCTAGTGGATGCCATTGTTACGAGATTAGCAGGCACAATAGAGCACAGTATACACGGGGTGACTGGGAACAATGCGACTGATGCGGGTAGGCCAGCGGCTTCTTCTCTGTGGTGGCAGGGCACGTCATATTACATTGGACCAATCACAGCTAGCGGGGGAGGGAGGTAAGGATGCGTGGCCCAATCACGGTCCGATACGTCATATGACGTCACCGATAATGCAACAGCTACATACTGCGCAACCTTACTCGTGCCCCCCCCCGCCCCCGCTTGTGGTCAGGCATGGGCCACTACAGTTCGTCCCCGAATTACGTACATCCGAATTACGTACAAACGGCCGATACGTACATCGTTTCTGAAGTCTTTAATTGCAAAAATATTGTCTTAAAAGGGCGAGCAATTTTTAAATTTGGCGGGCGAGCCAGCCGCACCGCGCCGCCACTATCACTGACCATGCAGACGACACGCTAGACGCACCAAAACAACAAGTGTGGTCATTGTGCATACAGTACTTCTCCTGTGAATTTCTGCCCTATTTTGTACACTTTACTCTGTGTGCAATGACTGGTGTAAAGCGTAAGAGTGGTGAAGCCAGTGGGAGGAGTAGTGTTCAAAAGCTTACCGTCCTCTGGCGCGCCGGTCCCAGAGAGGACGGCGCTGTACAGGACGTTTGTTTACTCCAGGTCTCGCGCACAGCGATGGTTATTTCGTTCATCTTTTCGTTTTATCCATGGAGTAAATTTAAAAGTAGACTTCGAGAAAACATTCAGTTAAAACACAAGGATATTAAAAGTTTGAGTCAATAGTACAATTTGTAGTATGTTTAATACAACATCTCTACAGAAATGCATAAACATGAAATTAACGCATCGGCGACTTTTGCCGGTCGGAACAACGCATCGGCTACTTTTGCCGGTCGGAACTCACGTCGAGTGAGGTGTGAGTGCAGACCGTCCTGTGGCGCGCCGGTACCTGGTAAGGTTTTGACCCTTGTTGTGGTGTCTCAGTATGATTCAGGAGAAAGCCCTAAGTCTTTTCAACGATCTAAAGAAAGATCACCCTGATGATACTGTGACATTCAATGCTAGCAATGGGTGGTTTAACCGATTCAAGGTGCGAAATAAGCTGCATAATGTTCGAGTGACTGGTGAGGCGGCGAGTGCTGATTGGAAAACAGCACAGGATTTTCCAGATAACATTATAGGGTTGGGGGATTTTCGAGTTAAGTACATTTCGAGTTAAGCACAACCTTTTGGTCCCCATTATGTACGTAACTTGGGGACTTACTGTATAATACAAAATGGCGCGGCGTGTCTGGACCTCCAGCTACTCTCCGTGTAAATGACCAAATTTACCGTGTAATTAAAGCATTTCAATTCTGGCAAGGCACTGTGTAAATGATCAAACGCGTTAACCAAAACCGCGTAAATCCAGATTATACTGTACAGGTAAAAGAAATAATTGTCCTAAGGACGAACACAAAGGGAATACAGTAAAAGTTCAAAAATCCGGGTGCCAGGAATCCGGACCACCCGAGAATCCGGACTTTTCGAAAACTCAAACTTTTTAAATTTAGCGGGCTTTTGTGGGTTATGTGAATGAATGGAGTTGCTTCAAAAAATTAATTTACATAATTCTAATAATAAAAGTAATTGTAAATTATAGGTAGCTAATTTTGTTAGTTTTGTAATTAGCTTGAACTGAAATGTAAAATTTGAGGCACTATAAATCTTTTGTGTGTATGTGTGCATGCGTGAATGCCACAGCTGCACTACGACAACAAACGACCACACGATCGCCACTTTAAAACAAGCAATCAAACTGTGACAACGTATGTAATTTTGAGTCCTACTCTTTCCATGTACAGAGTACAAGCCCATAATAATGGCCCCTAAAGTAGATAAACTTCGTTGTGTGAAGAGAAAGAACACATTGAAATTTAGTGACAAACTTGAAATAATTAAGAAACTAGAATGTAATGTGAGCAATGCTGTTCTAATGGAAACATACAACATTGGAAAGTCTACAATTTATGATATAAAAAAGGCAACGAATAAAATTCTAGAATTCACAGCTTCTTCTGAGCCTTATATTAAAGTTGCTGAAAGAAAAAGTTTACATTGGCCCAAATTAGAAAATCTTGATAAAGTGTTGCACGAATGTTTTTTTTGTTAAAACGATCAGAAGGTATGGCAATTTCTGGGCCGATGCTTATTGCCAAAGCAAAGTCTTTTTAGGAGCAAATGAACATTGAATCAGAGTGAGCATTTAGTGATGGATGGCTTAGGAATTTCAAGACTCGTCATGGTATTAGACAGTTTGTTTACATTTTTGTCTAGTGTTGACTTTATTTTTCTTTAAAACTGCTCGTTTTGATAAATGAAGCATGCTTTATTTGCTAATGAATAAACTATCAAAATGTACCTGTTCATCTCTTCTTTATTCCTCCTTAAATTTTAATTTTAAAAGTACTGCCTGAGAATCCGGAAAATATGAAAATCCGGACCGACCCAATCCCAAAGCAGTCCAGATTTTTGGACTTCTACTGTAGTATACTTTTCTTTGCACACGAGTAAAAATGTACCCCTACCTCCTGATCAGCAAATGTTATTTGCATATTTGGCTATAGGCGGCCATTTTGAGAACCGAACCTCCGAGAGTTTTAAGGGCATGCTGGACTGTACTTACTCTGGTGGCTGTTGTCAAAATACGGGTAATGGCGTCCATTAGTGCAGTAGAGAGTTTGGCACGGCTTTGACAAACACCAATCAACAGAGCCACACATCCACCTACTTCCTCAATCTTGGTCACCTCTGTATGTACACCTTTGCTCTGTTAGACAAAATGATTTATATCAATATCTTCCCTACACGCTCACTAAAATGTACTTAAAAGGCATATTAATCGACATTTAGCAAGAGCCATGATAATTTGAATGAGTCACTTGTTGCACTTCTCAGCATTCATTGTTATAAATTAAGACAACAATCAAGAAATTCAAAATTTTTCTGGTCAGTATTATTCAATCGAACTAAGGGTAAACTTAAGAACAATCCTACCTTATCTACAGTCCAACACACATGTCGTACAATGGTGGCAGCCATGTGAACCATCACTTCAGACAGGTCCTGTCTTGAATTCTTGTCCAATGATGTAAGTACCTGCACCAATGTGTCATGTATCTCTTCAGCATCCTGATCACAAGGAAAACCAAAAGTAAAAATCAACAAATACTCCATATGCAAATGTAAAAAACACTAGTCATTTTACACTGGCACCCATTTCATACCATCAGGAAAATATTGTATGGTTTTCCTTATTATTATTAAATTTTTCAGATACAGTATTACCCCGCCTAAAGCGGTTTCACTTAGCGCGTTTTACCATATACGCGGTGCCTCGCCAGAGCTGAACTTTCACTTAACGCGGGTTTTTTCCACGTATACGTGGTGAGTGTCCTGCTGGAGAGCTATTTTTAGATTCGCCCCACCCCCCACCCTGCCTGACTGCCTGTTTTAGCTCATAAAATTCATACAAATTACCCAGCCAGAATATAATTTACATTGCTGGAATTCTTACAATATGATGATCATTTTGAATATAAACATCATAGATTTTGCATTAGACATACAAATTTTAGATATAAAGTTTATTCTGAGTAAATATGTTATTTTTTGTGCAAAATATATGACATTTGAATTCCAAATATTCCTGGGCTTACAAGGAATCCAGCAATGTCAATTATATTATCCTAACTTTAGTTTGAGGTATTATTTATTACTAAAAAGGTAAATATTCTGGTTTTCCCACACATCTGGTGGGACGGTTGGTGGGGGGTGGGGGGGGAGGGAGGGACCGACCGACCATCTGTTACAGTGTGAAGAATATTTTTTTTTTTTTATTAACTGAAGATATTTGTTTTAGCTCATAAAATTCATACAAATTACCCGGCCAGAATATAATTTACATTGCTGGAATTTTTACAATTTGGTGATCATTTTGAATATAAACATCATAGATTTTGCATTAGACATACAAATTTTAGATATAAAGTTTATTCTGAGTAAATATGTTATTTTTTGTGCAAAATATATGACATTTGTATTCAAAATATTCCTGGTCTTACAAGGAATCCAGCAATGTCAATTGTATTATCCTAACTTTAGTTTGAGGTATTATTTATTAAAATTTAGTGGTTTTCCCCCAAAAATTTCTCAGAGAGGGAAGAGCCAGCAGTGTAGTGTGAGAAGAGGGGGAGGGAGTTGAGTCCATTATTTGAATGGACATTAACTTGGCGACTGTATTTCTCTATTTCTCTTAAGTATTAATTGTGTGCATGTACCACCATAAAATTAAGATGTTATTTTTACTAGAACATAGGTATTGTGTCGGAAAAAGTGGAGTTTGAGGATGGGCCAGTTTCCATTGGAATTAATCCCATATGTTCTGTTGTTCACTTAACGCGGTTTTCACTTAACACGGTACCCTCTGGGTTTTATTGACCGCGTGAAGTGGGGTACAACTGTATATAATTTATTTTTTTATCTATTAAGAAAGTTCAGGAAGATTTAGGGGTGTTGTTGGTCTCTGCTTCACACACACACAATATTTTCTGAAACAAAGTCAAATCCAAGTGCAGCTGAAAGCCAGTGAGCCAGAATCAGACATCAGGCCTAAAATTTTCTTACTGTTAAAGAAATTCAAACTCTCTTTACTGTCTTTTCTTCTTCATGTGCTGCTCAACTTTTCCTTTTACCCAACACACCTATATTACCGGTATAGTATAATACTGTGCTTGGCAACACTGATTTTAACCCTTCACCACTGGGATATCACATTTAATATTCTATTTGGATAGTGCCAGATAACTTTATTAAGCTCAGAGGCAACCCTGTGCACAAGGGGTTAGTTAGTACACTGGATACAGTCGTGAACTTGACCAGATTGTGGTTTACTGAATTAGGAATTAATCTCGCTACTCCAACCAGCACATTAATACCAGTTTCCAAATATAAAAACACATATTCTTGGTAAGGACAATAATGCCACACCCTGTACATACTTATTTACAATCAAGCATCCTCCTCCTCTTCCTCACATGTCCAAACCATCTCATAGTACCACTCTGTTCTGTTGTGTTCCGTTCCATTCCACACACACACAAACAGCCTCCTATACATTTCACTTTGTCATTCCTTCCCCTACTCTCCATTCCCCTTCTTACTCACATATTGGACTTCATCTTCCCTACTATCAATATAATATATGTGAACACACCTTTGGTAAATTGTCTTGCAATTTGAAGTGGTCTGATGTTGATGATATACAGGTGTTAATTATGTGGACAGGCGTCACGTCCTCACTGTCTTCATCAGCCTCATGTAAGTGCTCGTATGTTTGTAAAAACTCGTGAGCCTCCGTAGCCAACAATAAGCTGTTCTGCCAGAAACTTCCTGAAGCTTCTGAAGAAAATAAATTACATAAGACAACCAAACTAAAGATAAATGTATACAAACATCTGAAAGCACTTATGAATAAAGCTTGTGTCTAAATCAGGTACACCAACCTCTCATTTTTCGTGGGGGTTACGTTCTTGAAAATAAACACACAATTCAAAAACCCGTAAATTAAACACATTTTTCCCAAAATTGGGGGTCGACCTCTACATGGGTAATAGTTATGCTAGGTTAAATCTGTGCATGATGGGACGGGCGAGGAGCAACTTTTAGATTCAGACATGAAAAATATTTACCATTTACTGCCAGTAAACAATGGAAACGTAAAATATGTACCAATTAGTAATGAACAGCTGTGCAGTGCCTTCAGCAAATGAAGCTCACAAACTTACAACAGGCTAAATTACCTTACAACGTGCTTTCAGTAATCTATGTTGAAGTTCTTAGCACAGGCTAACTTATCATATCATATACGGTATCACAGTTCTCATTGATCTACCAAAAATACCGGTTATAAAAACCTTTTCGATGTTTCACACTTAATATAATACCCGGTAATCTACTTCAACCTCCTATTGTTTACAACGATGCACCACCAGCTGTTGAGTATCACGGTACACGTGTTTTTTCGAATCGTTTTCAGTAAAAAAAACTGTTACATCACACGTATATTTTACCTTAACTGTGCCTGAATGAATATATTCTTGGAAATAAAGAGTAGTTTTGCTGAAATGTGATGTATTTCAATGTAAAATAGGATAAGATACATAACGAAAACAAAAGACTTTACCTAACCTTCCAATGTTCAAGAGATGTTACTGTATTTTTCGGCTTGGAAGAAGCTGCACCGTGGAAGACGCACCCTGATTTGGAAATGAAATTCTAAAAAAAAAAAAAAAAAAAAAAAAAAAAAAAAAAAAAAAAAAAATACGGGTATTAGCCCACCTGGGCACAGGTCACTGACCCACATCGGGGCCTAGGGGGCGAAAATGTAGTTGTAGTTGTAGTAGTAGTAGTTGTAGTAGAGAGAGGGGGCAGCTTCACTCCTCTAGTGTTCACAACCTCTGGTGGGATGGGCCCAAGTGCAAGATGTTTCTACGCCAGACTCGCGGAGCTGATCTCCGAACAGAAGCAGCAGCCCAGAAGTTATGTTACAGCCTGGATGAGATGTCGACTGTCCTTCTCTCTCCTTCGGTCGGCTTTGCTCTGCCTCAGGGGAACGAGAGCTTCTGCCCCTACTCCGACAACTGCTGCAGATATTGACTATGAGGCTACAGTCACTGAATGCCGCATAGATCTGCGGCTCAACTAATTTAACACAGATAGGATAGCTTCTTATGTATTAGGATATTTAATATTAAGGCAAATAAATGGTGGCGAAGGTGTGGCTATTGAGGGAAGGCTGGAGGCCACAAAATATTAAAAAAAAAGTAGTAGTAGTAGTAGTGATACCATCCTACAGTCGACCGAGGGAACAACACAGGGGGACCCCGTAGCAATGGCAATGTATGCAATTGGACTATCAGTGCTCCAACAAGAAATAAAATTTGAAACAACCGGGGTCAAACAAGTTGCATATGCTGATGACCTTACAGGAGCAGGAAAAGTGGAGGACATCAAAAAGTGGTGGGACCTGGTAACATCGCGAGGTCCACAAATAGGGTACCACCCAAACGCTAGCAAGTCCTTCCTCATCGTGAAACCAGAACATTATGAACGGGCTTTGGAGGCTTTTGGCGGAAGTGAGGTCAAAGTAACTAAGGACAGCCAAAGACATCTAGGCGCAGTAATTGGCACTACGGACTTCAAGACCGAGTACGTAGCTGGAAAGGTGAATGAGTGGGTTAGCGAAATCCAAGCTCTATCTGAGATTGCTAACACAGAGCCACATGCGGCCTTTGCAGCATTCACCCATGGAGTCAAGCATCGCTGAAACTACCTGATGCGTACCATCCCTGAGATCGGACCCCTCCTCCACCCTCTGGAAGAAGCCATCAGTGTCAAGTTCATTCCCAAACTAGTGAAACACCCTGACTTAACCCCAGCAGAAAGAACACTTCTTGCACTTCCACCAAGACTGGGAGGGATGGGACTAACTAATCCAGAGGAGATTGCTGACACTGAACATCAAAATTCACTTAAGCTCACGGCAGCCCTCACTGACCACATAATAGCCCAGAATGCAACAGGGGAAGTGGACACCAGGGAAGTAAATAAGATCCGTAGGGCCATTACAACAGATCGGCAGCACTGCCAAAATGACATGTTGCAGCAACTATTGCTGCAGGTTCCAGAAAATTTGACAAAAAAAGTAGCTATAGCGCAGGAGGTGGGCGCCTCAAACTGGTTAACTACGTTACCGATAAGGGCAAATGGTTTCAGCCTTAACAAACAAGAATTTACAGATGCCATTGCTCTAAGGTACGGTTGGCCAGTAGATGGTTTGCCCTCCCAATGCGTGTGTGGCTCTTCCTATGACGGCGATCACGCCATGGTCTGCAAGAAGGGGGGCTTCATATGCATGCGGCATGACGAGGTAAGGGATCTCACAGCAAATATGTTGAAGGAAATCTGCCGGGACGTCATGGTAGAACCGACCCTCCTTCCACTGGATGGTGAGATCTTCCAACACAGGACTTCAAACACATCTAACGAAGCCCGTGTGGACGTCAGTGCTCGAGGATTCTGGACGCGGGGACAGCGAGCTTTCTTCGACATCAGGATTTTCGATCCCATGGCCACTTGTCACCATAACCTAGCTCTCGATGCTGCACATAGGAGGAACGAGAACGACAAGAGAAGGGCATATGGGGAGAGAATTCAAAACGTTGATCAAGGCAGCTTCACTCCTCTAGTGTTCACAACCTCTGGTGGGATGGGCCCAAGTGCAAGATGTTTCTACGCCAGACTCGCGGAGGTGATCTCCGAACAGAAGCAGCAGCCCAGAAGTTATGTTACAGCCTGGATGAGATGTCGACTGTCCTTCTCTCTCCTTCGGTCGGCTTTGCTCTGCCTCAGGGGAACGAGAGCTTCTGCCCCTACTTCGACAACTGCTGCAGATATTGACTATGAGGCTACAGTCACTGAATGCCGCATAGATCTGCGGCTCAACTAATTTAACACAGATAGGATAGCTTATTATGTATTAGGGTATTTAATATTAAGGTAAATAAATGGTGGCGATGGTGTGGCTATTGGGGGAGGCTGGAGGCCACGTTAAAAAAAAAAAAAAAAAAAAGTAGTAATAATAATAATAATAATAATAATAGTAATAATAGTAATAATAATAATAAAGAACCATAAAGAAATGCAAAAAAAAAAAAAAAAATCAAGAGTGAGAAACCATAAATGTATGTTGTTATCAAAGTAAGAGAAACAATTGAGACCCTGCAACTGTGTGTAAATGTGGCAGAAAGTCAGATTAGCAACCTGGGACTTGGTCACAATTTTCGTGATGCCATATGGCAGTAGGGTCTACCTGTATCTTCCCAGGCAGTAGTACCCGGTTGGAGGTAGCTGCCTACTACCGACACCAGTGAAAGCATTGCTTGATAATTATACAGCCCTCTTGGCACAAGTACGCACACCTCTCTAAATATCATCATTTAGAACTGCTTATCAATTGTCATTTTCATCAATTTAAAAAAAAAATCTGTACCAGAAGGTGAAGTCTTTAATACAGCACTCATTTTATACACCTGGTCACCTCAGCATCTTGGTGGCTGTAGTGTTTACATTCTTTCTCTTGTTTTTGTTGGTATAACAGCGACAGGAAATATTTTCCAACAGTAGAAGGTAAGCAAATGTACAGTAAACATACATATCAATGTCTAAATAAAACAACAAGTATTTATTTAAAAACAAGAAAATAAAAGTAAAAAAACAACTCGTTTGCAAAACCAGTGACCGATTGGTTCTACATAGTTATAAAACTGAAGAAAATAAGTCCCTGGTTGTAGCTTTAGTAAATTTAATGTAGAAAAATTAATATGGTTGTTTTAAGTAATGTTATTTAATGTTAATAATGGAACAATGGAAGTAGCTAACAATCAATGGTAAAAAAAAGTGAGATCGCGTATGTAAGTGAGCACATGTGTAAACATATCGTCATTACTCTACATAAGAATATGAAAGCAACACTTATTTACTGTTCATATATGTTTTAATTAATGTTTCTGAATTAAAAAAAAAATTCTACCCACCAGTGGTGGTAAAGTTGAAAACATATGAGCAGCCAATGTTGTTGTGTGTGTGTGCTGTATTACAATAATATTCTATCCTAATTGACTTGAATAAATACTATGATACCATATTTCTGAATATTTTCATTAAAATCCATCAAAATCATTTTCCTTGTCATCGTCTTCAGCACCAAACAACAGCTCCCAGTCCTCTCCTTGAACAGGGCTAGAGGGTACGTGTATTTCGAATCTTTTTCAGTTAAAAAACTGTTACATCACAAGTATATTTTACCTAAACTGCGCCTGAATGAATATATTCTCAGAAATAAATAGTAGTTTTGCTGAAACGTGATGTGTTTCAATGTAAAATAAGATAAAATACATGACGAAAACGAAAGACTTTACCTAACCTTCCGATGTTCAAGAGATGTTACTCGTTTTTTCAATAGTTTTTGGTTAAAGCACTATTATCTTACAATGATATTCTACTCATACTGTGCTTGATAAAATACACTCACGGAAATATAATATTTTTGCTGAAATGACGTACGTATTACAGTGGAAAGTGGGATAAAACCATGACGAAAACAATCGATTTTCGCTTTCTTTCGTTGTTCAAAAGATGTTACCGTAATCGCTTTTCAAATGGTTTTCAGTTAAAAAAATCTGTTGTATTACAATAGTATTCCCTCCTAATTGACTGGAATAAATACTTGAATGGAAATATACAAAATTTTTACTGAAACTACCCGTGTTTCAGTGTAAAGTGTCGTAATAATGGTAAACGATTTGTCTTCGGCGCTCGGTGTTTCAGGCACGGCGACCCTCAGTTTATAGGACGTAGAGCGTTTTTAGTGGAGGTTTTGCTGTTCCATTACCCTCAAAACTTGGGTCGACCTATAAACGAGGCATATCATAAATTAATGAATTCTTGGTAAAAAAATCAGGGTCGACCTATAAACGAGGTAGAATTATAGACGAGTATGAGGTACATGTAAATGGTACAGGTTATGGAAAAAATCATATAACTGTCACAATAAATGAGGCACTCCGCATTAGAAGGGGGTGATGTGCCAAATTCAAAAAGGTGAGAAAAGCGAGTTTAATGTTTTTCGAAGTTCAAACAACCAAACTTTTTTATTAAAGCTAGAGGGATCATTTTTTTTTATCACGCAGCTCAATCCCTCTCCTAGCAAAATGGGAAAACTGGAAGTTAGTACTGTGAATAGTTATTATTTTATCGTGAATTGAATGAGAATAACTACCCATGATGTACAGTTGTTTGATCTTCAAACCAACAATGATTAAATTTTTCTGCCAAATTTTCATATTATTGTGGGCTAATATTGTAAAACAAGTTAATGATCACCAAAAACAACACTTGTCTTACACCCCCCCCCCCTCCTGCCCCCCAAAAAAATTTAATAAGAAAAAACTCATTTGCCTATCAGTATTTATCTTTGTCCCTATTATTAGCCAAAGATTTATAATATTGTTAAGTATAATAGTGTGTAATAATAAGGAAACACCACTACACTCATCCACCCACCATTAACCTCCCCCCAACGTAATTAACATACGAATACAAAGGTGGAGAATGTTTGCATAATCTTTGGTAAAAACAGTATTATGACAATAGTATACAATCTTACTTTGTTTAGTTCCTTCGTTTCATTATCCCTGAAAATCGTAGCAACTTGAAGTTACGTAAATCCTGAGGAGTGCGTATAACCTTAATGGCCTCGTCATAATCAATCACATTCTGATCAAAGCTTTTCTCTGCCCTCTCTAAAAATCGCCACACAGATTCTTCATCAACTAAATCATTGATTATTGATGCCGGCAACAATTCAGTTTCATTACAAGACTGAGGTATGGGCTCACTTTCACTAGCATTCGTTGGGTCAGGCTCACTTTCACTAGCATTCGTTGGGTCAGGCTCACTTTCACTAGCATTTGTTTGGTCAGGCTCACTTTCACAAGCATTCGTTGGGTCAGGCTCACTTTCACAAGCATTCGTTGGGTCAGGCTCACTTTCACTAGTATTCGTTGGGTCAGGCTCACTTTCACTAGTATTCGTTGGGTCAGGCTCACTTTCACTAGTATTCGTTGGGTCAGGCTCACTTTCACTAGTATTCGTTGGGTCAGGCTCACTTTCACAAGCATTCGTTGGGTCAGGCTCACTTTCATCACTATCAGGGTCAATGCAATGCCTGTCTTGTTACTGTCCACTTCTACCTCCTCACAGTCTGTATGTTCTTGTTGTGATACATTAGTGTCATTGTTTGTGTTACCATTAGACTCGCTTTCATCATTTTCATCTTCACTTTTACTGCCGTCAGTGCCAGAAAGCCTGGCCTCACTCGAGTCAGTGCCAGGAAGCCTGGCCTCACTCGAGTCAGTGCCAGAAAGCCTGGCCTCACTCGAGTCAGTGCCAGGAAGCCTGGCCTCACTCGAGTCAGTGCCAGAAAGCCTGGCCTCACCCGAGTCTTCCTCTAATATCAGGCAGACATGGCACAGCACTTCTCAGACCCGTGGAACACGAATAACGTCAATGTTAAGCCGAAAAGTTAGAAAAAATATCAGTAGAATGTACATTGAACCTTCTGATGGTGAAATACACGCCAAAACTAAGGAGGAGGCAGCATCTGGGTGCGCGAATTGGCCGAAGAGCTGTGACGTAGCAAGGGGAAATCCATTGTGATTGGCTGCCTCAAGGGGGTATGTTCCAAGGGAGGCGCGCTGTCATTGGCTCGCGCTCCTCTCGCTCTGAACAGGATGTTCTATATTAAAATTATTTGCTGTCTTGCAAGGATTCCAGCAATGTAAGTTATATTCTGCTGAAACACAACTGCGTAGGTCAAGCTTTGGCCACGTCGGGTAATGTTCGGCGTCACTCTGGGTATGTCGTGCACACGAGTGATGCTCCACAAAAAAAAAAAACTAAGTTTTCAGAGCTTTTCGGATTACAGAATTGTGGATAAGGGATTGTGGACCTGTATTATAAATAATAATATTAAAATCGTTGATGTTAATATGAATGTGACTTTATAGTAATACTGTACGTACAAGCACCTCGCCAGGCATCACAAACAACTCCGCTGCCAGGCGAATATGCGGCAAATTTAAAATAATTTGAGAGCATTATTTCAAACATAGGTGCGCGTATATTTGGCTTTGGTATTAATTAAACAAATGCGTTATCCCAAAAGCGCTTAAATAAAATGCATGTAAAACGTGAGGTGACTGTACTACAAGACAAAGTATGGTACTGGAAAGGGTATATGAGGGGTGATAGCATAAATGACTATGGAAAAAAAAGTGGTTACAATTTAACCCACCTAATGTGGCTAGATTCCTTTGTATCAATAACAAAACAAACTGGAATTTCATATAGCTACATTCTCTTGGTTAATGCATTGGCTAGAAACAAGAAAAAATCAAAGGGACATTATCCCCTCATTCATAAAGTGTTCTCCTGTTGCTACATTCATCATAGTTCTTCAACCTGCATTAACAATAAAGAAGTTAAAATCATAAAGAAAGGAACAAAAGGTCTTACCTATCTTCAAAAGGCCATCTACAAAACCACAAAGTTTATACACAAAAATAGTGTTGGCTGCTCCAATCATAAGCAAACTGGTACTAGTTTTTAAGAGGGCATTGAGCACAGACATAGCTATACTCTTAACTACATCTCGATCTCTCAGCTTCCTCTTGCCACCTCCTCCATCTTCCTCTGCCAGCACTGGAACCACAAGTCTGTGGGAAGAAACATTAGTTACCAATCTTAATGTGATATAATGAGACTGAAGGGACAAGTAATAACTGCATGGATGACTGACAGAATTAACACTTAACTGGCAGCTAAGGATTCCCTACTAGGCCTTCATGTACACAAAAATGGAATGGAAGGAATATGCAACAGCCATTGATGAAAATGGTTCAGTGTATATTATTCTTGGGGTCTTTGTTTGTGGAAGCAAAACCACACCAAAATAAATTATTGCAGCAGTATGGTTGAATGAATGAGAGGTTGACTCATGACACCTTGTGGTACAACAGGAAGGTCTTGTAAGAGTGAAAGAAAGGGGATGGGGTTATTAAGGAGACTATGTACCTGTTAGCCCAGTTCCAGCAGAGTGACACATTCTCTGAACTATCAAACAAAAGATCCTCTTGATTTTCCCCGTCATCATCGCGCTCATTTGAGTCATTGTGTTGCTGGCCTTCAACAGGGGGATTGTTGAGCACTGCCACCAAGCTGAGGTACTGGGACCAACACTCACACAAGAACACATCAGAACACAGTGGTGACAGTTCTTCCGCCTGGCTTAAACGCTCATTTATCCGATCCTGAAATATATGAAATCTTTCCTTCAGTATTCATGTGGCAATTACATATCAGGCACTCAGGTTGACAAAGAAGATTCAACCAATCAGGTGGTTGGTTGATTCATAATTGTCCACCCGAGCACCTCCTATTACTTTTGGTAACAGTGCATACAAGGTCATGGGGTAAAAATTTGATTAGGTAAAAATATAAAAACTGGACAAGACAAATAAAAACACTATATTTGACTATTAATGTTTGAATAGTTATCACAAACAGAATGTTGGGGTCACATTCAATAGCAGTACTGTACATCATTGTATTTATAATGTAAATCTTTTATAACAGAGGTGGGGATTATTAGTCAGTAAGAAACATGTCTACATATTCATCAGGTTACATGAAGTATGACTGGCAGCTGTGACAAACAAAGTGTTGATCATTTTCAAAAGAAGTAAACAGCTGTAAACGGGTTGAATCAAAGTGAAATAAAATTGCATTACACCTCTGACTTTTTTCCCCAAAATGTGGTGAGGATAATAAACAAAGCTTCTATATTTTACATAGGATAATCATTGTGATGGAAAAGGCCTCATAAGTTTTAGCCCTATGACCCACCAAGGTTTGATCTCTGCATCATCCATAAAATATAATAGAAAAATCAAGAGAGCCAGTCTTCCTCTTCTTAATGTGAGAAAGCAATATTCTCCAAAGATTATGAATTCTATTTGTCAAGGAATATATACAGTAGAATGACAATACACAAATGCTGAAACTTCGAAATATATTATGCCAAGTCCTTAGTTCAATTGCTGGTTGGGTTCCCTCCTTGTAAACTAAGATTATTGACAATAATGTCAGTTTACTTAGGGGTACGCATGCCGGCCCGGCAGCCAAAATATATCAACAGCCAAGTGTTTTTTAATGTATTTGTGCCCGGAACTTGCCCAGTGGGCAAGTAGAGTTGAATAAATTTCCAAAATAACATTATTTGGGCAAGTAAAAAAAATGTCAGGGCAAGTAAATTTCAAGTCACTAGCCTGGGGCAAGCAAATCCTCAAAACAATCTTTCCAGCCTGTGGGTAACGCTAAGAGCTATGGCATTATGGTAAGAAACAACTTGCAAGAGTTAAATTGAGAAAAATTTAAAAAATTAACATCCATGGGGTTTTCATACGCAAAATTGCACATGATCTAAATTATCGTTTTAGGTTTTGCATACGCAAATTTGCAAATGAAGTCGAAAATTAAAATAATTTTTTATGTTTGCATATGTATGCTAGACATGTAAGATACACATTTGGCAACATCAGCACAATCTGGCAACTATGTAGACTGCACTCCAAGGTCACCACACCAGTCTCCCTTTTGTGTTTTAAATCACCCAGGATATAACGCTGATCTTCATTTACCATGCATATTCTTACAGCTTGTGCTGAATTCTCGTGTAACACAGTGATTTCATTTATTCCTACATGTTGTAAGAATTTTGAAACATACCTTGTTGTTGCTGGTGAGGGTGGAGGGGTGAGAAACATAAAAAATGCAAGCACATTGCAACATGTGGTTATAGTGTGGTGCCTCCTGATGCCTCTCCCTAGCAAAATAATTTTTTTCAATACTTTTTTCTATAAAGATTCTCTACTAAATATGTACATTTTATAATGGAATAAGGTTCATATTGTTATCACATGAAATAACAAGGTATAAAGGGATTTAAAAACATTTTCATTAAGTGCAAACAAAAAGTTTGTGTTCTAATCTCACTTAGTGTAGAAAAAATTATCCGGTGACCTAAGAGTGTTAATGCAAATTACAAAAATCAGATAAGTTAGCACAGGGTATGGAATGTAATATACTAAACCTCTATCAGCAATGAAGACAAGAAATTAGAAGCAAGATACTTCACTCTTCATATAATCCATTGCATGCAACAAACCCTAGGTATAACCAAATTTTATCTCCATATAAGCAGTTAAATAGAGGTTTTACTGCTATTATTACAATATTGTCCAAGATTATGACTCACTTTAACTTTGTCCATATTGTAGGTTATCTCCAGAAGCATATGCCTGTACATCTCCATCGTTGATAGCTTGTTGAGGGGATGCTGCAGGATGTGGCGAATGAGACGCAAGGCAACGATAGGCTGTGGCACATTTGTCTCACGAAAGCGCACACCACGGCCACTTTGGCGACGCTCCTGGCGTGTCTGTGAGTGTGGGGAAGGGGGGGTGGGCATAATTGTATGCAGGAAATAACATAGTAATTCATAAAAGAATAATTAAAAGACAACTCTACACATCTACATATTGAAAAACAATGCGAGTTTTTAGATACTGTATATTAATGTACTGTTTCAAATGTATTACTTAATCATTGATCTAAGAATACACATTCTTAGATACATTAATGTACCTCTTTGTATCCTATCACCATTATTACAGTATTTATCTAGTGTATAAAAGGCGTTCAACTACAGTACAGGCATAAGAGTGAATGTAATCTTGCTGGTAATAAAAGGAGATTACAAGTTTTAGCTGAGGTTTGAGATCAGATGTCAATAAGGCATTAGACTTGGAGAAAGTTAAGGCAGCTAGACTTATGAGTACAGCATAAAAGTGACAACCCATGTACTTAAGTTAACTTAGTAAACAATTATGGGGGAAGATAGTTCAGAAAGATGCCCCCCCCCCCCCCCCCCCACACCTTTCTGATGTAGTATACAACATTTCATCAACAGGTCTTCCAGTTCCCTTTCTCTTTAGCCTTTAAATGGTGGCCATCACTGGTGGAAGCTAGGTATATGTATGGTGGCTATCAGCCATGAAAGTTTCATGTTCTTGTGTTCCATTTTTGTGTATGTGGAACCTTAGCCACTAATTAAGGGCTAACTGTGTCATATATGTCCACACCACCCTAACAAACTATGGTACAAATTCTGTCTGTCTCCTATTTCACTTCCATATTTCTTAATTTCTGTATTTCTTGTCCACAGCAATCTATTTACCCCACATTTTTCCATACACCAGGTCATTTTAACTTACTTTTTTTTGGGCATTTGGAGTCTAAAATTCATATCTATAATGTTGGCTCAATACTTCCCTATGGATCCTCATCTTTACCAACTAGCTAATGGTCAGACACTCCACCTGGTCCATCTCACAACTTAAAATTCGGTCTTGACATAATAACACCTCATTATCTCCTCCACTACCCCATTACTCCTTGGCACATATATCTCAAATCTCTCCTGGCATCTACGTTTCCCCACAACACTGCACAATAAAGGTCATAACAAAGAAGAGACTAACTACCTAAATGGTGAAAAGAGAGATAAATAAATAAATATTCCTATAGGTGGATCTGAACCTATCATTATTACTTTATCTCTAACAATGAGACTTTCCTTGTTGATTCCAATTTTCCAAACCCTCTCTCTTTCCTTCTCACTCTCTAAAAATACTCTCCATCTTTTATATCCCAACCTTAAGTTGACCCCATAGTAGTCTGGAAATGACCCCCCCCCCCCCTAATAGTCCATCCAGCAACTCCACATTCCAACACTACACCATACACTTTTACCCTCTCAGATACTCTGGTCTAACTTCCCACACACATGTTCCTTGTTAATTTTTGTTTTCAAAGGTTTAGGAACAGTTTGGAAGGAATTTTGCTCACCAAAATTACAAGTGCCTATCCATATAAGAGGTGAGAGCTCTCTAGCTACTGTATGTCCAGAACTCAAAACATGAAATGAGACTTTTCAGAATGTTTACCTTGGTACCGGTAGGTGAGCCAACCTTCATGGCTTCCTCGAGCCACTCCGAGGCCAGCTCTAGGACATCATCGGCACGATTCCAATTACAGAGAGCATTGACGTATGGACCATATGTATCCTCATTTTCCTGAAACACATCAACATGTTGTTTACATAAATGCTAAACCATTCAAAATATTATTTTGGTCTGTAAAATTTGTAATATTTATGGTCCAGGGTTGATGAGGAGCAATGTGTACTTGAGCAGCCCTTAAAGAGCCTTTCTTACCCTCACTTTAAAAATAAAATTTCACTTGAAGTTTGTGTACAGTATTTAACTTTTAATTAATGGAGGAGTCAATAAATGTTCTTGTATGATAATATGATTAATAAAAAATGGGTAGAAAAAGATGAGGGCAGGATAACTGTATATAACCAAGACAATAAACAATAAAAATAACATGAAGTGTACAGAATTATGGTTTTCATCAAGGCTGTGGAGGAAACTTATAGTATTATCCTGCAAGGCAGGGAAACAACATCTTAAAATAATTGTACTAATATGAGTTACAAGTGGTTGTTACACCAACCACTCCTGACCTGATCTTGCTGCAGTGCTCGAAGCCGTGACAGACAGTGGCCGACCAGAGTGGGCACCAGGGCTCTGGGCAGGAAACTTGACAGATAAAGTAATGTCTGGGATACATCTCTGTTGTCCTACAAATAAAAACAAGAAGAATTATGTGAGGACAAACTCACACCATGCTGAGAGAAGTGTACACAATATACTATACAGAGTTACTACTTCTGCATATCCAGGTACAGTATTTGGTACAATCTTAATTATGTAAAAAAAAAATATATATACATATATATATATATATACTTTTATATAAAATAAATCAAAATGCTACAGTAAAAAGTAAACAAGAAACATACTTTTATCTTACTGTGACACAATTGTGTATTTACTTTTATTACAGGATTAAACCACAATGTCTCCATAACACCACAAACCTTCCCCTGCATGAAGCCCTAATACCATTACCATTTTAAAGACATTTTCCACACTAATATAGGTAAGCCATGATAGCATAATGGGAGTTCTCCCTCCTGCATGATCTCTTACAGCCTCTCTCATCAGGTTCTTATATCTGAGATCAGTGCTTACACCCTCTCCTCATATTATTCTTTGGGGTACCTCTAGCTCCCCTGTCCTCTCTATTTAAACCCATCCATCTCATGACTGTTGATCTCCAAAATTCTCTCTACATAACCAAACCATCTCAGCCTACCTCTATACTAATACTCTCATTACTCAGCTGCCCTCTTAGCTTTCAGTGTCACATTACATACTGTACATCTCACTGTACACCTTTCAGTCGGGTAATTCTGGTGTTAGTTGTCTGATTACCTATATTTTGGATTTTGTCATAATCTAGCAGCCATCATCAGATAAAGTTCGCCCTTGGAACGGCAGCCATTATCAGTGGACGTTTCATATGCCTTGTGTTCTTATTTTGTACATAAGGGGATGGAGTAGGTAATATTTAGCCACCATTTAAGGGTTAAGTTCTAAAGGATTCTATCAGTAGGAATATTAACTGAATCATAAACTATTCATTATGCCTCCAACACTAGACTTATTTCATTACCTTAAAGAACTTGAAGAAGAGAGGCATACTTCTTGATAATCTTGTTCTTAATGCCTCTAGATACTTTAGATTTTGTGAAAGTACAAGTTTATGGGCATTTGAGGTCCATAAAATGACTACTGTGTCCAAGAGTCCACCAATGATGTCTGGGTTGTCTAGAGGAGAGCCGTCACCACCATCGTCCTCATCAACTGCCTCACCACCATCACTGCTGCTAACTGCACCTATAACAATTATTACTCAATATACAAAGAAAAGGAGTAAAATACTCATACCAAGATGGACAACAGATCTATGTGATGTTTTTATATTTTCAACAATACTGTGTTATGTTTTAGAATTTATCTAATCAAATGATCAAGACAATATTCAGATAGAGCTATCATGATTTCAGGAAATCCTTAAATTTATGTAAGAATAAGTGTACTTTTTTTTTTCGTTTTGAAATTTGCTACATCATCTCCTGACTGGGAAAAGTAAAAATAAAAAATCCTACTTTTTCCAGTTATCCAAATAGTGAGACATACATTATCCTTACCTTTCTCTTGGTTGAATACATTACTGTACTTAATTATTTATATTTCAACATTCTCTATACAGTACAGTAGTACACACCAAATACTGTACACTAATGTTACTTTTCCATTCTTAACTTTCCCACAGTTGAATGCATTACCACTTTTCTTACTTATGAACATTGCTCATAATTTTGACATAAAGATCAACTATACTTCCACTGTATTACTTCACCCTTATTAACCTTCCCTACTCTTACCTTTCCCCGGCTCACTCTCCTTCACAGTCGTGGATGCTCGGCTCCTCTGTGCCCCCGGGGCTGCAACACACGCATGTTAGTAACAACTCGACTTTCATTTTTTTTAAAACCACTCCATCCAATGCAATTGTTGCCCAGAGCAAATCTACATTCATTTAAAGGCAAGTTGTTAATTGTGCCAAGCTGCTAAAAATAAGAATTCACATTGTGTAAAGATTATGGAAGACATGAACACTGTAGTTCCTTAAATAATTTATAATCAATTACCATCTTATATCACAAAAAAAATTTAGGCTTAAAACTTATAAATATGGAAGTACTATTGGTTATGAATACAGTCATCATTTATCTTAAGTCAAAGTGGGGAGGGTGACTGTGACTTGATCTCCTTGACACGACGCGCAAGTAGAGATGGAAGAAATCCCATCCATGACTTTGAGCCAGAACGCCCATGTAAATAAGCCCTCAAACTGGCCAAAAAAATTACACTAAGGAATTAACATAACTGGGAATGCAGACTGATTCTTCCTTAAGTAGCAAACTTTATGAAGTTAAACGATACAAATGTACCAACTCCATGGCTCAGTCTCATGCAAACACTAAAACAGAAAATGGAAATGTCTCAAGTACTGAAAGTGATTCCACAAATCTGGATGCCTATTAGGAACAGTGTGGATAGAGCACACTGTACCGACACAAGGAGGCAGTGTGGTCACTATACTAAGAACCCTTTTATAGTTGGCTGGACTGAGAGTAGTGTCCTGGGATGAATCCAGTGACCCTTAAAAACAGGAGGCAAACACTGAACCCACTTGGCCACCACACCCCTTAGTGAATGTATCAAAGAACGCCACCAAAAATTTGACCTAACAGAGCACGCACGCACGCACGCATTGAGAGGTGTAGCATACATTTAGTTTATGTTAAAGCTGTGGTAGTTACGTTCACAAGGTTTCGTTTATCAGAGTCATACATGTATTGATTATTATTTTTTATACACAGGGTACAGAAATTTGCTCGGAAGTTCATTAAATACACAGCTGCCACATATTACCAGCCAGACACACAAGTCAATTTTCCTCCTTTATCCAAACATAAAATTGTTTAAATCATTTGTCTAGAAAAAACAATTACTCATGCTAAATTAATAAGTCTGGTCATAATAAATAAGACAATTTTGTTATTTTGCTTCCCATTACTATTATTACAAAATGAACTGAATTAAACTTAACTGATCATAAACAAAAAGTAAGAATGACATATGACAAAATCTAGGTTGTGAATCTGCATTAAATTCTGTTGTATAAATCACTGTATCTCAAGCTTTTAACCCAAGGAGACAGACAGTGACCACATACAGTGGGGTATGCTATAACGAACGGATCCTACTACGAATATTCCTATAACGAACGGTTTTACCTATAAAATTGAGAATGCTATAACGAACGCAACTCCTACAACGAACGCGGATGAATACGGGACTATTTCGCCTGGCGCATGAATATTGTTGTACCGCGACCCACAACAAGAGCGTCAGGCGCCATCTTCGTCTCATTGTGTAGCCAGTGCACCACTGTTATTGTTGAAATTTCGTCTTTTGATGTGAAAATTCGCGTTATTTGTATAACTATTTTGTTATACAAGTATACAATTGTAAGAATGAGTCGTCCAAAGCGAGTGAGAAAGCTAATAACCCTTGAAACTAAGAAAGAAATTATAAAGAAACGTGAGAATGGAAGAAGCATTGCGAAACTTAGTGATGAATATGGGATGGCTAAATCGACTATATGTACGATTTTGAAGAATAAAGAGGAGTTAAAAACTGTGCAAGTGGCTAAGGGAATCTTTAGATTTAGCAAAGCAAGGTGTAATGTGATTGAAGAGATGGAAAATTTACTCTTAGTGTGGATAAAGGAGAAAGAAATGGCAGGTGGTAACATTAGTAAAGCTATAATTTGTGAGAAGGCCAGACAATTGTTTGAGGACTTTAAAGCCAAGACTCCCAGTGGAAGTGATAGTGATGTGCCAGTGTTTAGGGGTACCTGCATGCTGAATAACACTAAGGTAAGATAAAATACCGTATTTTTTACATTTTCCACAGAATTTTTTCAGTGTTAAGTGGTTGTATTTGGGGGCCTTGAACGGATTAATCCTATAACGAACGAATGCTATAACGAACGAGGTTCTGGAACCAATTACGTTCGTTATAGCATACCCCACTGTATACCGGATATGCAAATTAAATCTTACAAAACTATAAAAACATTTTAGTCACAAAAGATGTAATAAGTATTTAGGTAAATGATAAATATTATATAAAGACATTGATACAAGGTGAAATACTCTCTCATTATTCTCACAGTAGCAGGATTCCAATATGATGGACAACCTTTTTAAATGTTCTAATGATACAATAATATCTGTAATAGTAACACGTTCTCAGTTTAGATGATGTTTTTATATGTTCAGTTCTCATCAATCACAGAAAATAAATATTCTCTTCCCTAAGTTTAATATTTCTGTATTAATATTTATACTTTCAAATAATCATCTACACCTGAGATACAATAATGTGTATTGTAGAGAGAGCAAAACCTTTATATGAGGAGCTCCAGACCAGACCATACTCTGCTATATGAGGAGCACCAGACCAGACCAGACCAGACCATACTCTGCTATATGAGGAGCACCAGACCAGACCAGACCAGACCAGACCATACTCTGCTATATGAGGAGCACCAGACCAGACCAGACCATACTCTGCTATATGAGGAGCACCAGACCAGACCAGACCAGACCATACTCTGCTATATGAGGAGCACCAGACCAGACCAGACCAGACCAGACCATACTCTGCTATATGAGGAGCACCAGACCAGACCAGACCATACTCTGCTATATGAGGAGCACCAGACCAGACCAGACCAGACCAGACCATACTCTGCTATATGAGGAGCTCCAGACCAGACCATACTCTGCTATATGAGGAGCACCAGACCAGACCAGACCATACTCTGCTATATGAGGAGCACCAGACCAGACCAGACCATACTCTGCTATATGAGGAGCACCAGACCAGACCATACTCTGCTATATGAGGAGCACCAGACCAGACCAGACCAGACCATACTCTGCTATATGAGGAGCACCAGACCAGACCAGACCATACTCTGCTATATGAGGAGCACCAGACCAGACCATACTCTGCTATATGAGGAGCACCAGACCAGACCAGACCAGACCATACTCTCCTATATGAGGAGCACCAGACCAGACCATACGCTGCTATATGAGGAGGACCAGACCAGGCCATACTCTGCTATATGAGGAGGACCAGACCAGACCAGACCATACTCTGCTATATGAGGAGCACCAGACCAGACCAGACCATACTCTGCTATATGAGGAGGACCAGACCAGACCATACTCTGCTATATGAGGAGCACCAGACCAGACCAGATCATACTCTGCTATATGAGGAGCTCCAGACCAGACCAGACCATACTCTGCTATATGAGGAGCTCCAGACCAGACCAGACCATACTCTGCTATATGAGGAGCACCAGACCAGACCAGACCAGACCATACTCTGCTATAGGAGGAGGACCAGACCAGACCATACTCTGCTATATGAGGAGCACCAGACCAGACCAGACCAGACCATACTCTGCTATATGAGGAGCTCCAGACCAGACCATACTCTGCTATATGAGGAGCTCCAGACCAGACCATACTCTGCTATATGAGGAGCACCAGACCAGACCATACTCTGCTATATGAGGAGCACCAGACCAGACCAGACCATACTCTGCTATATGAGGAGCACCAGACCAGACCAGACCAGACCATACTCTGCTATATGAGGAGCTCCAGACCAGACCAGACCAGACCATACTCTGCTATATGAGGAGCTCCAGACCAGACCAGACCATACTCTGCTATATGAGGAGGACCAGACCAGACCAGACCATACTCTGCTATATGAGGAGCACCAGACCAGACCAGACCATACTCTGCTATATGAGGAGCACCAGACCAGACCAGACCATACTCTCCTATATGAGGAGCACCAGACCAGACCATACGCTGCTATATGAGGAGGACCAGACCAGACCATACTCTGCTATATGAGGAGGACCAGACCAGACCAGACCATACTCTGCTATATGAGGAGCACCAGACCAGACCAGACCATACTCTGCTATATGAGGAGGACCAGACCATACTCTGCTATATGAGGAGCACCAGACCAGACCAGACCATACTCTGCTATATGAGGAGCTCCAGACCAGACCATACTCTGCTATATGAGGAGCACCAGACCAGAACAGACCATACTCTGCTATATGAGGAGCTCCAGACCAGACCAGACCATACTCTGCTATATGAGGAGCACCAGACCAGACCAGACCATACTCTGCTATATGAGGAGCACCAGACCAGACCAGACCAGACCATACTCTGCTATATGAGGAGCACCAGACCAGACCAGACCATACTCTGCTATAGGAGGAGGACCAGACCAGACCATACTCTGCTATATGAGGAGCACCAGACCAGACCAGACCATACTCTGCTATATGAGGAGCTCCAGACCAGACCATACTCTGCTATATGAGGAGCTCCAGACCAGACCAGACCATACTCTGCTATATGAGGAGGACCAGACCAGACCAGACCATACTCTGCTATATGAGGAGCTCCAAACCAGACCATACTCTGCTATATGAGGAGCACCAGACCAGACCAGACTCTGCTATATGAGGAGCACCAGACCAGACCAGACTAGACCATACTCTGCTATATGAGGAGCTCCAGACCAGACCAGACCATACTCTGCTATATGAGGAGCTCCAGACCAGACCAGACCATACTCTGCTATATGAGGAGCACCAGACCAGACCAGACCATACTCTGCTATATGAGGAGCACCAGACCAGACCAGACCATACTCTGCTATATGAGGAGCACCAGACCAGACCAGACCATACTCTGCTATATGAGGAGGACCAGACCAGACCATACTCTGCTATATGAGGAGGACCAGACCAGACCAGACCATACTCTGCTATATGAGGAGCACCAGACCAGACCATACTCTGCTATATGAGGAGCACCAGACCAGACCATACTCTGCTATATGAGGAGCACCAGACCAGACCAGACCAGACCATACTCTGCTATATGAGGAGCACCAGACCAGACCAGACCAGACCATACTCTGCTATATGAGGAGGACCAGACCAGACCAGACCATACTCTGCTATATGAGGAGCTCCAAACCAGACCATACTCTGCTATATGAGGAGCACCAGACCAGACCATACTCTGCTATATGAGGAGCACCAGACCAGACCATACTCTGCTACATGAGGAGGACCAGACCAGACCATACTCTGCTATATGAGGAGCTCCAGACCAGACCATACTCTGCTATATGAGGAGGACCAGACAGGACCAGACCAGACCAGACCAGACCATACTCTGCTATATGAGGAGCACCAGACCAGACCAGACCAGACCATACTCTGCTATATGAGGAGCACCAGACCAGACCATACTCTGCTATATGAGGAGCACCAGACCAGACCATACTCTGCTATATGAGGAGGACCAGACCAGACCATACTCTGCTATATGAGGAGGACCAGACCAGACCAGACCATACTCTGCTATATGAGGAGCACCAGACCAGACCAGACCATACTCTGCTATATGAGGAGCACCAGACCAGACCAGACCATACTCTGCTATATGAGGAGGACCAGACCAGACCAGACCATACTCTGCTATATGAGGAGTACCAGACCAGACCAGACCATACTCTGCTATATGAGGAGGACCAGACCAGACCATACTCTGCTATATGAGGAGGACCAGACCAGACCAGACCAGACCATACTCTGCTATATGAGGAGCACCAGACCAGACCAGACCATACTCTGCTATATGAGGAGCACCAGACCAGACCATACTCTGCTATATGAGGAGGACCAGACCAGATCAGACCATACTCTGCTATATGAGGAGGACCAGACCAGACCAGACCATATTCTGCTATATGAGGAGCACCAGACCAGACCATACTCTGCTATATGAGGAGGACCAGACCAGACCATACTCTGCTATATGAGGAGCTCCAGACCAGACCATACTCTGCTATATGAGGAGGACCAGACAGGACCAGACCAGACCAGACCATACTCTGCTATATGAGGAGCACCAGACCAGACCAGACCATACTCTGCTATATGAGGAGCACCAGACCAGACCATACTCTGCTATATGAGGAGGACCAGACCAGACCATACTCTGCTATATGAGGACCAGACCAGACCATACTCTGCTATATGAGGAGCACCAGACCAGACCATACTCTGCTATATGAGGAGCACCAGACCAGACCAGACCATACTCTGCTATATGAGGAGCACCAGACCAGACCAGACCAGACCATACTCTGCTATATGAGGAGCACCAGACCAGACCAGACCAGACCATACTCTGCTATATGAGGAGGAGCACCAGACCAGACCATACTCTGCTATATGAGGAGCACCAGACCAGACCAGACCAGACCATACTCTGCTATATGAGGAGCACCAGACCAGACCATACTCTGCTATATGAGGAGCACCAGACCAGACCAGACCATACTCTGCTATATGAGGAGCTCCAGACCAGACCAGACCATACTCTGCTATATGAGGAGCACCAGACCAGACCATACTCTGCTATATGAGGAGCTCCAGACCAGACCAGACCAGACCATACTCTGCTATATGAGGAGCACCAGACCAGACCAGACCATACTCTGCTATATGAGGAGCACCAGACCAGACCAGACCATACTCTGCTATATGAGGAGCTACAGACCAGACCAGACCATACTCTGCTATATGAGGAGCACCAGACAAGACCAGACCAGACCAGACCATACTCTGCTATATGAGGAGCACCAGACCAGACCAGACCAGACCATACTCTGCTATATGAGGAGGACCAGACCAGACCATACTCTGCTATATGAGGAGGACCAGACCAGACCAGACCATACTCTGCTATATGAGGAGGACCAGACCATACTCTGCTATATGAGGACCAGACCAGACCATACTCTGCTATATGAGGAGGACCAGACTAGACCAGACCAGACCATACTCTGCTATATGAGGAGCTCCAGACCAGACCATACTCTGCTATATGAGGAGCACCAGACCAGACCATACTCTGCTATATGAGGAGGACCAGACCATACTCTGCTATATGAGGAGGACCAGACCAGACCAGACCAGACCATACTCTGCTATATGAGGAGGACCAGACCAGACCATACTCTGCTATATGAGGAGGACCATACTCTGCTATATGAGGAGCACCAGACCAGACTCTGCTATATGAGGAGCACCAGACCAGACCAGACCAGACCATACTCTGCTATATGAGGAGGACCAGACCATACTCTGCTATATGAGGAGGACCAGACCGGACCAGACCAGACCATACTCTGCTATATGAGGAGGACCAGACCAGACCATACTCTGCTATATGAGGAGGACCAGACCAGACCAGACCATACTCTGCTATATGAGGAGCACCAGACCAGACCAGACCAGACCATACTCTGCTATATGAGGAGCACCAGACCAGACCATACTCTGCTATATGAGGAGCACCAGACCAGACCAGACCAGACCATACTCTGCTATATGAGGAGCACCAGACCAGACCAGACCATACTCTGCTATATGAGGAGCACCAGACCAGACCAGACCATACTCTGCTATATGAGGAGGACCAGACCAGACCATACTCTGCTATATGAGGAGGACCAGACCAGACCAGACCATACTCTGCTATATGAGGAGCACCAGACCAGACCATACTCTGCTATATGAGGAGCACCAGACCAGACCATACTCTGCTATATGAGGAGCACCAGACCAGACCAGACCAGACCATACTCTGCTATATGAGGAGCACCAGACCAGACCAGACCAGACCATACTCTGCTATATGAGGAGCACCAGACCAGACCAGACCATACTCTGCTATATGAGGAGCTCCAGACCAGACCAGACCATACTCTGCTATATGAGGAGCACCAGACCAGACCAGACCATACTCTGCTATATGAGGAGCTCCAGACCAGACCAGACCATACTCTGCTATATGAGGAGGACCAGACCAGACCAGACCATACTCTGCTATATGAGGAGCACCAGACCAGACCAGACCAGACCATACTCTGCTATATGAGGAGCTCCAGACCAGACCAGACCATACTCTGCTATATGAGGAGCTCCAGACCAGACCAGACCATACTCTGCTATATGAGGAGCACCAGACCAGACCAGACCATACTCTGCTATATGAGGAGCTCCAGACCAGACCAGACCATACTCTGCTATATGAGGAGCTCCAGACCAGACCATACTCTGCTATATGAGGAGCTCCAGACCAGACCAGACCATACTCTGCTATATGAGGAGCACCAGACCAGACCAGACCAGACCAGACCAGACCATACTCTGCTATAGGAGGAGCTACAGACCATACCCTGCTAAAATGGAGGTAAATACTCAGGTAGGAACGTTTGACATACAATAGTCTTTTTTAAAGGCCTCTCACCAACATGTACAGGTTCCCAATTGGCTCTTTGACTCACCCAAGGGACAGAGGAATGGTTGGGGAATACAATGCAACACATAAAACGTTTCAGCAATATATGGCTTTTAGCATGTTATGGTCCGGAGCTCCCATAAAGAGATGAAAGTCAGTTATATCAAGGGTCCGTTAAGTGTGAAACTCCCCCATCTAACGAGCTATATAGAGATGAAAGTCAGTTATATCAAGGGTCCGTTAAGTGTGAAAGCCTCCATCTAACGAGCTATATAGAGATGAAAGTTAGTTAGATCAAGGGTCCGTTAAGTGTGAAAGCCTCCATCTAACGAGCTATATAGAGATGAAAGTCAGTTATATCAAGGGTCCGTTAAGTGTGAAACTCCCCCATCTAACGAGCTATATAGAGATGAAAGTCAGTTATATCAAGGGTCCGTTAAGTGTGAAACTCCCCCATCTAACAAAATACTGTATATGGAGAGAGAAGTTCGTTATATGTATGTTTCAATTTACATCTCAAGATCCATAAAAAATTAATCATCTGAAATTTTGGTGCAACTTATAATTACAAATGACTGAGAATGATTAAGATTAAGGCTTTATTTTATTTATGATAAAATGAGTGGTTATTAGTGTGTGAAACTAAAATGTTTAAGAATAGAATCATTTGAATATCTAGTGAGGTAAATTTTAGCATCTCTTGAAAATTTCTTCCTGGGAAGTTAAATAGATAAAAAAATAAAAAATTATTGATCCCATCAAGATGTTCAGTACGGAAATGAGACAACTCTAATATTTGATGTGTCTTGTGTTATGGGATAAACTTGATGGCCTCAGTAAAACTTTAAATTGGAGTTATCACACAGACAATGTGTATGCAGCACATGAGGCATTGCTCTCAACTATCTTCACTTCAACTATAGTTGGGTACCCATTTACAGCTGGGTATGGATTGGGAATGCACAGGATTGAACAACCGAACCTTATAACAGGAGGTGAACATTGCATCCACTCAGTCAGTCACTGCCTCTCATGAACCATGAAAAAAAAATTGTGTGATTGGTGTTTATCTGTCAGACGGAAGATGATTCTATGAGTGAGAAGCACAAGGTATTAACTTGAGATGTATGGTGGAAGTGAGGAGCTGCTGGGTGATGAGGTACCGATCATAATTTATGTAACAGTCACCAGTAGGGCTGTGGAATGTTACTTGTGATATGTGAGAGCAATAATCCATGAGAACAAATATGGTTGTTGTAAGGGATAAGATGAGCAGCTTCGGTACAATAAGGACAAGTACACCAGAGGAAGCTGCGTGTTTTAGATGCTCCCTCTGCAGTGTTAGAAATGTGTGGTCTGAGAATTTAGTTAAAATAATCCTACTAATACTTAAGGTGGCAGCTGCAGATTAGTGTAAGCTATTGTGTGAGTTAGCATCAAAAGTTAGTGTCATGAGGAAAGGAGTGTCTGTGTGTGTGTCTTTGCCGCTGGCATGAATGGTGAGTACTGTACAGTAGATCATTGATACAAAGTAAGCAGAGAATAGCAGCAAGAGGTAAGCCTTGAGGTACTCCAACACTGACAGGAAAGTACAGTACAGTAGCCATGATGTATGAATTGTACACAACTGGGAGACCAAAATAAGAAAATTTAGGAATACAATCAGCTGTCACACCTTGTTGGAAGCTTAGGAAATATCATGAGCAGCAAACTAACAGTTGTCAAATTTGTCATGATCTCAAGTAAAGTTTGGAAAAAGGAGACTATAACTAGTCTTACACCACTAACATTCTACAGCAAGTCCTTGTATAACGTCCACCTGCTTAACGTTGTTTCGGTACTAGGTTGCTAATCTTTAGATATCAAAAATTCATTTACGTCTCAAAGACTCGGTAAATCGTTGTTTTGCGTCATCACGGACTACTTTTTACGGCGCATCACCCTCTCTTGCCTGGCCACACTATGCTCTCTCGGCAGCCGCAGAGACTCAGTGACTCACCACCCATACTCCTCCCCTCCCGCCATCCACCTCCTACGCTTCACTACCCACCACACACTCGCTCTACCACCTCCGCCCATCAGTGAATACCAATACAAACTCAGTACCTGTAGTTGTATTGTATATGTATGCATTATTTTCTATAGAAATGGCAATGATTTTCTGTATATTTAATATATTTCATGGGGCAAAGGGAGGCTCAGGAACATAACTCCCGTATTTTATCTATTTCTTATGGGGAAAATTGATCCGATTAACGTTGTTTCTTATAACGTCGCATTTTTAGGAACGTAACCCCGACATTAAGCGAGGACTTACTGTACAGACAAACAGATTAATAAATATACAAGTTGTTACTTTAACCAAGAATACGAGTCATGAAAATAATATACTTCTGCTGTGCAACTAAACACTCTGGTAAGTCCTAATTAGCTTATATAATATTGTGTGTGCATTCTCACCAAATTTATCCATTCTTATATCTTTTGTCGGAACGAATTTATATACAGTATGTTCACTCATCAATCAGCTGTGTATTGTACAAGTGTTTATCATAGTTGGATCCTACTGGCCTGTGAATCCTGGACAATAAGCCACATACAGTACAGGTGTAATCAAATATCAACTGCTCATATATTTTTCCCAAGCAGTGACATGAACCAGAACTTTTATTATAATATCTTTAACAAACTACCTTCAACACACACAAGATTTCCAAGTGCAGTAATGTGCATACTTTATAAACCAATATTCTGTATATTTTACATGGTTTGCCAATACAGAAAGGGGAACCCAATCATGTATTTTGAGAGAGAGACCAAAAAATCATTCATGGAAAATTTGGGATAAATTTCCTGAGCTGAGTAAATATTACCTCCTGCTATAATTTTTTTTTTTTTTTAATTTATCTATATTTACATAATGGACGAGATCCCAGTATTTGCCGGCATATACGAAGCATTTTTTTAAATGTATCCCAAATTACCCTGCATCAAATGTGCCCGTATTACGGATGGGAGGCCGAGTGCCGTAGGCGGAGGTGCCTAGCTAGGTAGTCTGGGGCGAGCAGTAGTTCACTAACCAAAAATTTTTTTACTAATAATATTACTCATAATAAAATACTGAAAAACAAGCCAAATTATCACATCACAAACTTACGGCAAATTTGCAGAAGATGTAAATAATGGCTTACATTGGCTTAATGGCAGAGGGAAGCTCACATATCTCACTGTACCTCCTTCCCCAGCATATGTAACCCACACCAGATACATGTCTTATATTATTTAAGGACTGTAATACCTTTAAGAAACATTTGTTTATTGTGTAAATGTACACTGTCCCTAGAAATATTAAAGAAATGTTAACAGAAAGTTCAGCCGCCAGTCAGCCATTTGCAATGAGTCGATGACGCCAAAACAACAGCGATGGTGCTACATCCTGGTGGCCGATCGCGGCAACACACAACATCACAGCCAAAAATACGAGTTTCACAACCTGTCAGAAATTCTCTTGACCAAATTATAAACAAGCCACACAGCTGCTCTGATCAGAGGTAGATTTGGGTTGTACAGTATAATGTTACTATTCAGTAAAGTCTCCGATAACAAAGGTTTGACCAACAACTTTTCATATAAGACTCAAGTTAATTTAGGACCCAATTCAATTTACGTCCTTATTTCATTCGTATTTAAAACCAAAATATAATAAAAATAAAATAAAATTACATTTCATATAAATAATAACTAAATCCCGATATGTATTATAAAAAAAAAAATTACTGTAAAAAAATGAAGAGCACATAGGTAAAGAAGCTGCCTTGCTAATGAGTGGTAAACAACAGTCGGAGCTTGGGGGGGGGGGGGGGAGTGCTTTTGTTTTAACACATCTCGAACAGGAACAGGAGAATAACTTTCTCAGGTTTCTTACAACATTTCTGCATCCCTATTCAACATGAGCAAGAGAGCAAGTGATGGTAATCTTGTTTAAAAAGCTAATAGAAAGTGTATAAGCTTAGTCGAGAAACTAGATGTGTTAAATTGATATGAAAAAGAAGAGAGGTTTGTGGATATTATATGGAGCAAGCAATGAACATATTTTCTGAAGTGGATCCATTAACAGAACAAAGCATTAAAATTTAAATAAATGCAAATGACCTCTACATAAAGATGTATAATGAGAAAAGAAAGCAGCTGTGCAAGGTTCTTTCGAAAGCTTTATTATTCGAAGGCCTAAACTATCAACTTCAGCTACACTATCAAATTCAGCATCATAAGCAGCTTCAACATCAACTTCAGGTTCAGTAACAGTTTCAGCAACAACTTTATGGAAAGCGACAGCTTCAGCCAGAGTTGAACCTGATATCTTAGTCATGAGTAAAAACTTGCACAATATTCATTGGCTGTCCTTATGTTTTAGACTTTACCAACATTGGCAAGTAGAATTTTTGTTTTACATTCGTAAATGTTATTTAAAACATATATGAACAGTAAATAAGTGTTGCTTTCATATTCATATGTAGAGAAATGACAATATGTGTTCACATATACGCACTTACTGTTCATACGTTGGCGTCCCCAATCGTCTCGCTTTATCTCTTTACAATTAGTGGTTCGCTACTTCTCTTGTTCCATTTATTAGCATAAAATAGCATTACTTAAAACATACCAACAGGCATTCAATTTTTTAAAATTAAGTTCACTACAGGTAGAACCATCGTCACTCACGAAAACAATGCCGTCTTGTCTCCTCGTGTGTGTTTTAATATTCTATGTATTATTGTTCATTTCACATATATAAACATTAATTCAATCAACTACATATTCAGTAATAAGCAATAATGAATCTTTTGTACATATTCTTAAGATAAATGACTGTTTCCTTGAATGCGCACGTATACATTGGCGTTCCACTATCAGTCTCACTCTTTCTTTAATATCAGTGGTTACTTCTACTGTACATTAAATAACAATATTTAAAACATGCATATTTTTTTTTACATTAATTTAACTACAATAACAACCAGGGTCTTATTTTCTTCATTTTCTCGTATAGAACTATCGTCCCGGACTCCCGGCTGTAAACACAAACGAGAACAATGGCTTCCCATCTCCTCTTGTGTGACCATATTAGTATTCATTTATATTGTATAAGGTGCATTCAGAAACATTATTTAAAGAATATAGTTTGCAATTTTCATTAGTTGTATTGTTTTTGGGGGAAAAGGAGGGTAAAAAGCCACACAAAAGCTATGAAAAGGTCACACTTGGGAACGCACCTCATTATTATTGCTATATTTTAGTGGTAATATGATTAACTACTTGATTCCAGTATACAGTGACCCCTCGTTTAACGAACACCTCGGTTAACGTAATTTCGATTAACGAACTGCCTTCCATAAGGATCTTCAATTCGGTTAACGAAAAAAAATTCGGTTAACGAAGTTCTTACGAACCGACCTCAACATGTTTTCGCTTGCACTAACCGGGCAACCAGCTTTAGTATCAGTCCGCCAATACATTAATCGGTTCTAGGGCTTAAATTCCTTACTACTTTAGTAAATATCAAGAAGTTTATAATATTCAATAATTTTAAAAGTTTAATATTCAATTTTTTAGTCATTTTAACAATTATTGAACATAATTGAAGGTAAAGTGACTAGTTTAATGCGTGGCATCCAGCCTCCTAACACAGCAAACAGGAGTTAGTCTCTCTCTGTTTTCACTGGAGGTAACATCTTGCTTCAGACTCTCTTCAACTAAATGCTTTTTTTCTGTGTTTCCAAGCAAATTATTTGTCATTTTGAAATATATTTTACACATTGACAATATATAATGCAGTGCAGTGTTGATTTAAAGAAAATAATCTTGAATTACACCAAGAGAGCTAAAATTTTATGGGTGAAATGGCACCATGGGGTGACTTCTCTTCCACCCCAATGCCTTCTCTTCTTCCTTCTCCTCCACCCCCATTCTAAATCCCATCATCATCATCATCGTCCAGGAGCCTTCTACATACACACCTCAAAGTAAGTGAACTTTTCTACCATTTTTGTTGAATTTAGGAAATTTTCGGTGAGCTGGAACCAATTACCCAAAAACCCATTGAAACAATGGTTTCGGTTAACGAACGACCTTCTGGAACGGATTGAGTTCGTTAACGGAGGGGTCACTGTATATTGCATTTACAAGCACAAAATCACATGTTTCCCCTACAAAACCACTTTCAATAATTGTATGACGAAACTTACTTAAAAAACAAAAAACAAAACAAATTCCACAAAATATCCATGTAAAATAGGGGTGCGTCTTATATGCCAGCAAATACGGAATATAAATCAGAAAAATCCAGGGACCAAAGATTCCAAAGGCCAAGACTAAACTGAGAATCATGTTACATACAAGAGCTGGCTCTTCCCTTCAACAAACTCACTCCCAGTACAAGAACAGGTATGAAAAGATTTCACACAAGTTATGTGATAGGACACTGTATTTAGACTGAGAGATTATGTTCCCAGGTACACTATAGGCACAGATGCAAAGCTAGTAGCGATTAAACCCGTGATAGTTGCTAGACGTACATACTTCAAGGTCATTAGTGAAGAGTAATACTTGAGTACAATGGCTAACCAATGACCAAAATACGGTAAATGCCATCACATACGGGGTAAGCGGTGGGGCAAGGTGCTGGGCGCTGACGTCACCGCTGGTGTCGCGGGCTGTGATTGGGCCACGTATCCTTACCACCCACGCACCCCCTCCGCCGAGCGCTGTGATTGGTCAATTTAACCTTGTCACCGCTCCCACCGGCGCTCTCGACCACAGCCGCACCAGTCTGACTGTCCCCGCGTATATTCACTCATGCCCAGGAACAGGTTTTGCTTTTTCTTTCTACACAACGGCTTCCGCTGGACCTCCACCACCCCCAAGAAGCCCTGAACTACCTGGCCCAAGCCCAAGAAGGTGCGACGCGCCTTAAGCTAAGAGGTAAAGTACAAGACCGTCCAGGAGTTAGAAAAAGGCACGAGACAGGTGGATCTGGCCAGACAACATGGAGTGAATGAATCAACGATCCACACTATCAAGAAGGATGCCGGCAAAATAAATGAACACATGAACATTACCAAGTCTGTAGGTGCCTCACTGGTGAAATATTACCACAATAAGGTGCTACTGAAGACCGAGAGTTTGTTGGAAAGCTACATTATTCGTCAGTCAAGAAGGAACATGGCGGTCGACACTCGGGCACTGCAGGACTACGCCTGAGAACTCTATGCAGCAGTAGCAAAAAAAATGGGGGTTGCAGAGCCCAAGCCCATCAGCGCTTCGGTGCTTCCGCTGGGTGGCTGTGAGGTTTTAAACGACGCAACAAGATCACGAATATTGAGATAGTTGGAGAAGGAGCAAGTGCCGACCGGGCTGCCGCCAGGAATTTTCCCCCATTTTTACGGAAAATTATGGAGGAAGGGCAGTACACCGACGACCAAGTTTTCACTATGGATGAATCAGGGTTGTACTGGAAGAAATTGCCATCCAAGACCTTTGTAGTCAAGTCTGCTAGCAAGTGCCGGGGACGCAAAATGAAGAAGGAACGCATCACTGTACTGTTCACCACCAATGCCTCCGGCACTGCTAAGCTGAAGTTGTCTGTGATCCACAAAGCCCGCAAGCCGCATGCCTACAAGAATATGGACCTGAGCAAGTTAAATGTCCACTGGCTAACCTCAGGGAAGGCATGGATGTTCTAAGGTCTGTCCCTCTCCTGGTTTGACAACTGTCTCGTTCCTGATATCAAGAAATTCTGCATGGAAAATAATGTGCCATTCAACATTTTGTTGCTCCTCAACAACGCACCAGGACACTCACCCCTATTGCTGGATCGTCACCCTAACGTAAAAGTGATCTTCCTTCCTGCTAACACTATGTCGTTAATCCAGCCATTGGATCAAGAGTTGATCTGCAACGTGAAGGCTGCTTTCTCCGCCAAGAAGTTTCGGCTCCTGAAGGACTTCACCAACACCAAGGATGAACTGCAGAACCTAGAGAGTGGCACCGATAGCGAGAGCGAGGTCGAGGAACACAAAAAAGATTTGGCGGACCATGAAGTGCGGGTCAAGCAGTTCTGGAAGCTGTTTAACGTGAAGAAGGCTGTTGAGTTCTTGGTGGAGGCATGGGGGCAGCTGTCTGTGGCAACGATTCGTCAAGTGGCGTCATGTGTTGGAGGTATCCCAGGTGGGAGGCAACAGCAAGCGGTGGCTGGCGAGGCTCAGTCTGTTGCTGTGGCATTGGAGAATGCAAGAGAGGCTGTACAAAGTGTTAGAGCTGCAGGCTTCTCCAAGACCACCAACGACGACATCCCGGAGGTAATCAGGCAACCTGAGGTGACTGCGGACGAGATGTTGGAAGATGATGACATCAGTGAACAGCTAAGTGTTACAGAAGAACAAGAACAGAAACTAACACATGCTGATGTGAAGGAAATCATTGAGTTAGCCGAGAGAATGAAGCTCCTCCTTGCCAAAGACCCAGTCATTCATCGCTATGAAGTGTCGAATAACCATCTGTTGAAATGCCAGGAGCCCTATGTTTAGCTGTATCACAACCAAATCGATGCTAGCCATCAACAAAACATCACTGAGTTCTTCACCTGCCATTCACCACAGCCAGCCCAAATCAGTGATAGTGAGGATGTGAAGTTTGAGGGGTTTGACGATGAGGCCCTGCTAGCCTCTGTGGTGGATAGAGATACAGGAGAGGGCCAATAATCTGCCCTCTGCCTCGGAACCAACCCCCCATCCCTGTGTGCCCAGCCATCTCTTCTACTAACTTAAGTGTTAAAAAACCTAATATTATTGATATTTCTCTTATATATTAATGGTGTGTGCATACCATCATAAAATTAAGACGTTATTTTTACTACAATGTACTACGTATTGTGTCGGCGATAGCTCAAAAAAGGGTAGTCTGGCGGTCGGCCCAGTCTCTATTTCAATTAATCCCATAGGTTCTGTTATTGTGTTTACGCGTTTCGTTTTATACGGGGACCTTCATGGGTTTATACCGCGTAAAACCAGAGAGAGAGAGAAGGGATAAAATTAAAAAAATAATAATTCTTACAAAAATTTATTTTTTCATAGGTTTTTGATTTAATACAATCAGTAGTCGTGCACTTTTTTGCTGCAGTATTAATGAAATGTACCTTACCCTAACGTAACGTAACCTTACCTTACCAAACCTAACTTAACTTTACTTAACCCAATCCTTATCTACCCTAACTTAACTTTACTTAACCCTATCCTTATCTACCCTAACCTAACTTTACTTAACCCTATCCTTATCTACCCTAACCTAACTTTACTTAACCCAATCCTTATCTACCCTAACCTAACTTTACTTAACCCTATCCTTATCTTCCCTAACCTAACTTTACTTAACCCTATCCTTATCTACCCTAACCTAACTTTACTTAACCCTATCCTTATCTACCCTAACTTAACTTTACTTAACCCTACCCTTATCTACCCTAACCTAACTTTACTTAACCCTATCCTTATCTACCCTAACCTAACTTTACTTAACCCTATCCTTATCTACCCTAACTTAACTTTACTTAACCCTATCCTTATCTACCCTAACCTAACTTTACTTAACCCAATCCTTATGTTCCCTAATCTAACTTCACTTAACCTAATTTTTACCTAACCTAAACAAACCTTTACCTTACCAGTAATTATTCATGACTAACCCGCGGCCAAAATTGATCGAAAACAAATACAGTATTACCCCGCTTAACGCGGTTTCGCTTAGAGCGTTTTACCGTATACGCGGTGCCTCGCCAGAGCCGAACTTTCACTAAACGCGGGTTTTTTCCACGTATACGCGGTGAGTGTTCGGCTCGAGAGCTATTTTTAGATTCGCCCCACCCCCCACCCGCCACCCTGCCTGTTTTAGCTCATAAAATTCATACAAATTACCCGGACAGAATATAATTTACATTGCTGGAATTCTTACAATATGATGATCATTTTGAATATAAACATCATAGATTTTGCATTACACATACAAATTTTAGATGTAATGTTTACTCTGAGTAAATACAGGTAGTCGTCAACTTACGACCTAGATTGGTTACGGCCGCCCGGTCGTAAGTTGATCTGGTCGTAAGTCGGCCTATGTTATAATTACCTTACGTATATTATAATGTGTAATGATAATATAATCATCTTTAAGTCATATTTTATCAACATTTTCTTTGTTCATTAGTGTTACGGTCGTCAGGTTTAAGTAAATCACTGGCAGGTTGAGGAGTAGATGAAGACAGTTTCCTCTTGGTAGACATCTTGGGGGGGGTTGTGGTTCAAGAAAAATTTCCAAGACAAAAGAAAGGCACAAGGCAAACAGACACGGAGGGAAGTGTGCTGTACCAGCGAGCGTGTTTGTAATTGAGCGCGGGGATGCGCGCGGCTCCAGCTCCCGGCAGCGCCAGGAGGCTGGGGCCAAAACTGTCGTACCGCCGGTCGTAAAGTCGAACAGACGTAAGTCGCATAGGTCGTAAGTCGACGACTACCTGTATGTTATCTTTTGTGCAAAATATATGACATTTATATTCAAAATATTCCTGGTCTTACAAGGAATCCAGCAATGTCAATTATATTATCCTAACTTTAATTTGAGGTATTATTTATTAAAATTTAGTGGTTTTCCCCCAAAAATTTCTCAGAGAGGGAAGAGCCAGCAGTGTAGTGTGAGAAGAGGGGGAGGGAGTGGAGTCCATTATTTGAATGGACATTAACTTGGCGACTGTATTTCTCTATTTCTCTTAAGTATTAATTGTGTGCATGTACCATCATAAAATTAAGATGTTATTTTTACAAGAACATAGGTATTGTGTCGGAAAAAGTGGAGTTTGGGGATCGGGCCAGTTTCTATTGGAATTAATTCCATATGTTCTGTTGTTCACTTAGTGCGGTTTTCACTTAACACGGTACCCTCTGGGTTTTATTGACAGAGTTAAGCGGGGTACTACTGTACTGTATATAAATGCCGGATTTTCACTGTTTTTATAGTAGACACTGTTGTAGTTTGTGCCAATGTATTACAAAAATGGATATTTATAAAATAAGCTTAACGTAACAATTGTTGGTATGAAAAAGGCCTAACCAACCGAACCTTACCTAACTTTCTTACCGGGGGGATCTACCCCCTTCCAGTATTTTAAACAAAAAGAACTTACTATGATATGGTGAAATTTGAGGCATTTTCTGAACGTGAATTGATACGACCGCATCGGAGTTTATGCAGCCAGGGCGCTGGAGTGCTTTATTGTGATGGCGGGAGAATTCGGGCATTGAGGAAGTGATAAACAAATTTCTTTCCGGTCTGAAAGCACAGGGATTCCCGCAGTGTGAACCGTCTCTATTTAAAGGAACAATGCCATGGCCTTTGAACAATTGAAGGGTCTCGTTGTCTTTATTCCTAAATTCACTAATTACGTCCATATAAGACCGGCGACAACTTCACACATCATGCTGAAACTGAAACTGCTGCGAGCCCGGGGAAAAGCGCCGCAGCAGAGTGTGGCCTCATTACCACCGTGAAGACAAATTAGTGCGCGCCTAGGCACCTAAATATCTACAGAGCGAGACCTTTGCACAAGAAATGATTACCATATAGAAACTCAATGATGAAAATAAAGTAAGAAAATAAACAGTAATACAAATAACTCATTCACGGCTTAGTCCTATATACTAACCACCTAACCTAACCTTTATATGTCGGAGAAATGATTATGAAAAGTTTATTGTCTCTGCAAATGTATTTCTTTTTAAATGTATTGAAATTTTTTCTAGAGAACTTAATTGTTTGTCATGTGCATTGCAGCTTTCTTAGGTTAGGTTAGATAAGGTAAGGTAAGATCAGTTAAGATTAGATTTTGTTAGGGAAAGATACATTTCCCTAATTTTGTCACAAAAAAAAATCACTACTGAATGTATCGGATAAAGAATCTATGAACATAATTCTTTTTCTAAGAAAAATGCTATACCACTGTTAATTTTTATCACCCTTTTTTATTAGGTTTGATGAACTTAGATTGGGTTAGGTAATATTTAACCGAGTCATGGGTACATTAATGAGGTCTATCTGCAAGTTTACTCAAGTCATAAAAAATATTTGTACCATAAATAGAAACACTCAAGCCTCTTCATATCGTAAAAAAAAAGAAAAAAGACAAACTGTACAGTGGTCCCTCGGTTAACGAGTTACCTTCCATAAGATTCTTAACTTCGGTTAACGAGCAATCCCTCGATTAACGAGTTTTTTACGAGCCGACCTCAACATGTTTTCGCTTGCATTTGGCGGTCCACCAGCTGTAGTATTAGTCTGCCAATACAGTAATCGGTTCTAGGGCTTAAATTCCTTACTATTTTAGTAAATATCAAGAAGTTTATACTATTCATAATTTTAAGTTTTATATTAAATTTTTTAGTCATTTTAACAATTATTGAACACAATTGAAGTATAGGAAGCTAGTTTTTTGCGCGCCATACAGCCTGTCAACACACCATACAGGCACCAGTCTCTCTGTCTTTTCACTGGAGGTAACATCTTGCTTCAGACTCTCTTCAACTAAACGCTTTTTTTGTGTTTCCAAGCAAATTATTGGTCAATTTGAAATTTATTTTACATATTGACAATATACAATGCAGTGCAGTGTTGATTTAAAGAAAATAATCTTGAATTACACCAAGTGAACTAAAATTTTATGGGTGAAATGGCACCATGGGGTGACTTCTCTTCCACCCCAATGCCTTCTCTTCTCCCTTCTCCTCCACCCCCATTCTAATTCCAATCATCATCATCATCATCCAGGAGCCTTCTATATACACACCTCAAATTAAGTATACTTTACTACCTTTTTTGTTGAATTTAGGCAATTTTTGGCGAGGTGGAACCAATTACCCAAAAACCCATTGAAACAATGGTTTCAGTTAACGAGCAGCCTTCTAGAACGAATTGTGCTCGTTAACCGAGGGACCACTGTAATATGGTATTTTAGTATGTTGATGTACAAAACATTTTCATTATTCTATGATAAAAGAAGTCTAACAAGCATTATTACAACATATATTATTAATTTTTGTTATGCAATCAGGAAATAGCGACTACTATATCCGGGTTGAGCGTGTTTCAGCAGCTAAGGAGGTCCTGTAAGTTACGGCATCGAATACGGGCTCACTTACGGAATTCATTGCCAAATAAAGTACAGTACAATCAGTTCTGCTATAATGCATGTTTTGTCAACGCGGATTGGCTATAACACGATTGATGAATAGAAGAACGAAATTTGTAAAACGCGAACGCGTGTTGGCTGTAACGCGATTCCACTCGAACGTTTTAAGTGTACCTGTACAGTACTGTCGCTTGGCGCGGGGTTATGCAGTGTTTACAGTTCACGTTCGACATCACATGTTCAAGTGATTCATGTGTTTTGTTTGTGAAGAATTGCAGAAATAATTTATGTAATATTTATGTATACAGTATATCTGTACAGTATATGTAAATTGTAAAATTTAAAATAAAAGAGAAAAACAAAGTATGTAGCGTTTTACACCCGCGCTCTGTTTACATCACGAGATCAGTTGAAACGCGTGGGTTGTTTTGAAGCGTCTTCAGTGATTTTTGCTTACGGTTTCTCCAATTTTGTGAATATGGAAAAGAAGAATATCTCCAAGAAGCGTTCTGGTGATCGCATTTCCGGTGGTGATCGTAAAGGAAAGGCTATAACACTTGAAGAAAAGCTTGATGTTATCAAGCGTTTTGAAAATAAGAAAAGAACATGTGATATTGTGCGTGCAACAGGAATAAAGGAGTCTACTTTACGCACCATTAGAGACAATGCAGGAAAAATTAAAGCAAGCTGTATTGCTGGGAAAAGCTTGAGTGCTAGCAAAAGTGTGAGATCACGACCAAAGAAACTTGAGGAGATGGAACGGCTTCTAAGTGTTTGGATAGAAGATCAAACGAAAAAGCGATCTGGGACCAGCTTCCTCGCCATTAAAGAGAAAGCTTTATCAATATATGAGGACATAAAGAAAAAAGCTGAAAATCCTGCTGACGTGGTTGCCTTTAGTGCTAGTAGTGGATGGTTTTCTGGTTTTAAAAACCGCTATGCATTTCATAATGTAAAGTTACGTGGTGAAGCAGCAAGTGCCGACGATGCAAGTAAGCGGGCATTTCCTCCCACTGTAAAGAAATTGATTCAGAAAGGCTACACCTTAGACCAAATTTTTAATTTGGATGAAACAGGTTTATACTGGAAGCGCAGGCCAACAAGAACTTACATTTCCAAGAATGAAGCACATGCTCCAGGCTTTAAGGCTGTGAAGGACCGCATGACTGTTGATGGGTGCAAATGCTAGTGGAGACTTAAAGCTTAAGCCTGAGCTGGTGTATCATTCTGTCAACCTGCAAGCTTTAAAGGGTTACATAAAGTCTACTCTAGGTGTTTACTTTAGGTCAAGCAAAAAAGGTTGGATGACGGAACAAATTTCTTCTGACCTTCTAGTGGATATTTTTGAAAATGTTTTTAAAAGCGATTACAAGAAGAAGAATATAGATTTTAAGATTCTCCTCATTTTAGATAATGCGCTAAGCCGCCCTCCCACCATTGCTGAGCTTTCTGACAATATCAAAGTGCTCTTTCTACCTCCAAATACAACATCTCTCTTTCAACCAATGGACCAAGGAGTAATAACAGCCTTAAAAGCCTATTATTTGAGGCATACATTTAAGAAACTTATTGCAGCTACTGAGGAAGGAGATGATAAGGCCAGTGTTCTTCAGTTTTGGAAAAGTTTCAACATCAAGCATGCAATTGACATCATTGTGGAGGCCTGGGGTGATGTAAGTAAGGACTGCTTGAGTGGAGTTTGGCGGAAACTTCTCCCAGATTTAATTCATGATTTTACAGGCTTTGATGCATCAGAGGAGCTCCCCAAAATAAAAGAAAATTGTGTTTCTCTTGCAAAGCAAGTTGGCTTTGCTGAAGTGGAAAGTGCCGATGTTGAGGAACTGCTCAAGTCCCATTGTGACGACCTCTCTACAGCTGATCTACAACAACTTGTTGCTACTGGGGAAATAGAAGATGCTGAAGATGATAAAGGGAAGGATGCAAAACCAAGAGAGCTTCCAACTTCTCTTTTGTCTTCTATCCAAAGGGAAGTTGATAAGCAGTTGCAGATCTTGGAAGACAATGATTACAATGCAGATCGGAGCAGGATTGCAGTTTGTGGTGTTAAATCTTTTTTGGCACCTTATGAACAGCTTCTTTGTGAAAGAAGAAAGACGACAAAGCAGCAAACATTAGACGTCTTTTTTACATCAACCCCCAAGAAGCAGTCTGAAGACACTGAACCACAGCCATCCACTTCTGGAATTAGACTTTTTTTTCGTCCCTCCCATGCAACCAAAACTGCACCTGATGATGATGATGATACTGACAATGACAACTCTCAACTCCTGTCTGCATGACTCCTCAACATCACCCTTCTCCCCCATCAAGTTATATTCATATTTTTTCAAGGTAAAGTATGACATTTACTGTATGATTTCATTATTAGATATGAATGTAACATTTATTCATTCTGTGCGATCATTTGTGTTAGGCTAACTACTAAATTTGTTTCGATTTCGAGTAATCTGCACCTAACCCTATTTTCTCCATAAGCCCTGTTATTTCTATTGCGTGAATTTCTACAACGCGAGGTTTTACAAGAACACAACTATCGAGTTATAGCAGAACCGACTGTATTTGTTTTGAGTATACCGATTGGAGACTAAGTCCAGTTATGGGGTAAACAAAGAGATGCAATCCCGTAAATGCTTTTGAGTATGCGGCCACAGTACTGTTATTGTGTGACCGGCAATGACTGCCCTGTGTTTATCAATCAGTGATGGACCTTGTGGTGCTGTTTTGGGTTGGCTACATAGGTGAAAAAGTACACCTTTATGATCTCCAAAAATATAATTGTTGAACCTGTTAAAATGCCTTCAATATACAGGACTACAATCATTCACCTAATTATATATATATTTTTTAAAAACCATAATGCAACTGTACCTCAGGGATCACCTGTAATATAAGCTGCATTATATTATACTACTAATAATGCTAACAGCTGATCAGAATATTAATTAAGCTTTGATATATACAAAAGCTTAAATATACATGCAATATGAATAATAAAAAAGTTGTGTTATAATGTTATTAGAAGCATATGCATTATCTACATACATTATCTGGTATGTGAAAACTCACCCCCACCTGTATTTTCTTTGTCAGCAACCATGACAGCAGTGCCACCGTGACCAGCCCTATGTACTCCCCTGCGAGGCACAGCCCGCTTGAGGTGACCCTGGTCATCTGGAACAGGTTGACCTTCTTCTGAGCTCGTAGAATCACTGATGTCATTCTCTGTTGACAGTATATGACACTTATAAATTAATTTTGGCATAACGCTACACATAAAACATCTAACAACCTAAAATAAGACTGACATCGTGAAATCCACCTCACTCTACCATAACATAAACTATAGTCTTTTTTTTTTTATTATACAAGCCCTGTCTCCCTTGTAGCTCATTGGCTCATACATAATGTTCAATTAATAATGATATATTGCAAATTTAATCAAATTAACTAAACTGTTAACAAATGTTAACAATACCTAGTTCTGGTTCACCTTAATGTGCAGTATGTAAAACAATAACTGTTTGAAAACTTTAACTTTCAAGAAATGAGGGCAAAGCTTCTGAGACTAGCACCGTCTACAACTATACTTCCAAATTACAATGTGTAGTATATTGTTGCTCTTGTCAACTGCTCATGTATGCTTACACATACTGTATTAGGTTCAAAACAAACTTCCAAAACACATGACACCTCAAGATAAATGCACTGTACATACACTTCCTTACAGATTTTTGTGGAGATCACTTGACTGCTTGCATTAAAACAGCAACATTGTCCTCACTTGTGGGAGACCTCATACATTAAAGAGTGAGGACAATGCTGCTGTTTTAATACAAACCATCCCATGATCTTAACAACAACCTGTCTGTGTGTGTATTTTTCACACACCTTGTAAACTCTCTCAAAGACAGACTTCTCAATAAAGTAATAGATGCAGTAAATCTTCTCAATAGTGGACAATTCATTAGTAGATAATCTCAATAACAGAATCCTCCCTATAATGGACAGGGCTTGCAAGAATTAGTCTGGCATTGGGAGGGGTTAACTGTAACTCCATTTCAGCTTGGAAAACATTCACATGTAAACTAACAATCTACACAACACAAGGCAAGAGTAGTGGTGTGTCCCTGTACTGTACTGTACTCTATGGTGTTTGATGAGGCCAGGTGTGCGTCTTGAACTGTACAGTTTTATTTCAAATTACTTTACTTGAACCTTTTATTATTCTTGGTTCAATAATAAACTATATACCTTTTAAATCTTTACAATAACTTCAACTCCCACTCATGACTGACACACACACACACACACACATCCACACATATTTTCAGCCACCAGCTGCAACTCTAATAATAAACCGTTTATTATTATTATTATTATTACACACACACACACACACAAGAGCCTAGCTCAAAATATGTTTGTTACCTTCATTATAAGAAGCATCCTGAGACTGTTGAGCCAGCACATAGTTCCTCACACAGCGCCATATTAACAGCATAAAGTGTACAGTGCTGTTGATGTCTAACTTATTGCTGGCATAACGGTAAAATCGACGAGCTGCAGCGCGATTTTCCTCTAACAGCGACAGACACCGTTGCAAAATTTCCTGCAATTGAGCATTAAAATGAAGATGTGAAGTTTGATTGGTCATTTTATGGCTTTACATAACCTAACCTCTTTAAGGATTCTCTATTACAGAATGCTGCTAACTTGACCACACCTCTTCTCTATAAACTAAAGCCCAAACTACAACCAGGTTATAAAATGACATCGACAGTGAATCTTGAAAAATTTTTGTCCCTACAATTAATAAATGGCAAAGTCATTAAACTAATGACAGACAGACAGATACTTTAACTCTTGTATCCAGACTCACCCTCAGGTAGTTAACTTGCATAACACATACATATATACAGCAACACTTTCTAACTGACTAAAGGCAATATTCAACATGCAGCAATGTTGATCGTTCATCACCATCAATATTTTACTGATAATTCACATCCTTGCATTTGTCAGCTGTGATTACCTGATGGCAGCTCTCCAGGTTGCCCAATTTCTTAGGCCCGAATTCAGAACGATACTTTGAGCCTGGGATTTGAACTCGGCTCAGGCATGCGAATCAGGATTCCTCGAGCCGAGATTTCCTGCAGTGGATTACCCATATTCAAAACATCGGCTTGAACCCCAGATCAGGTAATCTGTTGCATTTTCTTCAGCTATGAACAAGGATTCGAACACTGAAATTCCAGCCAATCACATTTCAGCTACAGCATTACAACAGCCAATCACCATCGAGAGTAATGTTTACAAAATTACGGCGGCAACTACGACTTGACGAGTTGTTACGAAGGAGGAGAAATCTCTCCTTGTACATCAAAAGTTACTTTAATGACTATAATTATAATCAAATTATCAAATTATAATGATTTATGGTAGTGTGTTACAAAGTGGCTGTGTGGTTATATGATAACAAAGAAATTCATAGAGGAAGACCAATTACATACAAAATGTAGATATAATCCGGGACAGGTGTCAATATTCATAACCAAACCAAGATGAATCAATGCAAAGCGTAGTAACCTGGCTAGGTTCAGTTAGGTTAGGTTTCTTTCTGTTCTGATAACCCCCTATTTCCCCTGATTAGTAATGTTAAAAAAGACTTTCCTTTATTACTACATTAAAATCAAAATGCACTCAGCATTGATTCAATTATATTGAAAATACATCAAAATAGTTTTCCTAAAGAAAAACAATGAAAATAAAGTGCGTCAGCGTTCTTTACATTTACAGACTTGATCTTCAGGGACCCTAAACACGAAAGCGTTGTAACACATTACCATAACTCATTCAGTAACCAGAATCTTTCTTACCCAGAAACTAATCAATGCGAAGATTCTCAAAGCAATCATCAGCTGATGAATGGGAGGTAGAGGTAAACCATTGCCAACAGGTCTGTCAAGTAGATGCCTCCAGGCTGGATTAATGCGAGGATCGACAATTCGGATCTTAAACCCGGTTTGAATCTTTGTGTTGGCTCAAGCCAGCGTTCTGAATACCAACAATCTTCAATCTTCGCCCGATCCTTGGTTTAAACCTTCATGCGGTTTCAAATCACTGTTCTGAATTCGGGCCTTAGGGTGCGATCATACAAGGGTACAGTATGTTTTGTAGCCAACACATATGAACGAGAAATAACGGAGGTCTAGTGCACACGGACGCATCCTACCAGTCAGAACCACGTGCCTTATTTCGTCTTGTCGATCACACGTTGTCAACAAAATGTACGCTCGTGTGGACACACTCTTACGACCTCAGTCACCAGGTGGTTATCCGTGAGAAAAAAATTTTCTCAACATGTCATTTTGGCCTACCCCAAGTTCTCCTCCCCTCCACATTCATTGGAATATAAAAACAGCAAAATACTTTTTACCTAAAGAAAAATTGCTGACTTACTCTAAATATGATCTATGAAAGTGAATATACTATAGCTTTCTCCTAAAACACGAGTACAGTATAGTAGTGACTAGAGCAGCCATCAACTGACCTCATCTTCTTGATGAACAGGATGGAAGGAACTGAATAAGAGCTGAGTAAGTAACTTGCACACTACTGGTTTGTCCTCCTCCATCCTGTGCAGGAGGTGAGGCACCGGTATGATATCCCAGTATCTATGGGGTGAACAATGGTCAGTCATGCTTTACTCTTAAGTTTATCTGTCATCAAATACTAAAAATTGTAATGCAAATCAATGGACAGGACAATGTGTACACTGTACAGTATTCCCAAATTCTTCTGTGGGTTCCCCATAATAATAATAATAATAATAATACGAATAATGACAACAATAATAATAATAATAATAAAAACAACAATAACAAAACAAACACTACTGAAAAAATTCTAGGTAAGGAAATATCTTTATATGTTTTCTGAGATGTACATCTAATTACTCAACCACAAAGTACAACACTGGCATCCAAGTGTTTAGTCATTGGCTCTTAAGATAACTGCTGAAATAATGACATATCCATCTATGATTCAGCCAGGGAAATGGGCACACACACCTGACAACACACACAAATGATGGATAAATGGAGCTGTGTCAAAACAAACTTGATAACACACATACAACTGATGGATAAATAGATGACTAACATAAACTTCCAATTTAAAACCCAGAGGAGGAAGTAAAGGAGAAGCAGTAGTTTGGTAGAGGGTCAGGGTCCCATTAAGAGGGACGGCATCTGTAAACAACCCCAGCAAGTGTCTACCTTGGACTGGGAGCACTGTTAAACAATTCTAACAAAAGTCCTTGCCCCCCACAAAAAGTGGGACAAATACTGTATTAACAGACTGTAACTTGTCCCAGTGGTTGCTTTGAGGCAGCAAGGCCTGAGGTTCCACAGGTCTTATCCATAAAACAGGATCACCTTAGTATCAAGAAAACCAGTGGTTATAAATAAGGATTTGTCCTTTGAGCCTTCACCATTCCAGCTAATACAGAACCCCATTGAGGGAGAAGAAGGGAGGTGGAGGTACACTTGCCATAAAAAGTTATCAAACATTATAAGGGTCGTACAATATGAAAAAAACAAACGAAGAAGTTTTATTGCAAATTAAGTGATTTCTTTTCACCTGTAAATACTATAAAGACGAGCAATATATATTATTACAAAATACTGAGATTCATTTCACAACCAGGAATACCAACCATTCGAACACGACAAGAGCCATAGTGCTCATTCTGAAATCCTTCGTGACCAACAGTTTGAGAACTTTTTGTGACAAGTGTAAATCAGGTGATTTATTTATTCCTTACCTGATAACTTTTGATGATTTCACCTTCAACAGTAACTTAACAAATGCAATACGAACATTGGCACTTATGTCATCGAAGACGTCAGCGATGCGAGGTAATACTTCAATAAGGAAAGGTGCTGCATCTCTGGAGTCCACCAACAGTGTCAGACCCTGTTAATTGTGTTTTGAAATTACAATAAATACTATAAAAACTTTTGAGTGACATCTCCAGTGGAGATTTTGATAAGGAGTGAAGCATTTATTACGAATTTGTCAGGGAAAGACATAGCTTCCCAAGGAAAGTAGGATTACACCAATGATATCAGGTGACACCTTTGCCATTTTTAAATAGTTTCATGGTAAAGTGTAGTTAGAGAACTGAATACAAGAATAGTGATATGGGAAACAAGTGTAAAGTGGTTCAGCTAATGACACAGCTCTAGTGGTCAATTTAAAAATAAAGTTAGAAATTATTTAGGAATTTGTGTGAAGGAGAGCAGTATAAACAAAACTAATAAAACTAAGTAGCTAGAGAAGAGAGACAAGGAATAATAAATATTAGCTTGATGAGAGACAGAATGAAGGGATTTACCATGTATGAAATTCTCAAGCGGGAATAAATGTGTCCAGCAACGTAACTAATTTACTAACCTTAATAACTTGTGTGCGAACTTCCGCTGAGGAAGCATCGTACACTAGATCTGAGAGCAGCTTCTGGAAAATGGTCTTGATGATGTCTGATGGGATCGTGAGCCAGAAGGAAGCCAAGATGCTGGACACACCCTACAGATAATACAAATTACTTTCTTATACAGACACTTTTTATTCTAATCAGTATTAATTGTGTAGTGCTCATCAAACTCATTTTATATTTGGAATGTAACAAAATGAACACTGGGGGGTGAGCTCCTTCGCTTATTTCACCCGATGCTTAAACACCCTAACGTTAAATACGTACAGTATTGGAGCTAGATTACATTAAGTTAGGTTAGGTTAGGTCAGGTTAGGTCAGGCTAGGTTAGGTTATATTAGGTAAGGTTAGGTTGTGTTAGGTAAGGTCAGGTCAGGTTAGGTTACCTTTAGGGTGTTTAAACATGAGGTGTGATAAGTAGGTTTTTTTAATTCTTCAGGAGATCCAGGTAAACTACATCATCATCAGCACATGGACAATCATAGTCTTACCTTGATGGCAGCGATGCGGACAAGATGGCAGGGATCAATAAGCAAGGTGATAATTGTCTGGTACTGTTTCTCCAACAGATTGCCTCGCTCTTCTTGATTAAGGTAACTGTCCATGAGCGGGAAAGCATCACACAGCAGGGCAGTGGCATTCATGCGGACTAGACCATTGGCGACCTGGAAAGGCAATACAAGAAACTTAAGTAAAATACTGTATATACATGTATACTGTACTTAGGCACATATACAACATTACCAATAAGAAAATGAATTGAAAAGGTGAAAGGAAGGGGAAAGAGAAAAGTGTTCATATCACACATGAAGTAAAAAAAAATTTGGAGAATGGAAAGAAATTAGTTAAGGTTTTCTTAGCTTGAGAAAAATACAGTACAGGATAAAGTAAATTTGACATTATAATTATATCCTTTCATAACCCATCCCCCTTTTAATATATCAAATGACACACTGACAGCTCTCATAACCTGACACATTAAACGTTCACATGTTTCTGATTCTTATACAATGAAGATGCAGAAAGCTTATAAATATTTGGAGGTCTAAGTTTCAAGGGAATTTGTGTACAGTGTATCTTTTTATCACAAGTCAAGTTAAATAATTATAGGAAAAATGGATCACCAACATAGTGTACTAATATACACTACAATAATTGTTCAAGATCCTACTTTTCACCCAAATTTTTTTTTCAAAGGCTTTAACTATCAACTGGTGGCTAAGAATTCCCTATTGACCACCCAATATATGCAAAAAAGGAATAGAAGGAACATGAAACGGTTAGGTTAGTATCTGGATACTATACACAACCAAGTCTGCTGTCCCTTCCATGTTTTACTAATATTTCACATTAAAGATTTTAACTTATACGGTACAGTATATCAATGGTGTTGGCTTGTTGTTCACCAGTAGTTGATATAAATAAAATCCTTGTTTCACCTCTCTTTAATCCCACTTCTGTCTCCAGTATATTTTTAATCCTCAGGTGAAACAAGAGGGACTTGCTAATATTCACCGAGATCTATTTGTTACAGTGAAATGTCCATATAACAGACTTTGCTCTCCATTTAATCTGTGAGATGGGGGTTACATATCCTACAGACCCTTGATATAATGGGGTTTCATATCTATATAATTCAGTAGATGGAGGTTTCACATCCAACGTGACCTCGATATTACAGACTTTTCTGAACAAATACAATACAGTTAACCCTCACTTTACGCGGTCCCGCGTTTCCACATTTACGCGGTGCCTTGCCAGAACCTAACGTGCTCACATTACGCGGTACGTGAACCCCATTACGCGGAGGGTGTCCGGCGCGACACTATTTTTAGATTCGCCCCACCCGCCTGCCTGCCTGTGCTCCTCGCCTCTCCCTCCTCCTCCCTCCGCTTGGGCAAGCCGCACGGTAAGGTTGCGCAGTGTGTGTCTTTGATGCATTATCACTGACGTCATATGACGTATCGGACTGTGATTGGCCATGCATCCCTACCCCCCTCTGCTGCTAGCTGTAATTGGCTTTAAGTATTATGACGTGTCCACCCGGGGGAGGGAGGAAAGACGACGCTTGACCTAGCCGCGGCAGTTTCATCCCTCAAGGACACACCGTGTAAACGTGCATCCATTGTTCCGTAAAATGGCTTCCGCCGGACCACCACCCCCAGAGAGAAACCTTTCCTTACCTGGACCCCGCGGCACTAAGCCAAAGAAGATACGACGTTCCTTAAGCTACGAGGTGAAGTATACCATCATCCAAGAGTTGGAGAAAGGAACAAGGCAGGTTGATTTGGCGCGCCAGCATGGTGTGAATGAATCTACGATTCGAACAACAAAGAAGGATGCAGCCAAGATAAAGGAGCACATGAAGATCACAAAATCTACAGGTGCTTCTATGATCAAGTATTTTCACAACCAGGTGCTTCTCAAGACAGAAAAATTACTTGTGAGGTACTTGGTGCGTCAGGCGCGACGGAACATGGCGGTCAACACGCGCTCTGTTAAGGACTACGCACGTGAACTGTACATGGCAGTGGCACGAAAGATGGGAATTACAGAGCCCAAACCCTTTAATCCTTCCTCTGGGTGGTTACAGAGGTTTAAGATCCGGAACAAGATCACCAATATAAACATTGGTGGTGAAGAAGCGAGTGCTGACCGTGCTGCGGCTCGGGAATTTCCTCCGTTTTTACGTGAGATTATGGAGGAAGGACAGTACAGTGACGACCAGGTGTTTAACATGGACGAATCTGGTCTTTTCTGGAAAAAGCTACCTTCCAAGTCCTTCGTTGTAAAGAATGCCAGCAGGATTCGGGGCCGGAAGATGCAGAAGGAACGCATCACCGTCCTGTTTACCACCAAAGCCTCCGGTACCTGTAAGCTCAAGTTATCGGTGATCCACACAGCACGCAAGCCGCACGCCTACAAAACCATGGACATGACCAAGCTAAATGTCCACTGGCTGACCGCACGTAAGGCGTGGATGTTCTCTACACTGTCCCTCTCCTGGTTTGATGACTGTTTTGTTCCCGATGTAAAGAAATTCTGTGAGCGACAGAATGTGCCATTCAATATTTTGTTGCTGCTGGACAACGCACCAGGACACTCGCCCCTACTGTTAGATCGTCACCCCAACGCAAAAGTGGTCTTCCTTCCTCCCAACACTACGTCTATATTACAGCCCATGGACCAAGAGTTAATCTGTAATGTAAAAGCTGCATTCTCAACAAAAAAATTCAAACTCCTGAATGACTACACCAACACCAGGGAAGAGTTGCGCAACCTGAGTGACACCACCACCGATAGCAAGAGCGAAGAAGATAAGGATCAACAGTTGGCACAGCAAAAAATATTGTTCAAACAATTCTGGAGAGTATTTAACATCAAGAAAGCTGTGGACTTCTTGGTGGAGTCATGGGATCAGCTGTCTATTGCTACAATTCGTCACGCATGCAGACATGTGTTGCATGGAATACCAGGTGAGAGGAGGAGTCAATCTGTGACTGGTGAGGTTCAGACTGTTGTAGTAGCAGTGCACCTTGCCAGAGAAGCTGCGCAGACTGGTACAGTTCCAGGCTTCTCCGAGACCACCAACGACGACATCCTGGAGGTGATCAGAGATCCTGAAGTGACTGCCGATGAGATGTTGGAAGAAGATCACGTCAGTGAAGAGGAGGAAGAAGGTGCGTCATTCTCCGAAGAACACAGTTTAAGTCATAGTGATATTAAGGGTGCCATGGAGTGTGCAGAGAAAATGAAGTCCTTCCTTTCCCACGACAATGACGATGACCGCTATGAAGTCTTCCATACCCGGCTGGTGCAGGCTATGGAGCCGTACATCACGGTGTATCACGACAACATAAACACCAGCCGTCAAAAAAGCATAACCGAGTTCTTCGCCCGCAACCCACCACAGCCAGCCCAAGCCAGTGATAGTGACAGTGAAGATGACTTTGAGGGATTTGTCAGGGAAGCCCTGACAACTGTAAGTGACAGTGATGGGGCTTCACCTAGTAATGGTGATTCACCTGAGGGCCAGTAATCTGCCCTCTGCCTCGGAACCAGCCTCCATCCCCGTATGCCGACCCATCTCTTCTACTACCGTAAGTGTTCCACCTAAGTTTTAGTTTTTCTAACCTAACCTTTATTTTTCCTAACCTAACCTCTTCTATATTACTTGTTTTTTCATACCATCATAAAGTTAAGATAAAATTTTTACTACAACATAGTTGTGTGTCGTCAAAAAGTGGTGATTGGGGGTTGGCCCGGACTCCATTTCAATTAATCCCATATGTTATGTTATTCACGTTACGCGGGACCCTCCGGGTTACATTAACCGCGTAAAGTGAGGGTTAACTGTATACTCTCAATTTAACGGAATCCGATATAACGAACCCTCAATTTAGGGAAGGCTTTTTTCATTATTTTTCGCTCGATTTAGTGAACTAGTTCGCTACATCGAGATTAATTCCATTAATATGTTAATACCTACGGAGTAAGGTGACATGCCAAGACACACAGCACACATTAACATCACTAATATTGTCTTAAAACATTTTACATTATAATTTCTATTCTAAAATTAATTGATACATGATGGCTCGATTTGGCTACTCTTGCACTTAGACAACTGGCAGTGAAAAAATCAGGGGATAAGGAGACGCATTATACACGAAGCTTTGCAACTGCAACCACAACGCATAAATTATCACAACCTGTGCTCATTATTAAAAATTTTAGGTCTATTACAAACTATGGGATGTTTGTACTCAAATAAATCGCTATCTTACAACAATTCCAGCAATGCAAGTTATATTCTGCTATGTCAAGTCAGTAACATTTCATAAGTGAAAAACTTAAAACTCTCTGTTTATAACCCTGAAACCCCCCCCCCCCCCCTCCAATGATAACTATGCACTAGGTAATTTCCCCTCCTGGATGTCAACACCCCACCTACCCCCCCCCCCCATCTCATAGTTTGCACAAGAGATAAAAAAACTTAGTCCATTAATTTAGTACACTTGAGTACAAAGTGAGTACAGTAATATGTTGCTCAAAATTATGGCTTTTTCGCAGGAAAAAGTCTGTATAACTAACCCCAGTGGTCAGAATATTGTGGCATTGAATGTTAGAGTATTTCAAATAAATTCTTTGTTCAGTTATGTAGAGAGAGACTGGTGGATGGAGACCCTCAAGGGGAGAGACCCATGCCTCTGTCAATCTTACTGTAACTCAACAAAATATTATATATTAATTAGTAAAGATTTGTTACTGTAATAATTTGAGCTTATCAATATCAGTTTCCTTCATATACAGTAACATACTTATTTTTATCTTATTATTTGGCTTTTCTCTTCATTTTTACTCAAATTACTGATTATATATTGATGTTTTTTTCTATAGTAGTATTTAATATTTTATATTACCAATGATAAAACATAAGAACATAAGAAAATAAGGAGTCTGCAATCGGCCGGTTGGCCTGTGCATGGCAGCTCCTGTCGAGAGTTACTACCACTCTCTATCATCCATGAATCTATCCAGCCTCCTTTTAAAACTTTCCAGAGTTCCCGCACTTACTACAAAGTTGCTAAGCTCGTTCCACTCGTCCACCACCCCATTTGTGAACCAGTTTCTTCCTATCTCCCTCCTAAACCTAAACTTATCCAACTTGAATCCGTTGCTCCGAGTCCTATCCTGCTCGGATATTATAAGAACTTTATCTATATCCCCTTTATTGATTCCTTTCACCCACTTAAATACTTCTATCATATCTCCCCGCACTCTTCGTCTTTCTAGGGAATGCAAGTTAAGTTTCTTTAACCTATCCTGATATGGAAGGTTTCTAAGTCCCGGAATCATTTTTGTCATTCTTCGCTGCACCGACTCTAGTGAATTTATATCCATTCTATAATAGGGGCACCAGAACTGAACCGCATAATCGAGGTGCGGCCTGATCATACAAGAATATATTATAATAAATGTTGGAAGGTGTGTTGGTGGTGTTGGTGGTGTTTGTATGATGTTCCTCACACACACACACAGGAATTAAAACAACAAGCATCCAGTGAGAGTCTTGTTGTGTGACTGCCTGGAGGCGAAATAAACATCAGCTGTTGAGGAGCACTTGGCAAAATGGTATATGTTATCACTCCTTTCCATTCCATCGCTCTAATCATCCACACCTTTCTGCTTTCTCACTCCATACTTTTAAAAGGTTATGCAACATATAATGTTGAAGGGATACAACTTTGCTCATTTATTCTTATACTTATCACAACCTCCCTAAAAATACTTTAGCTTTCGTGTTTATTAAAGTCTTCAGGTCATGAGACCCACGAATCCCCCAACCCAAGAAAGGTTGACCTGATATTCCATCAGAAGGTCCGTAATGAGACCACTATTCTCCCACCCTACCTCCACCTGACATTGCATCAGGTCAGGACTCCCCCAAAATACTTTAGCTTTTGTCTTTATTCATCAAAACATCTTCAGGTCATCAGACCCACCCAAGAAATGGTGACATGACATTCCATCCCTGTAATTCAGCTGTCTCTGAAGACGTCTTGAGTGAAGACCAAAGCTAAGGTGCTCCAGTAGATACTTAGTTGACCGAGAGCTCCATTTAGCGGAAATTTCGATTAAACAAATGGGTGGCTCGAATTAGTTCATTAAATCGAGAAAATACTGTAGTCCATTAAACAGAAGTTTGACTGTATACTGACCTTGAGAGACCGCCAGAGGAAGGGATCATAGAGACAGTATATGGTGGTGGCAACAGCATGATGTCTCTTCTGACGGTGAATGTGGTGGAGAAGATGGTGCAGATTAGCTGACAGTCGGCCAGACATTGGGTTCACATGGACGGTGGAGTACATTAAGTCTTGAAGACAATTCTCCTCCACAGTCTGAGGAACAAGTAACCAACTTTTTGGTTAATTCAGAATATATTATGTATGATATTTCCTATCAATCTAGCTATCTATTCATCTACAAACTCTACTTTGTGAAGGATGGGTTAAGGGATACAGAAAACACAGAAACCTCAAAGGGACAAATACAGTAGGAGAAAAAGTGATGAAAGAAAATGTGCCAAATGACTAAAAAGGGCCAAGAAATTTGAGAACATTCACATGTACTGTATACTGTACTGCACTTCTTGTCTTTAATTTACAGAAACAGTAGCTACCTATACAAAGTGAATCCACCATCCATACTGACTATTTACGAAGAAACCTCTATTTAACGGACTACATGGAGAGGGAAGTCCGTTATATAGAGGGCCAATTAGATGTGAAACTTCCATCTTACCAACTATACAGAGATGAGATTCCATTATATCAAAAGTCTGACTGTTAGATGTGAACTCCCCTACCATCTTACATTATGTAGAATACCAGAGTTTAACATCCATATAAAAATTATAAACAAGTGTACACCTTTCTGTAGTCTACTTGACACCCTACACCCACACACTTCTCACTAATTAATACACTCAGAACCACTATTGTTCTTCTCCCAGTATTAACATTATAATTCAATTAGCTACATTTGCACCGTACAGTAAAGCCTCCGATAACGATGGTTCTACTAATGATGATTCATATTTAAGACCCTGTTAATGTAGGACCCAATTCAATTTACACCATTATTTTCTTCGTATTTACGACGAAATTTCAAAAAAATAAATAATAAAAATACACTTTCATATCAATACTGTAATGACTAAATCTCGATACGGAATATAAAAAAAAAAAAGCAAAAACACACGCCTTGCGCACAGAGGCTGCCGGGCTTGTTAGTGGTGACGCCAGCATTGATAGTATAAACAGTCACAGCTGGTGGGCCCTTTGTTTTCACGCATCTGAACAGAAAAATGAGAAAAACGTTCTCAGGTTTCTTACGTCATTTTTGCGTCCCTATTCAACATGAGCAAGAGAGCAAGTGGTGGTAGTGCTGGTTCAAAAGCTGATAGAAAGTGTCTAAGCTTAGCTGAGAAACTAAATGTGTTAAAACGATAAGAAAAAGTGAGAGGTCTGTGGATATTATATGGAGCAAACAATGGACATATTTTCTGAAGTGGATCCATTAACAGAACGAAGAATTAAAATTATCAGGGACATGAAAAATGCAAATGACCTCTATATAAAGATGTATAATGAGAAAAGAAAGCAGCTGTGCAAGGTTCTTTGAACAGCTTTATTATTCGAAGGCCTAAACCATCAACTTCAGCTACACCATTAAATTCAGAATCATAAGCAGCTTCAACAGCAACTTCAGGTTCAGTAACAGTTTCAACAACAGCTTTATGGAAAGCTACAGCTTCAGCCAGAGTTGAACCTGATGACTTCGCCATCTGAGTACAAACTCGCACAACATCATTGGCTGTCCTTATGTTTTAGACTTTACCACCATTGGTGAGTAGAATTTTTGTCTTACATTCGTAAATATTATTTAAAATATATATAAACAGCAAATAAGTGTTGCTTTCGTATTCTTATACCGGTATGTAGAGAAATGGCAAAATGTTTTCACATGTATGCACTTACATACGTTGGCACTCCCAATTGTCTTGCTTTATTTCTTTACCATTAGTGGTTAGCTACTTCAATTGTTCCATTTATTAACATTAAATAACGTTACTTAAAACATATATATTCATTTTTTTACATTAATTTTACTACAGCTACAACCAGGGTCTTATTCTCTTCATTTTCTTATGTAGAACCATCGTCCTGGACTCCCAGTTGTAAACACTGACAACAACAATGGCGTCCCATCTCCTCTTGTGTGACCATATTATTCACTTATAATATATAAGGTGCATTCAGAAACATTATTTAAAGACTGTAGTTTGCATTTTTCATTAATTTTATGGTTTGGGGGAAAAAGAGGGTAAAAAGCCACAAAAAAGATATGAAAAGGTCACACTTGGGAAAGCATCTCATTATTATTGCTTTATTTTAATGGTAATTAATGATTCACGATACGATGATTCACCTTACATTGCAATATCGGAGGACACAGTACCGTCGTTATTCGAGGCTTTACTGTACACTAATCCTTATCAGTGCAAGTTCTCTTTCCTCATCCAAGCCCTTCATTCCTTACACCTCTCATTAATGGAGTTCATTCCCTTTCAAATCCTCCTATTAACCTAAGGCCTTGAGTTGCTCTTTAAATATAGGGCATTCACTGTACCACTCCCTTATTACATAACTGTACTTTAAGTACATATTTCCAGCTTTCTTATCCATAGTACTGTATACAGTACTGTACTTGGCAAGCCTGGATATACTTAACTTGTTCAGTAATGTAACTTTTATTCCATCAATGTGTGTGCATATATAACTGCATTTTTTAACAGGTGAATGAAGTTATCTCTTATTTATTATTTTTTACACCAAATAAAGGTCATCTTACCTTCTTGACATCACCCTGGCTGCTCTTCCAGGCTCGAAAATAAACCTCAGCATACTTGGCACTCTGTAGTCTGGTGCAGTCCGGAAGAACTGTCTTTATACTTTGATGCAGAAGAGGAACGAGTGACGCCCACGAAAACAGCCCTGCGATCCATTTGACTCCCTCGTCACAGCTGAGGAAGACTGTACACGCGGCAGAGGCCACCAGACGCTCGACAAACCTCTCATTTTCAGAATTGTTGAGGTCAATTACTTGTAAAGCGTCATTTAGTGACCACAGTCTAATAACATCTTTCTTCTGTTTGGGAAATGATGAATGGAGAATAATTATTGGTCTATAAAACTTTACATAAAGCATCGTGCACTTTTTTACAGATGGGTAACAAGAACTTTAAATGACAATGGTTTAACATTTGAGGAGGATGTTTTAACCCTTTGATGATGAAGATGGTTTAACCTTTTAAGGACAATGTTTTAACTCGCTTAGGAAAATTGTTTAACAATTTAAGGATAATGTTTTAACCCTTTGAGAATTATGGTTTAATCCTTTGAGAACGATAGATTAACCCTCCAGAACCCAAAGTGTTAAGGAAGGCATGTTCTGTCAATCCATTCAGGTGTTAGGATTTGTGACCAATGACAAACTTTAATCAATAATTCTCTTGTTAACCCTCTGTAGAAAAAGCGTGCTGCACATCCCCCAAAAAGCATTACAACAAATTATTACATATTCGTATATCAATCTTAGGTCATTTTGGCAGTAAAGTATTCTTCCAATATGTTTTTTTGTATGGTCATATTGAAGTATGATTTTGTATGTGTTAGCATATTTCATTTATTATATTGTTCATTAATCTTTTTTCTGCCAAATTAGTGAGTCATAAAATGTTAGTCCCTATAGTTATAACCCTCAGGTGATCCCTGTGATGACAGTACTTCTCCTGTACTGTATAATATGATGACACAATTGAAGAATATTGTAAGAATCAAAAGATAAACAATTTCCATTTTATTATTAAAACTTTACCACACCAAGCCTAACTAAAGGCCAAAGAAAAATATGTTGCAGGTATCTACTTTAGTTAGAGAAATAAATGCTTACTTTAATATATTAAAATTTTATTGGCTAATGTGTTACCAGTTGGATGGCCACTTTGAGCAACAATTAATCAAAAGTCTTAAAATGGGCGTGACTAACCCTGGCAGTTTTGCCGGTGGCAACATCAAGAAGAAGTGGTAAGACGTTTCCAATAAGATGCTCGCGTTCCTCAAGCTTCCTTAACCACCAAAGCTCACACAGAGACAACACTCTAGCTTGTACCGCACCTTCTAACACAGTCACCATTCCATGCAGTAAAACTAGAAAAAAAATAATTAATTAAACTACAGTAATTCAACATCCTAAAAACAATGTTTCTTTTTAGTTATATTACATGCTGCTATAACTATGATTAATAACTATAATTGAAGTCATTCATGTATCGGTGTACAGTAATACCCCAATTTACCAGTCAATTGAACCCGCGGAGTAGTGCGTAAAACGAGAAACGCGTAAATGGAATAACAGAACATATGGCATTGATTGAAATAGAGACCGGGCCGACTTCCAAACTCCACTTTTTCCTACACAATACCTACGTTGTAGCAAAAATAACATCTTAATTTTATGATGGTATGCACACACAATTAATAATTAAGAGAAATATCAATAATATTAGGTTTTTTAACACTTACGTTAGTAAAAAAAAATGGCTGGGCACACAGGGATGGGGGGGGGGGGGGGGGTTTGGTTCCGAGGCAGAGGGCAGATTATTGGCCCTCACCTGCATCACTTGTATCAATTGTATTACTATCCACCACAGAGGCTTGCAGGGCCTCTTTTTCAAACCCCTGAAAGTCCATATCCTCACTATCACTGACTTGGGCCGGCTGTGGTCGGTGGCGGGTGAAGAACTCGGTAATGTTTTGATGACTGGGCGACCTTGTGCGCACCCTGCCCGCACTGCTTCCCGCATATATGAGTAGATGCACCGCATAAATTGGGCATTCCAGTTCTGGCGGGGTACCGAATAAATGTGGAAACGCATAAACGAGAACCGCGTAAACCGAGGTATTACTGTAATCAGTTTTGGGAAGAACAATGAATGATACATGGTACATGATTGACAAACACAATAGGCTTTCCATCAAATACTCCATTATAATAAAGAGAAACAAAGGATTGAACAATGAGAACCCATTTTGTGAACTACAAACAGTATCAGCTCCTGGTAAAGTCTACTTTTGTCAGGGACCTTAAAGATGTTTTACAGTTGGCTACAAGCAAACACCTGCCTCTTTACCATCTCACTATAAGGAGGAAAAAAAATCAAGTCAACCCTGTATTCCCCTTGAACATAAACCCTTATGCTGCAATTCCCGCACTTGCTATTTTATTCTGGCTACCGCCAGACAACTTTATTCAGCTTAAGGTACCATCCTGCAGCCAAAGGGTTAATCCAACAAACAATTGCCTCTTGAAGTATTAATCACTTCAGCCTTCTAAATATGTTAATCCATGTGTGGAAAAAAGCAAAACTGTTGTAATAATTAATCATGACCAAGAAGGTGGAAGAATGACATTTATCCTCATTAATTGAACTATATGAAGGGACCAGTAATGATAGTCAGTGACCGCTTAACACACATAGATGATGCATTCCTGAAAACCTCAATGTTAACCAAATGTACGATAAATGAACTCCGACTACATTATTATTGTACTGCCTCAACACAATACCTTACGTTGGTGTTACAGCAGAGGGCAGGAGAGTGAGAGTTTGGCTTCAAAATGTGACCTAACATCCCAATCATATTACCATGGTGATGCACGTCTCTTTCACTACTATGTGCTGGGTTCTATTTCCAGTCCAGGACAGACATGAGAAGGGCATCATAGTGTTAACCTACCAAACTTGGCTGGTTTTCTCATGGTACTCCAGTTTCGTTCTGAAGGTTGTAACAAAGAACAGACCAACCGAACAGCTAGTAAACTGATAAGTGGAGATGGTGGTGGAGGGTAACTGGATCAAAGGGACTCAGATCTTGAGTGTTACTTGCAATAAAAAATATTATTCTAGATGGTCAACCTAGATTGTGTAATTTGATACTGAAAGATGTAAAACCATTTTTCATATAGGCAAACTCTGTCATGAGGTAACTTAGCAGTTGTATGAGTGTCACAGGTTGAATTGTTTGAATTTGAATTGTAACAGTTTATTTAGCCAGAAAAAAAAAAAAAAACACACACACACACACACACACAGTTGTACCCCGCTTAACGCGGTTTCACTTAACGCGATTTCTCATATACGCGGTGCCTCGCCAGAACCGAACTTTCACTTAACGCGGTTCATCTACTCATATACGCAGGAAGCGGCGCGGGCACGATGCACACAAGGTTGCTCAGTCATCAAAACATTACCGAGTTCTTCACCAACCACAGCCAGCCCAAGTCAGTGATAGTGATAATTATAGTGAGGATATGGACTTATATGGACTTTGAGGGGTATGACAAAGAGGCCCTGCAAGCCTCTGTGGTGGATAGTGATACAAGTGATACAGGTGAGGGCCAATAATCTGCCCTCTGCCTCGGAACCAACCACCCATCCCCGTGTGCCCAGCCATCTTTTCTACTAATGTAAGTGTTAAAAAACCTAATATTATTGATATTTCTCTTAATTATTAATTGTGTGTGCAAACCATCATAAAGTTAAGATAATATTTTTACTACAACATAGTTGTGTGTAGTCAAATAGTGGAGTTTGGGGGTCGGGCCAGTCTCTATTGGAATTAATCCCATATGTTCTGTGGAAGACGCACCCTGATTTTGGAAATGAAATTCTAAAAAAAAAAAAAATTACGGGTTTTAGCCCACCTGGGCACAGGTCACTGAGCCACATTGGGGCCTAGGGGACGAAAATGTAATTGTAATAATAATAATGATAATAATAATAATAATAATGATAATAATAATAATAATAATAATAATAATAATAATAAAGAAATAGAAAAATGAAAAAAAAATATCAAGAGTGAGAAACAATATACCTGTACGTACTGTATGTTATGTTGTCAAAGTAAGAGAAACCATTGAGACCCTGCAGAAAGTCAGATCATCAACCTGGGACTTGGTCACATAGCAGCAGGGTCTACCATTAGACAATACATTATGCTTCCAATATCTTCCCAGACGGTAGTACCTCCTTGTTTGGTACATTAGCTGCCTACTACCAACACCAGTGAAACTGTTGCTTGATATACAGCCCTTTTGGCACAAGTACACACACACACACCTCTTTGAATATCATCACTTAGAACTGCTTATCAGTCGTCATTTTCATCAATTTTAAAAAAAATCTGTATAAGAAGGTGAAGTCTTTAATACAGCACTCATTTTATATACCTGGTCACCTCCACATCTTAGGGGCTGTAGTGTTTACATTCTTTCTCTTGGTTTTGTCGGTATGGCAACAATGGGAAATATTTTCCGACAGTAGAAGGTAAGCAAATGTAAACATGTATATCAACGTCTATATAAAACAAAAAATCTTTATTTAAAAACAAAATAAAAGTAAAAAAACAACTCATTTTTTGCAAAACTAGTGACTGGTTCTACATAATTATAAAACTGAAGAAAATAAGTCCTCCATTGTAGCTGTATTAAAATTAATGCAGACAAATTAATATGGTTGTTTTAAGTAATGTTATTTAATGTTAATAAATGGAACAATGGAAGTACCGTATATACTCGTGTATAGTTCAAGTTTTTAAGACCAAATTCTTAGGCAAAAAATTGGGGGTCGTCCTATACATGCGTAATAGTTTTGTTAGGTTGAACCCGTGCATGATGGGAAGGGCGAGGAGCAACTTTTAGCTTCAGACATGAAAAATATTTACCATTTATTGCCAGTAAATAATGGAAACGTAAAATATGTACCAATTAGTAATGAAAAGTTGTGCAGTTCCTTCAGCAAATGAAGCTCACCAACTTACAACAGGTTAAATTACCTTACAACGTGCTTTCAGTAATCTATGTTGAAGTTCTTAGCACAGGAAAACTTATCATATCATATACGGTATCACAGTTCTCATTGATCTACAAAAAATACCGGTATTAAAAACCTTTTCGATATTTCACACTTAATATAATACCCGGTAATCTACTTCAACCTCCTATTGTTTACAACGACGCATCACACACCACCAATTGTATCAGCTAGACGGTACACGTGTTTTTCGAATCGTTTTCAGTTAAAAAACTGTTACATCACATGTATATTTTACCTTAACTGTGCCTGAATGAATATATTCTCGGAAATAAATAGTAGTTTTGCTGAAACGTGATATATTTTAATGAAAAATAGGATAAAATACATGACAAAAACAAAAGATTTTACCTAACCTTCCGATGTTCAAGAGAAGTTACTCGTTTTTTTAATACAGTATTACCCCGCCTAACGCGGTTTCACTTAGCGCGTTTTACCGTATACGCGGTGCCTCGCTAGAGCTGAACTTTCACTTAACGCGGGTTTTTTCCACATATACGCGGCGAGTGTCCGGCTCGAGATGCTATTTTTAGATTTGCCCCACCCGCCACCCTGCCTGACTGCCTGTTTTAGCTCATAAAATTCATACAAATTACCCGGCCAGAATATAATTTACATTGCTGGAATTCTTACAATATGATGATCATTTTGAATATAAACATCATAGATTTTGCATTAGACATACAAATTTTAGATAAAATGTTTACGCTGAGTAAATATGTTCTCTTTTGTGCAAAATATATGACATTTATATTCAAAATATTCCTGGTCTTACAAGGAATCCAGCAATGTCAATTGTATTATCCTAACTTTAGTTTGAGGTATTATTTATTAAAATTTAGTGGTTTTCCCCCCAAAATTTCTCAGAGAGGGAAGAGCCAGCAGTGTAGTGTGAGAAGAGGGGGAGGGAGTTGAGTCCATTATTTGAATGGACATTAACTTGGCGACTGTATTTCTCTTAAGTATTAATTGTGTGCATGTACCATCATAAAATTAAGATGTTATTTTTACTACAACATAGTTATGTGTCGTCAAAAAGTGGAGTTTGGGGGTCGGGCTGGTTTCTATTGGAATTAATCCCATATGTTCTGTTGTTCACTTAACGTGGTTTTCACTTAACACGGTACCCTCTGGGTTTTATTGACCGCGTTAAGTGGGGTACAACTGTAGTTTTGGTTAAAATATTGTTATATTTCAATGGTATCCTATTCATACTGTGCTTGATATAAAGCATTCACGGAAATGTAATATTTTTGCTGAAATGACGTACGTATCACAGTGGAAAGTGGGATAAAATCGTGACGAAAACAATGACTTTCGCTTTCTTTCGCTCAAAAGATGTTACCGTAATCGCTTTTCGAATGGTTTAGTTAAAAACTGTTGTATTACAATAATATTCCCTCCTAATTGACTTGAATAAATACTTGAATGGAAATATACAATATTTTTGTTGAAACTACCCGCGTTTCAGTGTAAAGTGTCGTAATAATAAATGGTAAACAATTTGCCTTCGGCACTCGTGTTTCATGCACGGCGAGCCTCAGTTTATAAGACGTAGAGCATTTTTAGTGAAGGTTTTGTTGTTCCATTACCCTCAAAAACGTGGGTCGAACTATAAACGAGGAATATCGTAAATTAACTATTTCTTGGTAAAAAATTCAGGGTCGACCTATAAACGAGGGGGGGTTATAGACGAGTATATACGGTAGCTAACAATTAAGGGTAAAAAAAAGTGAGGTCGTGTATGTAAGTGAGCACATGTGTAAACATATCGTCATTACTCTACACAAGAATATGAAAGCAACACTTATTTACTGTTCATATACTATGTTTTAATTAATGTTTCTGAATTTCTTTTTGATTGAATTATTGTTTATGTGTGCAAATTGAACAATACAATTCATTAATAATACGAAAAATATTAAAACACGTCATTGTTTTTGTTGTTTACAAAACCAGTGACTGATTGGTTCTACATGTAAAACTGAAGAAAATAAGACCTTGGTTGTAGCTGTAGTAAAATTAATATGGTTGTTTTAAGTAATTCTATTTAATGTTAATAAATGGAACAATAGTAGCAGCTAACAATTAAGGGTAAAAAAAAAAAGAGAGATCACGTATGTAAGTGAGCACATGTGTAAACCTATCGTCATTGCTCTACATAAGAATATGAAAGCAACACTTATTTACTGTTCATATATGCTTTAATTAATGTTTCTGAATTAAAAAAAAATATCTACCCACCAGTGGTGGTAAAGTTGAAAACATATGAGCAGCCAATGTTGTGGTGTGTGTGTTTTTACTTGGATGACGAAGTTGTATTTAAATTTGGAAGATTTTAATTTTGTGGGGTTTTTACAGTCTAAATGGGTATCCAAATATGAGAGCCTACTATAAATAGGTGTCCAAATATGAGAGCCTACTGTTAATAGGTGTCCAAATATGAGAGCCTACTGTTAATAGGTGTCCAAATATGAGAGTCTACATATAAAGAAACAAACATTCCTGCATTTGAGACCAGCAGACAACCTTTAGCAATTCCTCAATAGATGGCGCTGCCGCACCACTGCCATTAGTAAACAAACCACACAGCAGCAAGGTTTTATTTTTTTTTTTTTTTTTTTGCAATATTTCAACAATATTAGTTAAATCAATAGTTTTATAGTACTGTATAGAGAATACTTGTAATTTTTAAGTACTGTAATGAGGTAACAGTCTTTGTAAGGGGTTGATTTCAAAAACCTCTGCTACAACTCATCGACTAGCATCCTGGAAGACGCATGGCAATTTTCGAGGTATATTTTTGTCATAAAAAGTGCGTCTTTCAAGCCGAAAAATACGGTATATATATATACACATACATACACATACTGTATACATATGCTGTATACATATACATTAGAGTGGAATTTAAAAACATGAGTATAATGGGGGAGCAGTACAAGATGGGTTGTACAGTAATAAGGTTAACAAGAGGACAGAGCTTTCAGGATTATGTCTAGTTGGCAATTATGTTTATTGCAATGGTAATTACTTACCGTATATACCCGTGTATAGCACGAGTTCTTAAGACCAAATTTTTTGGCAAAAAGTTGGGGGTCGACCTCTATACGGGTAATAGTTTCGTTAGGTTGAAAAATATTTACCAGTAACTACCAGTAAACAATGGAAACGACGCACCAACGCACCACCCGCTGTGAGTGTCGGTACAGTTGCCAGGGCAGATCTCTTGCGTCATCATAGCAAGCCCAAAGTAGCCAAATGCATGGTATGGTATGCACAGGAGGATGTAAAACATAAAGTATACACGTGGGCTAATCGTGATGACATAATATGATGTGAGTCAGATCATCTACACTCAGTTGCCAGTTTCAAAATTTTCCTTTTAAAATTTTAAGTTACCGAGTATTTCTTTTCCCAAATCGTTTTACAATACTGTAGGTAAAACAGTATACTATTGTGCAAACCCCACAGAAAAAAAATTAACAAATGGAGACACCAAAAATGTAAAAAAAAAAAAATGCTGTCTGACTTGCAACACTGTTGGTAGGGTCAGGTGGTTCTAACGGTACCTGCCAGGACCCGGTAATCAAATTTATAACAATATCTAACCTCAATTACTGTAGTTTATCTGATGTAGGCAATATGAAGTAAAAAATACCAGTTAAAGTGAGAAATTGGAAGAGAATAAACAAGAATGATGTTGGGCTATTTTTGGTTGGGCTGATGGAGAGAGTACCAGCTGTTTGGTCTTTTTTGGCGGGAGAGTCACGCAAATATCCGTACTGGTATTTGTTTGGTGTGTTCTATATTTTTAAAAATGAATACTTGTAAATTAAAAGTACCGTAACATTGTATTATATAAAAACTTGTCATATTTCTGGAAAATAAGAAGCAAGAAAATAAGAATACACCGGTAAACACAATTTCAACGTACGCTAAAATTAAAAGCTGCTTAAGAAGGGCCGATGCAAAAACAAAGCCTCCGCGACCAGGGCTCTGCCGTATCAGCTAGACGGTACACGTGTTTTTCGAATCGTTTTCAGTTAAAAAACTTTTACATCACAAGTGAATTAGGATAGAATATTATTGTAATATAACAGTTTTTAACTGAAAACCATTCGAAAAGCGATTACGGTAACATCTTTTGAACGAAAGAAAGCGAGTTTTTGTCACGATTTTATCCCACTTTCCACTATAATACGTACGTCATCTCAGCAAAAATATTACATTTCCATATTCTCAGAAATAAATAGTAGTTTTGCTGAAACGTGATGTATTTCAATGTAAATTAGGATAAACTACATGAAAACAAAAGACTTTACCTAACCTTCCGATGTTCAAGATATGTTACTCGTATTTTTAATAGTTTTCGGTTAAAATACTGTTATATTAGTGATATTCTATTCATACTGTGGTTGATATAATACCTTCACGGAAATGTAATATTTTTTGCTGAAATGACATACGTATTACAGTGGAAAGTGGGATAAAATTGTGATGAAAACAATGACTTTGGCTTTCTTTCGTTCAAAAGATGTTACCGTAATCACTTTTCGAATGGTTTAGTTAAAAAACTGTTGTATTATATTACAATAATATCCTAATTGACTTGAATAAATATTACGATACCATATTTCTGAATATTTTCATTAAAATCCATCCAAATCATTTTCCTTGTCATCGTCTTCAGCACCAAACAGCTTCTCCCAGTCCTCTCCTTGAACAGGGCTAGAGGGTACGTGTTTTTCGAATCGTTTTCAATTAAAAAACTGTTACATCACACGTATATTTTACCTAAACTGCGCCTGAATGAATATATTCTCGGAAATAAATAGTAGTTTTGCTGAAACGTGATGTATTTCAATGTAAAATAGGATAAAATACATGACGAAAACAAAAGACTTTACCTAAGCTTCCGATGTTCTTGAGATGTTACTCGTTTTTTTAATAGTTTTCGGTTAAAATTCTGTTATATTACAATGATATTCTATTCATACTGTGCTTGATATAATACATTCACGGGAATGTAATATTTTTGCTGAAATGACGTTCGTATTAAAGTGGAAAGTGGGATCAAATCGTGAAGAAAACAATGACTTTCGCTTTTCTTTTATTCAAAAGATGTTACCGTAATCGCTTGTCGAATGGTTTAGTTAAAAAACTGTTGTATTACAATAATATTCCCTCCTAATTGACTTGAATAAATACTTGAATGGAAATATACAATATTTTTGTTGAAACTACCCGCGTTTCAGTGTAAAGTGTCGTGATAATAAATGGTAAACAAGTTTATAGGACGTAGTGTTTCTCTGAAGGTTTTGTTGTTCCTTTACCCTCAAAAACGTGGGTCGACCTATAAACGAGGAATATCATAAATTAACGATTTCTTGGTCATAAAATCGGGGTCGACCTATATACGAAGGGGGGTTATAGACGAGTATATACGGTATTTATTTGTCACTTGTCAATGACCACAAACCCATAAAACAAGCTCTTACAACTCTCTGGAAAATGTTAGTTCATCTACATTCTACATTTCAAGAAGCATTAATTACTCACCAGCAAATTCCAATAACTTGTCCGGAATAAATATTTCCTCTTCTTTAAAAGTGTTGAGGTAGATGGAGGCAAACTGCAGGATTCCCTCCATCAGCTTGGCATTATAAGGCTCAGATGGTTCCTACCAACATTATCGGGGTTAAGTATATATTACACGATTAATAAAATAAAATACATAAACCTTTCGGTAATATGTACAGTCGTAAATAAAAGTTGGCCCCCGTGGTGACACCAAGTAGCATGAATGAATCTCCTGGTGTGGGTGTGCTATTTTGTCTTACATGGAGTCAATGCTGCTACAGCTTGGAAGGCAGAGGGAGGGGGCAAAATATTATTCATAACTGTACAGTATAGCCTCTTCAACTTCCAACTGTTAGTCTGCGTTGTCAATTCACACTCTCCGTGCGGTGTGAACCCTGGGAGTATCGATTCATGGATCTGAAGCATTCACAATTGATCAGGAGAGGGGGGCCAGAGGATGACTGGGGCCGGTGGGTGATGGGGTAATTCAGGGACTGAGGAGGGTCAGAGTGTAGGGGGTGGGAGAGAGTTAGGTGTAGTTACACCATGCAGAATACATTAAACAAGGCTATAAATAATAGGACAAAACACAAATTATGAGTAGAATATTTTACTGCACATTAGGGTGATATTCCCAGGTTGAGCTACAGGTCTGAACCATTTTACGGATGTTTACTGTCCAGAATTGACAAGATAATAAGCAACTGTGATAACACATCCCCCCCCCTCCCAAGTTTCACACACACATGCATCATTCACCAACTGTGATAACACATCCCCCCCCTCCCAAGTTTCACACACATGCATCATTCACCAACTGTGATAACACATCCCCCCCCTCCCAAGTTTCACACACATGCATCATTCACCAACTGTGATAACACATCCCCCCCCTCCCAAGTTTCACACACATGCATCATTCACCAACTGTGATAACACATCCCCCCCCTCCCAAGTTTCACACACATGCATCATTCACCAACTGTGATAACACATCCCCCCCCTCCCAAGTTGCACACACATGCATCATTCACCAACTGTGATAACACATCCCCCCCCCTCCCAAGTTTCACACACATGCATCATTCACCAACTGTGATAACACATCCCCCCCCTCCCAAGTTGCACACACGTGCATCATTCACCAACTGTGATAACACATCCCCCCCCTCCCAAGTTTCACACACATGCATCATTCACCAACTGTGATAACACATCCCCCCCCTCCCAAGTTTCACACACATGCATCATTCACCAACTGTGATAACACATCCCCCCCCCCCTCCCAAGTTTCACACACATGCATCGGTCACCAACTGTGATAACACATCCCCCCCCCCTCCCAAGTTGCACACACATGCATCATTCACCAACTGTGATAACACATCCCCCCCTCCCAAGTTGCACACACATGCATCATTCACCAACTGTGATAACACATCCCCCCCCTCCCAAGTTGCACACACATGCATCGGTCACCAACTGTGATAACACATCCCCCCCCCCTCCCAAGTTGCACACACATGCATCGGTCACCAACTGTGATAACACATCCCCCCCCCCCCCTCCCAAGTTGCACACACATGCATCGGTCACCAACTGTGATAACACATCCCCCCTCCCAAGTTGCACACGCATGTATCGGTCACCAACTGTGATAACACATCCCCCCCCCCTCCCAAGTTTCACACACATGCATCATTCACCAACTGTGATAACACATCCCCCCCCCCTCCCAAGTTTCACACACATGCATCATTCACCAACTGTGATAACACATCCCCCCCTCCCAAGTTGCACACACGTGCATCGGTCAGCAACTGAGATAACACATCCCCCCCCCCCCCCTCCCAAGTTGCACACACATGCATTGGTCATGCAGCAGTCCTCCATGTCCTTCCTTCCTTCCTCTTGAAACCTAAGCAACTCTCACTTACTTCATGGGTGAGAGGTGGAAGGGCTGGGGCCTCTACATATGGTGTCATTTACGACAGGGATGACCTAATGAATTATGGATGCATTGTAATCTAATTACACAAGCATTGTCATTGCAATAGTGTAATGAACAATAAAAACATATCCAGAAAGCTGTCACAAACACAATTAACTTAGAAAACAATACAGTATAACCTCAGATGTGTTGTCTAATGGTAGACGCTGCTGCCACATAACATTACAAAAATTGTGACCAAGTCCCAGGTTGCTAATCTGACTTTCTGCCTTATTTACACACAATTGCAGGGTCTCAATTGTTTATCTTACTTTGACAACACAACATACATGTATCGTTTCTCGCTATTAATCTTTTTCTTTTCTTTTCTTACGGTCATTTATTATTATTATTATATTATATCTTTATTTATTATTTTTCTAATTTTTTATTAATTATTATTAACATTATTTTGCCCCCAGGCCCTGATGTGGGTTATTGACCTGTGCCCTGGTGGGCTAATCATGTAAAAAAAATCAAGCATTTAACCATACAAGACTCTAAAGCAACCAAAATATTTTGGTGTGATCAATATCCAGTAAGTAAAGTCTTATCACATTTAAAATATCAAGAAAATCAGTTTGAATATGGCGCCGCTTCGTCCATGGTTTCATTTCTGGCCACAGAGGTGCTGTGTGTAACATCCATGTTGGTCAAACACACTGGGCACTGCCATTACAGTGCTCTTGGTGAAGAAAAACTAGTTTTAGTGGTCTTGAGGAACTTTAGTGTTTAAGAAACTTAACAAGCCTGATAAAGAGCAGTGAATTAAGTGATTACTGTACCTATATTTAATCAAGAACACCATCACCACAAACCACACTCATGATAAAGCCTAAAACAATTGACATTATTTCTATCATCATTTCTGGTTTCATATGCCTCATATTTATTGAGTGGCTTTCACACGCATTCAGTTATAGGAGGAACATTGAAATTTGCATAATGAATATATAAAATCCATAAAATAAGTTGTATACACACATATAGAAAGGCATTTGTAAAGGAACTATTCGTATTTGGAAATGTATGCGTGTTGCTAAAACATTGAAGAAATTGGAAAGGGCAATCCTCTTCACATGGCACTGAAACCTTACCCTCCCCTATGGCCGAAGTGTTGGTTGGCAATTTTTATTGAATAATCTCCCTACCTATGATTTTAACAACTGTCCAAATAATGTTTTAGGCATCAAGTTTAACAAAGGTTATAAACATGCTGTTTCTCAACAACTTGTCAATTATTCACAGTGAATATGTATGAGGTTTAGTAGACAACCAATCGCAGGTAAACTAAGGTATTTTATGTCCACCGGGCTTGAGACTGGCAAAGGTGTACCAGGTATATAAAGATGGGAAGAGACTGCAAACTTGACACAACTGGTTATGTATGATCACACACTGTATTTTATGAATGATAATAATATATTGTAGTCATTAACACTCACAGGGTTCACACAACACAGTGAGTGTAGACTGACAATGCTGACTGTAACAGTTGGAAGTGGAAGAGACTGTACATTTATAATTTCTTCCATACTTTCACTCATTAGAAGCTCTTCCATCAGTTGTTTTAGCATAGAGGCCATTATATCAAGGTTCATTAGATTTGAAACCTTCATATAATGGACTATACCTGTTCATTAGTTTGATGTCTGTTAAGTGGAGATTTTACTGAAATAACTGGTGTTTGAATATTATATATCATCCAAACATCAACAAGCTTCAACTTTCTCAAAATAAAACTGAACTTACCTTAATCGGTAGATATTGATGGCCCTGGCTGGCAGATTCTTCAATTTGTGGTGGATCTTGACAGCTCTGGCTGACTGATCCATCATTCTGTGGCGGGCCTTTACTTTGCTCATCAGGAGGCTGGTCAGGCTCCACCACGTCTCCCTCAGGTCCATTATCCTCCACTAATTTTTTAAGTTGAACATCAGTCCAAGAATGAAGACTGACCCATATTTGTTCCTTTTGTTTGCGATTTAACTCAATGAGAATTTCTTCTAGATCAACAGTGCTACGTTTACTTCCCTGAGACAAAAAGTATAAAATAATTAGACAAAAATAGAGGTAAAATTATCGTTTCGGTCATCCAGCAATTTTTGGGGAATTTAAGTTTTGGAATCAGTAGTTTGAGAATTCTAAGACACCTTTATTCTATAGCATTTCTTCTGTTCGTGATTACTTTCAGAGAAAATCGTAAAAAATGGGGTTTGGGTTGGGAAAAATCACAAATACAGTAGTAATTTGTGATAGAAATGAAGGTCAGAATAATCCAAAACCTAACCTTGAACCTCACTTTAATTAGACTGGGAAGACTCCGAGTTAGGGTCATGAGATTCTTCTCCTAGTCACCCACAGGTTGCATTGCCTAGCACCTCTTTCTCTGACTAGGGGTGGGAAGCCTACTGGTATACCAAGCTGTGATTGGTTGATCCAAAATCATACTAACCAATCAATGTCCAAAGAACAACTGGGCATGTGTAAGACTCTAGCGCATGTGTAATGAGCATAGTAACCAATAAGCGAACACACAGGAGCTCACTTGGACGATTGTAACAATAACAAGAACTTGGAAAAAATAAGATTTCCAACAATTTATTGCAATTTTCTCTGAAAGTAATAATGAACAGAAGAAATGCTACTGAAGAAAAGTGCCTTAGAATTCTCTAAACTACTGATTCCAAAACGTAAAAATTGCTGGCTGACTGAAATAACACCAAAATAGAAATTACAAAAGTCTACACCACAAGCTGATAAAGTAGTGGAAACATATAGTACATGTATCCTTGATAATCGTTCACGTTAGGTTCCAGAAAACTACCATAAGCAAAAGAGTACATATCGAAACACACAACATATGGGAAAAATTAGTTTTGTCCCACGACCCCAAAGATGCACACTAAAGATATAATACTAGTAACATATCTTTACTAATTAATGAATAACAAATAAAAAATGTACAGTACTGTACAATATTGTATTATCAATGAAAGTCACAGTAGAATGAGAGGCAGAGTGTCAGTGAGATGCAGTGGGTGGGAGGGAGGAAGGGAGGAAGGTGGGAGGTGGGTGGGATATTGTGCAGTGGACATTGTGCTAATCTGCTCTGGTGATAATAGAGGTAGTGGTGATGATCATGGAGCTGGTGCTAGAGGGAGAGAATAAGTGGTGAGGAGATGATGAGTCACTTGGTTTGTTTGGAAACACTGGCTGCCGCACTGCCAGACACAACAGAACAGCTGATGTCCACCCACAAAATTGATTGTACAGTAAGTCCTCGCTTAACGTCGGTCGGCTTAACGTTGTTTCAGTACTGTGTCACTAAACTTTAGAGACCAAAAATTCGTTTAACGTCCCAGTGACTCGGTACAACGTCGTTTTGCATCGTCATGGACTACTTTTTACAGCGGTTCACCCTCCCTCGTCTGGCCGCGGAACGTCACTGAATCCCCAAGCGCCGCCAGTCTTTGTTTGGCTTCCACAGTGTTCTTGAGTGTTTAAGTGTTTTTGCTCTTAATACTGTACTGTAACCATTCAAAATGGCTTTCAAGTGCCCATCAAGTGCTACTGATGCTAGTGTTGTGAACAAGCAACATAAGACCATTAGCCTTGCTACAAAAATGGAGGTTTTAAACCTTTTGAGAGGGAGGAGGAGCTACCCGCCGGGTCTCAGTGAATCGCCACCCTCCTGGCTCCCGCCATACTCCTCCCCTCCTGCCATCCGCCTCCACCGCTTCAATACCCACCACACACTCGCTCAACCACCTCCACCTATTGGTGAGCACCAATACCAATTTAGTAGTTGTATATGCATGCACTGTTTTCTATAGAAATGGCAATGATTTTCTGTAAATGTAATGTATTTCATGGAGCAAAGGGAGGCTCAGGAATGTAACTCCCGTATTTTATCCATTTCTTACGGGGAAAATTTATCTGCTTAACGTTGTTTCGTATAACGTCGCATTTTCAGAAACATAACCCCGACGTTAAGCGAGGACTTACTGTAAGTATAAATGAACAACACTGTATCCCTGCATAGTACTAGCTTGGCACATGGGTACCTAACTCTGAGGTGATTGATAAAGAGTGTCTCTGGTGGGCGAGTGAGGCAGGTGGTATGCCACACAGTATATGATAGAAGCAGTGTGGCGCGGGTTGGCACGTGACACATCACGTACCCACAATGCCTCCACATCAGCTGGGACTAAAACAACCAGGCGTGACGGGCGAAGTTCATCTTGACAGACGAAGGCAATGCCCCCTCCATGTTCATGTGAATGAAGGTGATGAAAGAGTTGATATCCCTCAATGTGGCATGTTTCAGGAACAATTTGTCAAGCTTCGCATATAGCAGCGACGTTGGCGGTAGTTGACTGGACTGTGGTTGCCAGTTTGTCAAATTTATTTGCTAAGGAAGTGAAGTTGGAGAGCAGTAAGGAGGGGAGATCGTACCATATTCGGGGAACTTCTGTGTATTGGTACAGTCTGTCAGGAGTAGGTTTCTCTGGTTTTCTAGTGGAGGTAATGGTCCTAATGGGCCTTCTGTTTATGACATCCTTGTTTACAGCTGCAAGCATGGAATACGTTCAATGATTTAAGTCGTGCAATAACACTGCCACCGGGATATCCAGGGCGCGCCTGGAGTTTGTCACTGGTGGGCATCTGTTGATATCTGTTGTTGTGGACGAACAGAAGTGTTTGTCCGCGGCGGGCATAACCTCAACGGCGGCACTTTGAGGGTCACTGACACTAGTTAATATTTGTCTCGTCATAAACACTGCGAGTCCTTGTCTCTGGCACTTAAGAGGTCATCGAAACAGTACTCACGGTATATGTACAGTAAACACCGCGGTGGTCCTTGTCACTGGCACTTTGAAGGTGACTGACAAGGTGTCCACATTCTGGTACAGGTTAACAATCCTTTATCCGAAATCCTTGGGGCCAGAGGCATTTTGGTTTTCGGAATTTTTCGGTTTTCTTTATGGTTAGTTTTTTTTTTTTTTTTGTGTGTATTAGCCCACCCGGGCATAGATCACTGACCCACATCGGGGCCTGGGGGTCTAAATTATAATAATAATAATAATAATTCATAGGTCTAGGTCGTGTTTCTCACTTTTGATCTTTTTTTCATTCTTGTATTTCTTTACTGTATTATTATTTTATTATTACAGTATTATTGTTATTATTATTATTATTAATTTTATTATTATTATTATTATTATTAATATTATTATTATTATTGTAATCATTATTATTTTATTTTGGTGTATAATTATTAAAAATTTTATTCACTATGAATAATTATTATTATTATAATTATTATTACTATTACATTTTTGCCCCCCAGGCCCCGATGTGGGTCAGTGATCTGTGCCTGGCTGGGCTAATAATCCCTGTTAAAAAAGACAAAAAAAAAAAGGCCCCACAAAAAACTTTCGGGTTTTTAGAGCTTTTCAGTTTTCGGAATTTCGGATAAAGGGTTGTCAACCTGTATAACACTGCTGTGAATCATGCTTGTTTTTGTGTTTTTCCTTGGAATACACTATTGGTCCAATCATTACTCTGATCACTTGAATGTTTTGCTGATAAATGCCGGTGTAGTGAAGTAGGTAAGGAGTTGGGCTATAATGGGGGGGGGGGGGGGGGGGGATCAGGGCCAAACAGGCTTGGCCTGGCTACCAATCATGATTGCCTGTAGGACACGTCTTGTCTCACTGATGTGTGTGTGTGTGTTTACTTTCAAACTTGACAGTTATATGTCTATCTTTCCATCCACATTCGTTTGTTAATTAGTTGTTCAATGCACGTAGACCACCATTCATTTTATACAATTTAATCAAACATAACCAACCATAATTATCTGAAAGTTGATGGCAAAAATCTCATAGCCAAAACATCCGATTGCCCAGACTGGAATTATTCAAGTGGGATGACACCTACGGTAGTTGATCACCAAAACTTAAGTGTTAATGACTAGAACTCAACCATGGCCATAATGTATGACAATGAAGTTTTAAGTGCATGACTGAGTAAAAAAGTGAGGTATACAACTTACATGGTGTTGGAGGATTGTAAGGAAGGCAGCATGGTCATATTGTTCTACTGCCTTCAAGAACTCTTGTTTAGCCATGCTTCACACTTATAATCTGCAAATATTAATAATTTAGAACAAAAGTACTGTACCTTAAAATGCTTGCAATATCATGAAAGATATTCCCAAAATAATTTATCATATACTGTACCTAACCAAGCCTGATTAAGTTAATACTGCAGTGTCCAACCTCCAGTAAGTAGCCATCATACAGTAAAGATAATAATACAACTTTGGCGGTAAAGCATCGTAACAAAAATCCATCAGAGGTTGTATGGTATCCTGTAAATATGCATGAAAACCTTACAGTATTGAATAAATATTATTATTATTAGATTATATATATAAAAAAAAAAATCAGATTTAAATAAAAAAAAAAACAGACAAAATTGGTAAGAGATATAAGATGATGGGTCAGTTAAAATGTGTGTACGTACTGTACACTACTGCAATGTTTAGCATGGCATGTGTGTGTGTCTGATCAGGCCCTACACTAAATAAAAAAAAGTCATTGTTACTGCAATATGTCCAATATTTTACAATGTGTGCTATCAAAATTTTCTTTGTGATTTAGTACTTTTGTATATTTAAGTAAGGTTAGGTTAAGTAGACTAAATATATCATTCTAAGTGCACGCCATAGCTAGTAGCACCATAAAGTCTCCATTTATACCTTGAAAAAGATGCAGAAGCCATTAACAATATTCAATGAAGAATAACTATATTAATATCAACATGAAGAGGCCTGACACATGAAGAAATAGTAATATAAAATGACTCAATAATTCTCCCTAAGCTAATATAGCTACACAAGATCCAGGGAAAAAGATGCAGAAGCCATTAACAATATTCAATGAAGAATAACTATATTAATATCAACATGAAGAGGCCTGACACATGAAGAAATAGTAATATAAAATGACTCAATAATTCTCCCTAAGCTAATATAGCTACACAAGATCCAGGGGTGACCAGATTAAATATTTCAAGATCACAAGAGAAATGTACAACACAAAGATTCTGGAGTTATCGGATGTCATGTGTTTGTCAAGCGAGACCCGTCACAATAGGATGAGAAAAAAAGATCAGGAATTAATATTAGTAAGAATGTCTTTAAACCATGACAGTGGTTCTTGTTTGTTCATCTTTATGTCTGATAGCTATTTTAATATTCTAATTGGTTATGGCTGGTGACGTCATTATGCTTCCTTGATTACTGAATGTGGTCACTTGCAAATACATATTACCTAAGTTAATCTAACCATACCTAACTAAACCAAACCTAATTTAATCTAACCAAACCTAACCAAATCAAACAATCTAATATATGCTAACTAAACATAATTACCTGTATACCAAACCTAACCTAACCAGACCATATTTGCAAGTGAATGAACAGTACAGTATTCAATAACCTATGACACATAATAAAATCATACATGCTAACCAATCAGAACAGAGGTACAGTACAAGATACAGTACAGTACAGGGTACAGTACAGACAGATCAGTGATGGAACAAATAACGGATGAATGAGTTTATTTTCTCCTCGTCACCTTTTATAAGACACAATCATTCTTTGGCAACACCTGTAATAAAATGGTAAATCAATGACACAATGTAAAAATAAAATGGTCACAGCTTAGTAAATAAAATATCAGAAACATGGCCATAAAGCTTAAATTGAGGATTATAGTATTAAACATTTGGTATTATCATTTAAGTCATCCAACGACGTTAGGTTAGGTTGAAATAATGTTTTTCCATTTTTTTTAATGTTTTGAACGATTCTGACCTTCATTTCAAATAGGTGGATGACATAATCGATAATTTTACCATTCACCAATCAGTCATCAAGGGTTGTGACTACCTGGGAGTAAACGATAATCCAAAATTATTTATACTAAATAATAGATATTGCGGTCCGACTAATTACCCAAATGTAGCAAAATGTAGCCGCAATGAAGTTAAACAATGGTCCTACATGAATAAATCGGACTGCTAATCTTTTCTCGATTAGTACTTGGTGTCACAAAGTCACAAAAAATTGGAAAACTTACTTTAATCTGAGTTGTGTTGTGTTAGGCTAGGTTAAGTTAGGTACATGCACTCGATCTATTAACTCAGATTAAATTAAGTTCACCAATTTTTTGTGACTTCGTGACACCAAATACCAGTCGAGAAGTGATTAGCAGTCTGATTTATTCATGTAGGACCATTATTTTACTTCATTGCGGCTACATTTGGGTAATTAGTCGGACCCTAGATATTGTAATACTGGACTAACGCTCTACAAGTGAGGCGTTTCCCTGTTAGAAGTACTGTCACCTCATCTGGTCCCCAAGATCTATAAGTTCATTGAAAGGAGGACCACCAGACTGGTGCCTGTACTACGGTTTTTTGTTACCCAGAGATTTATACTACGGTATAGGAGGGCAAGGGTGACTTAATTGAAATTTATAAACATCTCAAGGGTGCATTACTCACACCTGGAGGACACTCGCCACAGCTCTAGACTGAAGGTGAGGGCAGACATTTTAGCAGTAAGAATTGTAAACCCATGGAGCAATCTGCCAGAGTTGTGACGGCAAACTTAACTAACACTGACGCACATACATTTTGGAGTCACCTCTCAACTCACCTCACAACACTCACCTCACCTCAACTCACCTCACAACATCACTACAACTAAAAGTTTCGCGGTTTTTGTTGTTTTCAAAATTTACAAGTTCCAATAATATAGCTGGACTCAACATTTGTTAATGACAATATATATATATATATATATATATATATATATATATATATATATATATATATATATATATTAGTAGATAGATGAATTTATAAATAAATATTAATTGGATTTTGAAACTAATTCTTAGGTATGGAAGAAATTTGTTTCCTAAACTGTATTTTATCATTATTTATGTAAGTCATAACGATTGTCTTATTTGCTATTATTTTGGGTGATATTATGGAAATATTATGTAAAATATAAAGATTGATTCATGTTAAAGTATTTTAATTTAAACAATTTTCTTAACTGTCACCAAGAAATGTTTTGATTGAAATATAGAAAACGGAAAAAATGTTTTGGATATCTATGGGAAATGTGAGTTAGCTCGCTCCCTCAAGAAACTCTTCATTATTTTATATATCACTTTGCTGGAAGAAGGAAGACGGTGGTTGTTTAAGTGCCTCGTTTCTTCCAGACTTATTCATATCACGACACCAGTGTTTGCACAGGAGGAAACTGGTTGCGTACCTGCGTTTTGTATGAACATGTTGAACTGTCTATATAAACCGATTCAATAAATTGAAAACTTGTATGACGATTTTACTAAATAAATAGCTATCTATCTATCTATCTATTTGATCTCTAATACAATCATCATAATTTTAAATCCTCAAAATCACAAACTACTCCGGCTGTAATTTTAGTCGTTTTAACTATCGTTCTCTCACACTAGCTTGATTCAACTTTTAAAACATTGTTCCATCCAATAAATGTTCTGACATTATCGTTATGGGTGACTTCACGATGAAAACTGGCTGGTTCCGTCTTGCTTGACACATGCTGATGAACTTGGAGCAAAAACCTTTTCCATTATTATATTTTTTTTAAATTAAAGACGCCACTCAGATAATGATAGACCCAGCCACAGTCCTTGATCATTGTGGTAATATAGTCAACACTGTACTTTACCTATCTGGTGCCTTATAATGGAATGTTACCTGTTGATTACACCTGAGCTTCCATTAAGTTGTTACCATCGTGTTACTGAACACACACACACATCACTTTCCAATTTACAGACAACAAATAATGCTTCACTTCTGCCATAAGAAAGTTTCTCATGTCACTAGTTTGTTATTCAACCTTCACTTTAGTCTTTATAGAAATATCATGATGGAAAATTTGGCGTCAGTTGTCAGTCACACACAGGTTGAGATAAGGTCAACCAGATTGCATGTTCTTTAGAGGATGATGAACTGTGATCATGTCTTGCCTGAGGTGACTTAATGAAGTAATTTAATGATCTTTGAAATATTTAAGACCACCAGAGAGGGTAGTTCTTGTCGCGTGGTCATTGGCTAATTGTAACGGAAACCTGGATATTGGTGCAGGCTCAAAGTCAATAAATCAATCAGCCAATTAAAGTGTCTCTTGATGTCCGAGGGTTGATGAACACAGCCTTTCAATCCACAATCTTCCCATGTTGTATCTCTCCTGAGACCGCAATATTTAATCTAATTCTTTCATCCTTATCTCTATCTTGCACAGAGACAATGTAGGTATATAAATAATGTACAAGGCAGTGCAGGTATAGTACATACATAATATTGTATAGGTATACAAACAATGGTAAAGATTATGTCACTCATTCCACTAAGTTCTCTCCATCAACATGAAACTACAAAACCATTACCTACTACATCCCTCACTACCTACTTCTCTACCTCCCTTCTTCCCTGCATTCCGATCTGATCTACCTAATGACCACCATAACTAGCTGACCATGGGGGAGGGAGGAGGTCGATGGCTCATGTATTTGTTCCCACCATTGTTCTTGATACAGTAGTTCTGTTCTGGGATATTTTCAAGCTTTTTTTTACCAGCTTAAATTATCTTGCTAAAAGCATCTTTGTATTACCATTAATAAGAAAATAACTATACACATATTTTTGAGAGAATGTAGATGTTGTGTAATGGATTGAAGAAATGATTATGTGAAAGGAGGTAGTAGCCTAGTGGGTGTCAGAGTGGGTACCATAGTATCATCTATTAAAGCGATCTGTTGGTCGTCACACCAGCATAGGCTTCTTCTGCGCCCTCTCCTACCCCTTCTTAAATTCTTCCTCTCTCCCTCACCTCCATAGCTTCTGATGAGGATAGATGACTGTAACATCGGATGGGGACAATGCATAATACTGAACTTACGGCAGACAATTAACAGCCCACGCCCTCTCACTCTCTTTCTAGGGGAACGTCTGACATATACAAAGTAGATGCAAAGTGATTATGCATTATTTTGCTCCTTAAGCTTACCATACCACTGACTGAGTGGTGTGTGTCCCCAAGTATCGTACATTCATATCTTCCTTACCTTAAACTAACGATCCCTCCTAACCCTTTATCTTTCCGCTGTTGTTAATTAGTTTGTAGCCTCTTGGTGGTGAATAGCCCCCTGGTGGTGAATAGCCCCCTGGTGTGGTGGTGAGTAGTCCCTAGTGGTGAGTAGCCCCTAGTGGTTAATAGCCCCGGTGGTGAGCAGCCCCCGGTAGTCAGTAGCCCCGGTGATCAGTAGCCCCTGGTGGTGAGTAACCCCGTGGAGGTAAGTAGCCCCTGGTGGTGAGTAGCCCCTGGTAGTGAGTAGCCCCTGGTGGTTAGTAGCCCCTGGTGGTGAGCAGCCCCCGGTGGTCAGTAGCCCCTGGTGGCGAGTAGCCCCTGGTGGTGAGCAGCCCCTGGTGATCTGTAGCCCCTGGTGGTGAGTAACCCTGTGGAGGTGAGTAGCCCCTGGTCGTTAGTAGCCCCCGGTAGTCAGTAGCCCCTGGTGGTCAGTAGCCCCTGGTGGTGAGTAGCTTCCTGGTGGTGAATAACCCCGTGGAGGTGAGTAGCCCCTGGTGGTGAGCAGCCCCTGGTGATCAGTAGCCTCTGGTGGTGAGCAGCCCCTGGTGATCAGTAGCCCCTGGTGGTGAGTAGCCCCTGGTGGCGAGCAGCCCCCGGTAGTCAGTAGCTCCTGGTGGTGAGTAGCCCCTGGTGGTGAGTAGCCCCTGGTGGTTAGTAGCCCCCGGTAGTCAGTAGCCCCTGGTGGTGAGTAGCCTCCTGGTGGTGAGCAGCCTCCGGTGGTGAATAGCCCCTGGTGGTTAGGAGCCCCTGGTGGTGAGCAGCCCCCGGTGATCAGTAGCCCCTGGTGGTAAGTAACCCCGTGGAGGTGAGTAGCCCCTGGTGGTGAGTAGCCCCTGGTGGGTAGTAGCCCCCGGTAGTCAGTAGCCCCTGGTGGTGAGCAGCCCCCGGTGATCAGTAGCCCCTGGTGGTGAGTAGCCCCTGGTGGTGAGCAGCCCCCGGTGATCAGTAGCCCCTGGGGGTGAGTAGCCCCTGGTGGTGAGCAGCCCCCGATGATCAGTAGCCCCTGGTGGTAAGTAACCCCGTGGAGGTGAGTAGCCCCTGGTGGTTAGTAGCCCCCAGTAGTCCGTAGCCCCTGGTGGTGAGCAGCCCCTGGTGATCAGTAACCCCTGGTGGTAAGTAACCCCATGGAGGTGAGTAGCCCCTGGTGGTTAGTAGCCCCCGGTAGTCAGTAGCCCCTGGTGGTGAGTAACCCCTGGTGGTGAGAAGCTCCTGGTGGTTAGTAGCCCCCGGTAGTCAGTAGCCCCTGGTGGTGAGTAGCCCCCTGGTGGTAACCCCGTGGAGGTGAATAGCCCCTGGTGGTGTGTAGCCCCTGGTGGTGAGTAGCCCCTGGTGGTTAGTAGCCCCCGGTAGTCAGTAGCCCCTGGTGGTGAGTAGCCTCCTGGTGGTGAGTAGCCCCTGGTGGTGTGTAGCCCCTGGTTGTTAGTAGCCCCGTGGAGGTGAGTAGCCCCTGGTGGTAAGTAGACTGGTGGTGAGTAGCCCCGGTAGTCAGTAGCCCCTGGTTGTGAGTAGCCCCTGGTGGTAAGTAGCCCATGTTGGTTAGTACCCCCCGGTAGTCAGTAGCCCCTGGTGGTGAGTAGCCCCTGGTGGTGAGTAGCGTCTGGTGGTTAGTAGCCCCCGGTAGTCAGTAGCCCCTGGTGGTGAGTAGCCCCTGGTGGTAACCCCTGGTGGTTAGTAGCCCCCGGTAGTCAGTAGCCCCTGGTGGTGAGTAGCCCCTGGTGGTGAGTAACCCTTGGTGGTTAGTAGCCCTCGGTAGTCAGTAGCCCCTGGTGGTGAGTAGCCTCCTGGTGGTGAGTAACCCCGTGGAGGTGAGTAGCCCCTGGTGGTTAGTAGCCCCTGGTGGCGAGTAGCCCCCGGTAGTCAGTAGCCCCTGGTGTTGAGTAGCCTCCGGTGGTGAGTAACCCTTGGTTTTGAGTAGCCTCTGGTGGTTAGTAGCCCCTGGTGGTGAGTAGCCCCCGGTAGTCAGTAGCCCCTGGTTGTGAGTAGCCCCTGGTGGTGAGTAGCCCCCGGTAGTCAGTAGCCCCTGGTGGTGAGTAGCCTCCGGTGGTGAGTAACCCCTGGTGGTTAGTAGCCTCTGTTGGTGAGCAGCTCCTGGTGATCAGTAGCCCCTGGTGGTGAGTAGCCTTCGGTGGTGAGTAACCACGTGGAGGTGAGTAGCCCCTGGTGGTTAGTAGCCCCCGGTAGTCAGTAGCCCCGGTGGTCAGTAGCTCCAGGTGGTCAATAACCCCTGGTGGCCAGTAGCCCCTGGTGGTTAGTAGCCCCCGGTAGTCAGTAGCCCCCGGTGGTCAGTAGGTCCTGGCGGTCAATAACCCCTGGTGGTCAGTAGCCCCTGGTGGTCAGTAGCTCCGGGTGGTCAATAGCACCTGGTGGTCAATAGCACCTGGTGGTCAGTAGCCCCCGGTGGTCAGTAGCCCCTGGTACATAAACACAGCACGGTTAAGACTGATACAGTTAAGTGAACAAGCCAGATTCCTGTTATCTTGTTGAGTCGGTTTCTAGATTATTTTATCACAAAGACATAAGATTCTCATCTGGTTATTCTCTCTGGACTAACGGAGTTGACAGATAGTGATGATGATGAACAACAACATCGACGGCGTGTACAACAACAAGAACAACAACAATAATAATAATAATAATAATAATAATAATAATAATAATAATAATAATTATTATGATATTAATTTAATACATGGCATGAACAATAGAATCTACGCTAGTTGTCAGTTAGGTCATTGGTAAGCAGGGAACGGTGGTAGAGTAGATAACAGTGCTAGTCTCTTATCCTAAGTGCCCTTGGATCAATCCCATCACACCCTAGTCCAAACTGCCTCCCAAAACTTCTCTTTTTCCCCTCCTTCTCTTATAAATGACGAGTAATTTCTCTTGTTTTTGTTTCTCTCACGAAGAACCACAAATGTACAGAATATACCTGAAGCTTCCTAAGGTCATTGTCTACGAGTGGGTGAGTACACAGATCTTCTTCTCACCCAACACAAGCTCTTATCAGCTACTCACATTGTCACTCAGCACAAGATATTTTTATGAATTACTCAGAATGTTACTTGACCAGTATCTGTTGCAACATGAGTTTAGAATGTGGCCGTTTGTATAATGTTGCATTGTCCTCCACCACCACCACTACTAGTCTACTACTATAAAAAGAGGCGTTTTTTCTCAGCTGAGACAAGATGCTCCCCGCCCCCTCCTCAAAAGTTACAGCTGATAGGCAGTTGCAAACCAGTCCGATTTTGTCCTGAAGTAATGATGTATTTATAAATGAGTTTATTCATAATCATTGGGATGACCGTTTCTGACGAGAAAGATATTTAGCTAAATTATATAAAGATACATACAGTACATTCATTATTTCAAACACAAGCACGTAGGGAGTTTATCAGAAGTATTATACATGAATTAACTGTTCAACTCTGGTAGCAAATTCACGCTTTCGATGGATGCATTTAATGTACTGTATACTTATTACCACCAGCACCACCACACAACTACCACCAGCACCACCACCACACAACTAGCACTACCACCATCACACGACTACCACCAGCACCACCACACAACTACCACCAGCACCACCACCACACAACTAGCACTACCACCATCACACGACTACCACCAGCACCACCACACAACTACCACCAGCACCACCACCACACAACTAGCACTACCACCATCACACGACTACCACCAGCACCACCACCACACAACTACCACCAGCACCACCACACAACTACCACCAGCACCACCACACAACTACCACCAGCACCACCACACAACTACCACCAACACCACCACAAAACTACCACCACCAGCACCACCACACAACCACCACCAGCACCACCACCACACAACTAGCACTACCACCATCACACGACTACCACCAGCACCACCACCACACAACTACCACCAGCACCACCACACAACTACCACCAGCACCACCATCACACGACTACCACCAGCACCACCACACAACTACCACCAGTACCACCACACAACTACCACCAGCACCACCACACAACTACCACCAGCACCACCACCACACAACTAGCACTACCACCATCACACAACTACCACCAGCACCACCACCACACAACTACCACCAACACCACCACACAACTACCACCAGCACCACCATCACACGACTACCACCAGCACCACCACACAACTACCACCAGTACCACCACACAACTACCACCAGCACCACCACACAACTACCACCAGCACCACCACCACACAACTAGCACTACCACCATCACACAACTACCACCAGCACCACCACCACACAACTACCACCAGCACCACCACACAACTACCACCAGCACCACCACACAACTACCACCAGCACCACCACCACACAACTACCACCAGCACCACCACATAACTACCACCAGCACCACCACCACACAACTAGCACTACCACCACCACACAACTACCACCAGCACCACCACACAACTACCACCAGCACCACCATCACACAACTACCACCAGCACCACCACCACACAACTACCACCAGCACCACCACACAACTACCACCAGCACCACCATCACACAACTACCACCAGCACCACCACCACACAACTACCACCAGCACCACCACACAACTACCACCAGCACCACCACACAACTACCACCAGTACCACCACACAACTACCACCAGCACCACCACCACACAACTAGCACTACCACCATCACACAACTACCACCAGCACCACCACACAACTACCACCAGCACCACCACACAACTACCACCAGCACCACCATCACACGACTACCACCAGCACCACCACACAACTACCACCACCAGCACCACCACACAACTACCACCAGCACCACCACACAACTAGCACTACCACCACCACACAACTACTACCAGCACCACCACGCAACTAGCACTACCACCATCACACGACTACCACCAGCACCACCACACAACTAGCACCACCAGCACCACCACAAAACTACCACCACCAGCACCACCACACAACCACCACCAGCACCACCACACAACTACCACCAGCACCACCACACAACTACCACCACCAGCACCACCACACAACTACCACCAGCACCACCACACAACTAGCACTACCACCACCACACAACTACTACCAGCACCACCACACAACTAGCACTACCACCATCACACGACTGCCACCAGCACCACCACCACAAAACTAGCACCACCAGCACCACCACACAACTACCACCAGCAACACCACCACACAACTAGCACTACCACCATCACACGACTGCCACCAGCACCACCACCACACAACTACCACCACCAGCACCACACAACTAGCACCACCAGCACCGCCACAAAACTACCACCACCACACAACTACCACCAGCACCACCACACAACTAGCACTACCACCACCAGCACCACCACACAACTAGCACTACCACCATCACACAACTACCACCAGCACCACCACAAAACTACCACCACCAGCACCACCACACAACTACCACCAGCACCACCACACAACTACCACCAGCACCACCACACAACTAGCACTACCACCATCACACGACTGCCACCAGCACCACCACACAACTACCTCCAGCACCACCACACAACTACCACCAGCACCACCACACAACTACCACCAGCACCACCACACAACTACCACCAACACCACCACACAACTAGCACCACCAGCACCACCACAAAACTACCACCACCAGCACCACCACACAACTACCACCAGCACCACCACCACACAACTAGCACTACCACCATCACACGACTGCCACCAGCACCACCACACAACTACCACCAGCACCACCACCACACAACTAGCACTACCACCATCACACGACTGCCACAAGCACCACCACGCAACTAGCACTACCACCATCACACAACTACCACCAGCACCACCACACAACTACCATCAGCACCACCACGCAACTAGCACTACCACCACATAATTACCACCAGCACCAGCACACAACTACCTCCAGCACCACCACACAACCACCACCAGCACCACCACACAACTACCACCAGCACCACCACACAACTACCACCAACACCACCACCAGCACCACCACACAACTACCACCAACACCACCACACAACTACCACCAGCACCACCACACAACTACCACCAGCACCACCACACAACTACCACCAACACCACCACCAGCACCACCACACAACTACCACCAACATCACCACCAGCACCACCACATTATTACCACCAGCACCACCACACAACTACCACCAGCACCACCACACAACTACCACCAGCACCACCACACAAATACCACCAGCACCACCACACAACTACCACCAGCAGCACCACACAACTACCACCAGCACCACCACACAACTACCACTAACACCACCACCAGCACCACCACACAATTACCACCAACACCACCACACAACTACCACCAGCACCACCACACAACTACCACCAGCACCACCACACAACTACCACCAACACCACCACACAACTACCACCAGCACCACCAAACAACTACCACCAGCACCACCACACAACTACCACCACCACCACCACACAACTACCACCAGCACCACCACACAACTACCACCAGCACCACCACACAACTACCACCAGCACCACCACACAACTACCACCAGCACCACCACACAACTACCACCAGCACCACCACACAACTACCACCAGCACCACCACATAACTACCACCAACACCACCACCACCACCACCACCACACAACTACCACCAACACCACCACACAACTACCACCAGCACCACCAAACAACTACCACCAACACCACCACACAACTACCACCAACACCACCACCACACAACTACCACCAACACCACCACACAACTACCACCAGCACCACCACACAACTACCACCAGCACCACCACACAACTACCACCAACACCACCACACAACTACCACCAGCACCACCAAACAACTACCACCAGCACCACCACACAACTACCACCAGCACCACCACACAACTACCACCAGCACCACCACACAACTACCACCAGCACCACCACACAACTACCACCAGCACCACCACACAACTACCACCAGCACCACCACACAACTACCACCAACACCACCACACAACTACCACCAACACCACTACCACACAACTACCACCAACACCACCACACAACTACCACCAGCACCACCACACAACTACCACCATCAGCACCACACAACTAGCACTACCACCACCACACAACTAGCACTACGACCACGTAAATACCACCAGCACCACTACACAACTACCACCAGCACCACCACACAACTACCACCATTACCACCACACAACTACCACCAACACCACCACACAACTACCACCAGCACCACCACACAACTACCACCATTACCACCACACAACTACCACCAGCACCACCACACAACTACCACCAGCACCACCACACAACTACCACCATTACCACCACACAATTAACACCAGCACCACCACACAACTACCACCAGCACCACCACACAACTACCACCAGCACCACCACGCAACTACCACCAACACCACTACACAACTACCACCAGCACCACCACACAACTACCACCAACACCACCACACAACTAGCACTACCACCATGTAAATACCACCAACACCACTACACAACTACCACCAGCACCACCACACAACTACCACCAGCACCACCACACAACTACTACCAACACCACCACACAACTAGCACTACCACCACACAACTACCACCAGCACCACCACACAACTACCACCAGCACCACCACACAACTACTACCAACACCACCACACAACTACCACCAGCACCACACACACCACACACCACCACTACAACACCACCACCACCACCACACAACTACCACCACCACCACACAACTACCACCAGCACCACCACACAACTACCACCAACACCACCACACAACTACCACCAGCACCACCACACAACTACCACCAGCACCACCACACAACTAGCACTACCACCACACAACTACCACCAGCACCACCACACAACTACTACCAACACCACCACACAACTAGCACTACCACCACACAACTACCACCAGCACCACCACACAACTACCACCAGCACCACCACACAACTACTACCAACACCACCACACAACTACCACCAGCACCACCACACAACTACCACCAACACCACCACACAACTACCACCAGCACCACCACACAACTACCACCAACACCACCACACAACTACCACCAACACCACCACACAACTAGCACTACCACCACACAACTAGCACTACCACCACACAACTACCACCAGCACCACCACACAACTACCTTCACTTAACAAAAATAAACGCAGCCTGCAGCCTCCAAGAGACAGGTTAATTACCCAGGTAGTAAGGGCGGGGTCACCTTCCTGGAAATCAATATTTATGGAAGAATCTGTTCGTGTATCTTGCTAATGATGTGTTTTGTGTTTACAGTGATACGTATAGAGTTTAAATCCTCTCTCTCTCTCTCTCTCTCTCTCTCTCTCTCTCTCTCTGTCCCTCTCTCTCTCTCTCTCTCTCTCTCTCTCTCTCTCTCTCTCTGTCCCTCTCTCTCTCTCTCTCTTTCCCTCTCTCTCTCCCTCTCTCTCTCTCTCTGTCTCTCTCTCTCTCTCTCTCTCTCTCTCTCTCTCTCTCTCTCTCTCTCTCTCGTATGATGATATATGACCAGACGAAAGTGCCGACAAGAACCTTAATTAAAAAAGAAGAGGAATAATTAGAAAATCAATAATAAGAAGACTGGAGGGTCGAGAAGGAATAGTCCAACACACTCAGACGTTACTTACAGTAGTTAGATTTACGACCGACTGAAACGTTACTCATCGGAAAACAGCTCTACAGTTTTAGTCTATTGTCGTAAAGATATGTGCGAAATTATAAAAAAAATCATACTTGAATATTAATGGATGTATTAGAAGCCTGAACTATGTGTATAAGTAGTTACTGTATGCCTGTTTATGCTGTGTATTGAAACACCTTCACAAGTCAAGGAATTTTAATTAGTTCTGAAGTTCATTTAGTCCCATATAACGGACTTCTCTCACCATATAACGGACTTCTCTCTCCATATAACGGACTTCTCTCACCATATAACGGACTTCTCTCTCCATATAACGGACTTCTCTCACCATATAACGGATTTCTTTCTCCATATAACTGATTTCTCTTTCCATATAGCGGACTTCTCTCACCATATAACGGACTTCTCTCTCCATATAACGGACTTCTCTCACCATATAACGGACTTCTCTCTCCATATAACGGACTTCTCTCACCATATAACGGATTTCTCTCTCCATATAACGGACTTCTCTCACCATATAGCGGACTTCTCTCTCCATATAACCCATTAGATGGGGATTTCACATCTAACGGTCCTCGATATAACGGACTTTCATCTCCATATAATTTATTAGGTCAGCGGTTCTTCACCGGGGAGGCGCGCCCCCCTAAGGGGACGTGAGTAATTTCCAAGGGGGGGCGTGAACCCAGAGCAAGAATAAGGAATGGCCTTAACAGGTGCGTGTATGTCCTTATTTGGGGGGGGGGGGTCTCGCTCCCCACAGATACTTCAAAATGTCGTAAATGGTAACTGCGTCAATCAAAATGTAAAATTCCACTTAAAGTGACTGAATTAAGGAAGTAATAATGTCGGGAAGTGTACGATAATTTGATGAAGAAACGATAATTTTGAGGCTCCAGTACGATAATTCACATTTGATAATTTGCCAACACTGACTGCGACGGTTGCTTAAACAGACTCTTTTGAATAATTAAAGTTATTAAAGTAACGAATGAAAAACTAGTTTCTCAATTTCCCTATTTAATTCAAGGAGAAATTCTTTTAGATATTTAGATTTAGAATTTTATATGAAGGAAGGAGGGAGGGGAGGCGGAGATGAGGACCCACTGGGAAGGCGTTACGCGACCCTAAGGAGGTTAAGAACCACTGGATTAGATGGAGGTTTCACTTCTAAAGGATCCTCGATATAACGGACATTCATCTCCATATAGTCCACTAAATACACCTTTCACTGTACACACAGAAACTATCTCACCTACACGGGTCTCATATCACCTTAGCTATGGTTCTGAATAATATACCGGAGGAGTAATGGATGGCTGTCAAGGGCACTTGGTGTCAACGGCGGTCTTGACAGATATTGAAATCCAACATCAGTCCCATTCATTGACAACTGGGACAACTTTTACGGCAGAAGGGACCTTTATGCTAGGGGATGGGGTGCATTTGTTTAAAATGGGATGGCAACCCCGGCTGACTCTCTCGAGAGGGCAGTTCAAAGAATGTCGAAGTCTTTAAACTGCCCGGGAACATGTGAGCACGGGGGTGGAGGAGACTGCAGTGGATATGGGTAAACAAAACGAAAGGTTACAAAGAAATGATGATGAAACTAAATTAGGCAGGAAGTTAAAACCTAAACGCGACAAAGAGAGGATTCAGATCACGACTACCGGTAACTTAAATTGTCTACTACGCAAACAGTAGAACACATTGAATACACAGCTGACTGAGTATGTATGAGTATGTATGTATGTATGTATGTATGTATGTATGTAGAGAATTGCCCTGTGGAGCTTGGTAATTAATGTAACCTGATTTTTAGACAAAAAATATAAGTGGCTGTAGCCGCTAAGACGATAACCTCACTAGTAACAAACACACTCGAACACTGAGCTCAGGAAGGACGCGACGAACACACGGACGGACGGACAGTGTTGATCATCAGCGAAAAATATCAATATTAATGTTTTGTTATGAATAATTTTACAAACATTCCTTCAGAAGTGTTGGTTACAGTGCGTTCACCTCCTGACACCAGTACGGTCTGTTTATTGAACCTGGCGAGAACTAACCAAACCTAACCTAACCTAGCGAGAACTAACCAAACCTAACCTAACCTAGCGAGAACTAACCAAACCAAACCTAACCTAGCGAGAACTAACCAAACCTAACCTGGCGAGAACTAACCAAACCTAACCTAACCTGGCGAGAACTAACCAAACCTAACCTGGCGAGAACTAACCAAACCTAACCTAACCTAGCGAGAACTAACCAAACCAAACCTAACCTAGCGAGAACTAACCAAACCTAACCTAACCTAGCGAGAACTAACCAAACCTAACCTGGCGAGAACTAACCAAACCTAACCTAACCTAGCGAGAACTAACCAAACCTAACCTGGCGAGAACTAACCAAACCTAACCTAACCTAGCGAGAACTAACCAAACCTAACCTAACCTAGCGAGAACTAACCAAACCTAACCTGGCGAGAACTAACCAAACCTAACCTGGCGAGAACTAACCAAACCTAACCTAACCTAGCGAGAACTAACCAAACCTAACCTAACCTGGCGAGAACTAACCAAACCTAACCTAACCTAGCGAGAACTAACCAAACCTAACCTAACCTAACCTAGCGAGAACTAACCAAACCAAACCTAACCTAGCGAGAACTAACCAAACCTAACCTGGCGAGAACTAACCTAACCTAACCTGACCTAGCGAGAACTAACCAAACCTAACCTGGCGAGAACTAACCTAACCTAACCTGGCGAGAACTAACCAAACCTAACCTAACCTAGCGAGAACTAACCAAACCTAACCTAACCTAGCGAGAACTAACCAAACCTAACCTGGCGAGAACTAACCAAACCTAACCTGGCGAGAACTAACCAAACCTAACCTAACCTAGCGAGAACTAACCAAACCTAACCTAACCTAGCGAGAACTAACCAAACCTAACCTAACCTAGCGAGAACTAACCAAACCTAACCTAGCGAGAACTAACCAAACCTAACCTAACCTAGCGAGAACTAACCAAATCTACTCAAATATAACCTAACCAAATGTAAAGTAAAATAACTAAACCTAACCTAACCTGGCGAGAACTAACCAAACCTAACCTAACCTAGCGAGAACTAACCAAATCTACTCAAATATAACCTAACCAAATGTAAAGTAAAATAACTAAACCTAACCTTTACTTATCTAACCTAACCTAACCTAACCTAACCTAACCTAACCAAAACTAACTTCACCTAACCTAGAGTTAGCCCCCAACAAGACCCAGAGAAGCAGCATTCTATTCTTTCCATTCACCAAAACAGAAAAATCAGACGAATATACATGTTGACAAGTTAATGGATATGCAAATTAGTTTGGTGAATCGTCCTTAAAACATTTTTTCTTCTCTTTCTTCTCTTTCTTTAAATTGTTTCTCTGTGTTTGTGTCTCTTTCATATTGTGAGTTTGTTCATAATTATATATATATATTATTTAGTATTGGTGTGTGTGTGTTGTACTCATCCTAAGTGTAGGTGTACTGATTATACTCTTGAGGTACACACTTTAACAGTCCCTGCCACGGCGCCCGAGATAGATAGATAGATACATAGATAGATAGATCGATAGATAGATAGATAGATAGATAGATAGATAGATAGGTAGATATTCAGTAAAATTACCATACAAGTTTCCAAATGATTTAGCATATAAATAGACAGTACAGGTACACAAACAATGTACCTAGACAGTACAGGTACACAAACAATGTACCTAGACAGTACAGGTACACAAACAATGTACCTGGACAGTACAGGTACACAAACAATGTACCTAGACAGTACAGGTATACAAACAATGTACCTGGACAGTACAGGTATACAAACAATGTACATAGGTCCTAGACAGTACAGGTACACAAACAATGTACCTAGACAGTACAGGTATACAAACAATGTACATAGGTCCTAGACAGTACAGGTACACAAACAATGTACCTAGACAGTACAGGTACACAAACAATGTACCTAGGTCCTAGACAGTACAGGTACACAAACAATGTACCTAGACAGTACAGGTACACAAACAATGTACCTAGACAGTACAGGTATACAAACAATGTACATAGGTCCTAGACAGTACAGGTACACAAACAATGTACCTAGACAGTACAGGTATACAAACAATGTACATAGGTCCTAGACAGTACAGGTACACAAACAATGTACCTAGACAGTACAGGTATACAAACAATGTACATAGGTCTTAGACAGTACAGGTACACAAACAATGTACCTAGACAGTACAGGTATACAAACAATGTACATAGGTCCTAGACAGTACAGGTACACAAACAATGTACCTAGACAGTACAGGTATACAAACAATGTACATAGGTCCTAGACAGTACAGGTATACAAACAATGTACATAGACAGTACAGGTATACAAACAATGTACATAGGTCCTAGACAGTACAGGTATACAAACATTGTACATAGACAGTACAGGTATACAAACAATGTACATAGGTCCTAGACAGTACAGGTATACAAACAATGTACCTAGACAGTACAGGTATACAAACAATGTACATAGGTCCTAGACAGTACAGGTATACAGACAATGTACATAGGTCCTAGACAGTACAGGTATACAGACAATGTACATAGACAGTACAGGTATACAAACAATGTACATAGGTCCTAGACAGTACAGGTATACAAACAATGTACATAGACAGTACAGGTATACAAACAATGTACATAGGTCCTAGACAGTACAGGTATACAAACAATGTACCTAGACAGTACAGGTATACAAACAATGTACATAGGTCCTAGACAGTACAGGTATACAGACAATGTACATAGACAGTACAGGTATACAAACAATGTACATAGGTCCTAGACAGTACAGGTATACAGACAATGTACATAGACAGTACAGGTATACAAACAATGTACATAGGTCCTAGACAGTACAGGTATACAAACAATGTACATAGACAGTACAGGTATACAAACAATGTACATAGACAGTACAGGTATACAAACAATGTACATAGACAGTACAGGTATACAAACAATGTACATAGGTCCTAGACAGTACAGGTATACAAACAATGTACATAGGTCCTAGACAGTACAGGTATACAAACAATGTACATAGACAGTACAGGTATACAAACCATGTACATAGACAGTACAGGTATACAAACAATGTACATAGGTCCTAGACAGTACAGGTATACAAACCATGTACATAGGTCCTAGACAGTACAGGTATACAAACAATGTACATAGGTCCTAGACAGTACAGGTATACAGACAGTAAGTGTTTAGATGCTTATTATATCCAGTTGAGTCCGTATCAATGTATCTATCAGCGCATTAATCTTTGGGTGACAGAGGACATCAACTCACTCCCTTTGTCTGTCATTCTTAGTCTAACTGTGTCTGTCTGTCTGTCTGCGTTTTTGTCTCTGTATCTGTCTGTTTGTCTGTCTGTGTTTCTAACTGTATGTCATTCTCCGTTGCTGTGTTCCTGTCTCTGTCTGTATCAGTCTGTGTTTCTGTCTGTCTCAGTGTCTGTGTTTCTGTTATTCTCAGCCGCTGTGTTTTTGTCTATGTATCAGTCTGTCTGTCTGTGTTTGTCTGTCTATCTGTGATTCTCTCTCTGTCTTTTTCAGTCTGTGTGTTTGTTTATCTGTCTGACTCTGTCTATCTCAATATATACGTTTCTGTCTGTCTGTCTCACTTTCTTAATCTCTTTATTTGTGTCTCTTTTATCTCTGAATGCCTCTCTTATCTCTCACTCTCTATCTGTCTCTTGTCACCCTAGCCTCTGGTGACAGTAATGGGCCATTAACATGATGGCTCGACTCCACCACTGAGAACCTCTGCATCAACACAAGACTATCTTCCTGGGTCTACGGTCTCTGAAATTCTGAAAATAATTAATTCCCTAATAACTGTTGAGGGTAAGAATATTGACCTGAGTGTTTGTTTAGCTGAAGACAAAACACAAACACAGGATGCTACACGTTGGTAAACAAATAATTTCCTTTATTTGTTTTGTATATTTTTAATGAGGTTTTGAATGTTATATTATCAGGTATTTTTGCATTTTGTTTATCTTTTTATAAATATTGATTATGTTAGTGAAGTTCCTGGGGTTGGTAGCCAGTGAATCACCCAAATTGTACCATTAAATATTACCATAAACCTCTACCTCAACTAGATATGTTCCTTTAACATTATGTACTGTATGTCTCATAATTAGTGCTAAGGGAACGTATCGAGTTAAGATGTAATTTATACGTAAGTTATATATAAAACTTTCAACAACAAGATAGGTAGAGTTTTGCATAATTATTTAAGAAAATTTTTTATCTGTCGAACCTCTGTAAATCTTTATCCAAGGTGACATTCCTGTACACTCATGGTTGGATTCCTCACCACACACACACACACACACACACACACACAAGATAATTTTAAGGTTATTATTCTTGTGTTCCGCCATTTTTATTGTTATAGTCATAAATTGCGTCTGTTTGTTGGTCGGTGTGCATGTGTGTTTGTCGGTCGGGGTGCTTGTGGTCGGGGTGCTTGTGGTCGGGGTGCTTGTGGTCGGAGTGGTTGTGGTCGGAGTGGTTGTGGTCGGAGTGCTTGTGGTCGGGGTGCTTGTGGTCGGGGTGCTTGTGGTCGGGGTGCTTGTGGTCGGAGTGGTTGTGGTCGGAGTGGTTGTGGTCGGGTTGCTTGTGGTCGGAGTGCTTGTGGTCGGAGTGGTTGTGGTCGGGGTGCTTGTGGTCGGAGTGGTTGTGGTCGGGGTGCTTGTGGTCGGAGTGCTTGTGGTCGGAGTGGTTGTGATCGGAGTGGTTGTGGTCGGAGTGCTTGTGGTCGGAGTGCTTGTGGTCGGAGTGGTTGTGGTCGGAGTGGTTGTGGTCGGAGTGGTTGTGGTCGGAGTGCTTGTGGTCGGGGTGCTTGTGGTCGGAGTGCTTGTGGTCGGGGTGCTTGTGGTCGGAGTGCTTGTGGTCGGAGTGCTTGTAGTCGGGGTGCTTGTAGTCGGGGTGCTTGTGATCGGAGTGCTTGTGGTCGGGGTGCTTGTGGTCGGAGTGCTTGTGATCGGAGTGCTTGTGGTCGGAGTGCTTGTGGTCGGAGTGCTTGTGGTCGGAGTGCTTGTGGTCGGAGTGCTTGTGGTCGCAGTGCTTGTGGTCGGGGTGCTTGTGGTCGGAGTGCTTGTGGTCGGAGTGCTTGTGGTCGGGGTGCTTGTGGTCGGGGTGCTTGTGGTCGGAGTGCTTGTGGTCGGAGTGCTTGTGGTCGGAGTGGTTGTGGTCGGAGTGGTTGTGGTCGGAGTGGTTGTGGTCGGGGTGCTTGTGGTCGGAGTGCTTGTGGTCGGGGTGCTTGTGGTCGGGGTGCTTGTGGTCGGGGTGCTTGTGGTCGGAGTGCTTGTGGTCGGAGTGCTTGTGGTCGGGGTGCTTGTGGTCGGAGTGCTTGTGGTCGGGGTGCTTGTGGTCGGAGTGCTTGTGGTCGGAGTGCTTGTGGTCGGGGTGCTTGTGGTCGGGGTGCTTGTGGTCGGGGTGCTTGTGGTCGGAGTGCTTGTGGTCGGGGTGCTTGTGGTCGGAGTGCTTGTGGTCGGAGTGGTTGTGGTCGGAGTGCTTGTGGTCGGAGTGCTTGTGGTCGGAGTGCTTGTGGTCGGAGTGCTTGTGGTCGGGGTGCTTGTGGTCGGGGTGCTTGTGGTCGGAGTGCTTGTGGTCGGGGTGCTTGTGGTCGGAGTGCTTGTGGTCGGAGTGCTTGTGGTCGGAGTGCTTGTGGTCGGGGTGCTTGTGGTCGGGGTGCTTGTGGTCGGAGTGCTTGTGGTCGGAGTGGTTGTGGTCGGAGTGCTTGTGGTCGGGGTGCTTGTGGTCGGAGTGATTGCATTCCATTCACCAGAGGCATCGAGCCATCGCCTTCGACCTCCACATTATAGATCATATGTGATATTAATGTCTGGAATTCTATTGTAATTTGGTTAAAGTCACTTCAAGGTTAAGGTCAGTGGGTTCATGGGCACTTAACTGGGGAGATATTACTGTGCTTTGGTTAAGGTTAGTGGCAGCCACAATAAGGCGGCTCCTCCCCAAGCTTGAGTGAGGACAATGTCTTCAACAATAACACTCGACGCAGTCACTAACTCTCCCTCCTCATAATTACTCAACCCAGTCTAGTGAGAAGCGAGAGCCTCTTACATCACCACACTTAAACTTAAACCTTTGTATTCAGTGTCATTGTAAGTGATTTCTGTATTTATAAGTCACTCTGTGGTACTTATTTGATTAACATTACTTACTGATGTTCTAGCAAGTCAGTCTTGGACTTACAGGTCACCCTGTTACACTTATTTGATCAACAAAATACTACAGTACTTAGTTAGGTTTTTGTAAGTGAGTTCTGTACTTAATACAGCACAATGCACTACAATACTCATTTGACTACAACCTACCCATAACAACCTTCCCATAACAACCTACCCATAACACAACCAATACCCATAACACAACAATACCCATAACACAACCAATACCCATAACACAACCAATACCCATAACACAACAATACCCATAACACAACCAATACCCATAACACAACCAATACCCATAACACAACCAATACCCATAACACAACCAATACCCATAACACAACCAATACCCATAACACAACCAATACCCATAACACAACAATACCCATAACACAACCAATACCCATAACACAACCAATACCCATAACACAACAATACCCATAACACAACCAATACCCATAACACAACCAATACCCATAACACAACCAATACCCATAACACAACCAATACCCATAACACAACCAATACCCATAACACAACCAATACCCATAACACAACAATACCCATAACACAACCAATACCCATAACACAACCAATACCCATAACACAACCAATGCCCATAACACAACCAATACTCATAACACAACCAATACCCATAACACAACAATACCCATAACACAACCAATACCCATAACACAACAATACCCATAACACAACAATACCCATAACACAACCAATACCCATAACACAACCAATACCCATAACACAACCAATACTCAAAATACAATCTACCAAAAATTCAGATTACGAACACGTCATAGCATCTGTCGGACAGACTATATCTACCCCCCCCCCCCCCCCCCCGTGTCCTATAGAGGCACTGACCTGACTGAGCATTCTGCCAGAGGATTCCAATGTGACCTGTTTGGGGCTTTGTATTTAGGAATGTTGGCTATCATAGGCGAGTTGTCAGTCAGGTTAGGTTAGGTTAAGTTGGGTTAAGTGAGGTTAGGTTAGTAGGAAAGGAGGGGATGCGGTAGGGGGAGGGGGGGGAGGAAGGGAGGGACAGGAAGGAAGGGGAATGGAGCAAGGGAGCAAGGGGGCAGGGGTAAGGGAAAGGCAGGAAGCAGGGGATGAAGGGGCAGGAGGAGAGACAGGGGAAGGGAGGAAAGGGGAAGGAGTAAGGGGTAGGGAGGAAGGGGCAAGGGGCATGGAGGAAATGGCAGGGGTATGAAGATGCGACGGGGGCAGGGAGGAGGAAGCACATCTTAAAATCAAGTATTCATCGTGTGGTCGAATTCAAGTATACGATTGTGTAAGTAATGAGTTTCATAGTTCTTCTAACCAGAAAGATAGATAGATATTAAGTGAAAGCGTCATGCAAGTTTACATTGATTCAACATGTACAGTACCACAAAAAGTATCTGCCAGGAAGGTCCGATAACTTCCGAAATACTACAGGCAACTCATGTCCTGGAAGGGTTGGTGTGCCGGGATCTGTGGCATACTGATCCTACTACATTTGGTAACCGAACATTATACTAATTGCGTAGAAATATTTAAACCTTACATTACTTACAGTAAACTATATACCAAAGCAAATGCATATCCCAATATCTACCGTCCGTGGTCTCATAACGTTTCACACAGTGTGTGTGTACAGACACTTTTTTGAGATATTGTACATACACAGTGCAGGTATACAAACACTGTACATATATGTACCGTCGTAAAAGAAGACTAGAGTCGACCTTTTTCGAGGCTTTATTGTTCATATAAATGACCAAGGGCAGTATGGCATCTGGAAGAGAACAAAAGAATACTATAGTAAGTGAAGGGGACAATGAAAATTACTAATATAATATAACCCCAAACAAAACAAAACCCAATGATAAGAAACATACCATATGTACATACAAACATAACAAGATAGAAGACATTGGTTCAAGTGTAGCATAACTTTATTACATGTACAGATCCAGTAATATGTACACAGCCATTACTTACATATACCGGCCTCACAATATTATAAAGATAAGTTGTACACAATATTATGTATTGTTTAATTCATGATTCTCAGAGGTTCATGGCCGTGTGTGTGTGTGTGTGTGTGTGTGGAGGTATTTGCCAGTTTGAATCAATAATTATGTTCTTAGGTATGTGCTTTTTTCTCTGACCTTCCCACCTCTCTCCCTCCCCCCTCTCTCCCTCGTTCTCTCCCTCTCTGTCCCTCCTCCCCCCCCCCTCTCTCATTCCAGTCACATGCACAAGTATATAAGACGACACCAAAGACTCATATGTTAAAAATCTTAAATATAGTTAAATATTGTCCATTGTTGTGTGTGGCGGTCCCTACCTACCTGCCTGCCTGGCTACCTACCTACTTTGCCTGCCTGCCTACCTACCTACCTGCCTAACCACCTACTTACCTATCTGCCAACCTACCTGTCTGTCTAAACTAACCTAACTTATCCGAAGTTTGTAAAAAAAAAAAAAAAAAAAAAACACACAAGGGCACACATCGCAGCCAAGGTATTGAAGTACTCCAGGGGGCTGTTTCAGTCTTGGCCTTCCTTACTTCTTCTACTTTATGTGTGTAAAAAGTTGCAACATAGCTTTTGAGGTGTTGGATAAAATGGTATGACACTTCAGTAAGTAGAGGCTGAATCTAACCCAAACCTTCACATATCGTCAGTAAATAATCCTTTTATGAGTTCTTCGAGTTTCACTAACCTAACTTTAGAACTGTAGGAGGTATTTCGTTAATATTGTTGTTGAGACACTTACACAGGTACCGTCATAACTTAACCTGGTACTTTCCTCGCCAATAAAAGTAAGAAAACCCTATAGGTTCTTGACCCTCGGAAGAAGCGTCCTTGAACGAGGACAGAAGCCGCCAGGATCTCGGCAAGGACCCCCCCCCCCCAGAACATCAATAGGTTGCACTGTCTCCACATGATTTACAATAGCCAATAAAATGTACCAAACTTAGAAGTCGTGTCGTCAGCGACCTCTCTTGCCCAGCATGGTAACCTAACCTACAGGAAACAACAACAACAACAACACTACTACTACTAAATATAATAGCATTAACAATAATTGATGACACTGATTAATACAACCACCATAAACATACAATATATTAAAGACATTATAAGTGCTGCTGACCCAAACAAAAATTCCTTGACATAAAAAGTGACTTGATGACAACTTACAATTAATATTCATTTTACACACACATATACAGGTAGTAGATAGTAGGCAGCTACCAAACAGGGAGGTACTACCGCCTGGGAAGATATTGGAAGCATAATGTGTTGTCTAATGGTAGACCCTGCTGCCATATGGCATCACGAAAATTGTGACCAAGTCCCAGGTTGCCGATCTGACTTCTGCCTCATTTACACACAATTGCAGGGTCTCAATTGTTTCTCTTACCATTGGCAATGCAACATACATACCATATTGTTTCTCACTTTGGATTATTTTTTCATTTTTGCATTTCTTTATGGTTCTTTATTATTATTATTATTATTATTATTATTATTATTATTATTATTAAAATTATTATTATCATCATCATCATCATCATCATCATTATTATTATTATTATTATTATTATTATTATTATTATTATTATTATTATTGTTATTATTATTATTATTATTATTACATTTTCGCCCCCCAGACCCCGATGTGGGTCAGTGACCTGTGCCCGGGTGGGCTAATCCCTGTAGAAAAAAAACACACACACACACACACCTGTTTGGTGTAATGGTCAGTATGCTCGTCTCGCAAGCGAGCGGACCCGGGTTCTATCCCCGGGCGGGATGAAACTATGGGCAAGTTTCTTTACGCCATTTGCCTCTGTCTACCCAGCAGTAATTGGGGACCTGGATGTTGATCGTGTTCCGGGGTAATGGTTAGCCAGTGCAGTTGGCGAGTTGTCCGGACTTCTCGGACTAGTCCTTAACACTTGGTCATGTTGGCGACAGCTTCTACACCTTAAACAAATTCAAGCCTAAATGGCCATCCTCGTTGCACTAGGGGCAACCTTTATTTGTGTGTGTGTGTGTGTGCGGTTATTTTTACTTGTCACATTACCCAAACTCTCTACATATTTCTTACATTACTTTATTACGACTTTTCTCCTCCTCTGTTTCTTTACTCCATGTCCGTTCACAACACTAAATACGGAGAAAGAAAATTTGATAATTGATAAACAAATGGATAATAAGTCTTGGATACTGTTGACGTAAATATTGGTGGGTGTTGTGTTCTCCCAGACAAACACTGCTCAAATATTATGGGGCTACAGAGTTGACCTTCAGAACTCGTGTATTGGAGCCACAAAAAAGGTTAGGTTAGGTTAGCTTTAGGTTAAGTTACGTTAAGGGTTAGGTTAGATTAGAATGGCGTTAAGTTAGGTTATCTTAAGGTTAAGTTAGGTTAAGGGGTTAGGTTAGTCTCACATACGTTTAAGCGTCGCCGTTGCATTTAAAACAATTTACTTTAACATTACTACAACCATCAAGTCGCTATTCAGCATTAACATATAAATCCCCAGAACAGACAGCGCGAACAATGCCTCTCCCTCGCCTGTCCATCCCGTGTGTAAACGACCGAAGAAGCAGCTTATAGAAAACGAGTTTTTTGTCAAGCACAAAAGGCTGGTGGAGGAAGACTGTGATAGAAGCAACAGATTACTAATAGCTGTATAATGTAACTCGTGACTCTGTGTGTGTGTGTGTGTGCGTTGGTGGTGTTTGTGGTAGTCTCAATTACCTTATAGTGTTAACTATTGTTTGTATACCTGTACCGTCTAGGGACATTGTTTGTATGCCTGTACTGAACTGTCAATACAAGGTACACGCGAGTTGTTGAACTTTAAACCTGTGTTGTTACGCCATCAATGTTGTCATTCCCTGAACGTTGCCACGCCATTAATGTTTTCACTCCATCAATGTTGTCAATCCCCCAAAGTTGTCAATCCCTCAAAGTTGTCATTCCATCAACGTTGTCACTCCCTCAACACTGTCATTCCATCAATGTTGTCACTCCATCATTGTTGCCATCCCATCAACGTGGTCATAAACGTTGTCACCCCACAATCATAATAAATTCCAGCAGTGACAGAGCACCTCCCTCCTGGGCACCTTGAAGGAGTTGACCAGAAGCCGCATCTCAGATAAAACTCACTGGGTTAAGGTACAAATACCATGAATACCCCGGGAAGGCTGTCGTCTGAGCGGGACACTGCACACACTCCTTCTCTACTGTAGTGGTGAATGTTCTTATGTCGCCCAAACATTTAGTTTTTGTCTCTATTATGACATAAAGGTGGTGGTGGTGTTTGGCAGTACCGAGGATGGTGGTGGTGGTGGTGTTTGGCAGTACCGAGGATGGTGGTGGTGGTGGTGTTTGACAGTACCGAGGATGGTGGTGGTGTTTGACAGTACCGAGGATGGTGGTGGTGGTGGTGTTTGGCAGTACCGAGGATGGTGGTGGTGGTGGTGTTTGACAGTACCGAGGATGGTGGTGGTGTTTGACAGTACCGAGGATGGTGGTGGTGGTGGTGTTTGACAGTACCGAGGATGGTGGTGGTGGTGGTGTTTGGCAGTACCGAGGATGGTGGTGGTGTTTGACAGTACCGAGGATGGTGGTGGTGGTGGTGTTTGACAGTACCGAGGATGGTGGTGGTGGTGGTGTTTGACAGTACCGAGGATGGTGGTGGTGGTGGTGTTTGACAGTACCGAGGATGGTGGTGGTGTTTGACAGCACCGAGGATGGTGGTGGTGGTGGTGTTTGACAGTGCCGAGGATGGTGGTGGTGGTGGTGTTTGACAGTACCGAGGATGGTGGTGGTGGTGGTGTTTGACAGTACCGAGGATGGTGGTGGTGGTGGTGTTTGGCAGTACCGAGGATGGTGGTGGTGGTGGTGGTGTTTGACAGTACCGAGGATGGTGGTGGTGTTTGACAGTACCGAGGATGGTGGTGGTGTTTGACAGTACCGAGGATGGTGGTGGTGTTTGACAGTACCGAGGATGGTGGTGGTGTTTGACAGTACCGAGGATGATGGTGGTATTTGACAGTACCGAGGATGATGGTGGTGGTGGTGTTTGACAGTACCGAGGATGATGGTGGTGGTGGTGGTGTTTGACAGTACCGAGGATGGTGGTGGTGGTGGTGGTGTTTGACAGTACCGAGGATGGTAGTGGTGGTGGTGTTTGACAGTACCGAGGATGGTGGTGGTGTTTGACAGTACCGAGGATGATGGTGGTGTTTGATAGTACCGAGGATGATGGTGGTGGTGGTGTTTGACAGTACCGAGGATGATGGTGGTGGTGGTGGTGTTTGACAGTACCGAGGATGGTGGTGGTGTTTGACAGTACCGAGGATGATGGTGGTGTTTGACAGTACCGAGGATGATGGTGGTGGTGGTGTTTGACAGTACCGAGGATGATGGTGGTGGTGGTGGTGTATGACAGTACCGAGGATGGTGGTGGTGGTGGTGGTGTTTGACAGTACCGAGGATGGTGGTGGTGGTGGTGTTTGACAGTACCGAGGATGGTGGTGGTGTTTGACAGTACCGAGGATGGTGGTGGTGTTTGACAGTACCGAGGATGATGGTGGTGTTTGACAGTACCGAGGATGATGGTGGTGGTGGTGGTGTTTGACAGTACCGAGGATGATGGTGGTGGTGTTTGACAGTACCGAGGATGGTGGTGGTGGTGGTGTTTGACAGTGCCGAGGATGGTGGTGGTGGTGGTGTTTGACAGTACCGAGGATGGTGGTGGTGTTTGACAGTACCGAGGATGGTGGTGGTGTTTGACAGTACCGAGGATGGTGGTGGTGTTTGAGAGTACCGAGGATGGTGGTGGTGTTTGACAGTACCGAGGATGGTGGTGGTGTTTGATAGTACCGAGGATGATGGTGGTGGTGGTGTTTGACAGTACCGAGGATGATGGTGGTGGTGGTGGTGTTTGACAGTACCGAGGATGGTGGTGGTGGTGGTGGTGTTTGACAGTACCGAGGATGGTGGTGGTGGTGGTGTTTGACAGTACCGAGGATGGTGGTGGTGTTTGACAGTACCGAGGATGGTGGTGGTGTTTGACAGTACCGAGGATGATGGTGGTGTTTGACAGTACCGAGGATGATGGTGGTGGTGGTGGTGTTTGACAGTACCGAGGATGATGGTGGTGGTGTTTGACAGTACCGAGGATGGTGGTGGTGGTGTTTGACTGTACCGAGGATGATGGTGGTGGTGTTTGACAGTACCGAGGATGGTGGTGGTGGTGGTGTTTGACAGTACCGAGGATGGTGGTAGTGGTGGTGTTTGACAGTACCGAGGATGATGGTGGTGGTGGTGTTTGACAGTACCGAGGATGATGGTGGTGGTGGTGTTTGACAGTACCGAGGATGATGGTGGTGGTGTTTGACAGTACCGAGGATGGTGGTGGTGGTGGTGTTTGACAGTACCGAGGATGGTGGTGGTGGTGGTGTTTGACAGTACCGAGGATGGTGGTGGTGGTGGTGTTTGACAGTACCGAGGGTGATGGTGGTGGTGGTGTTTGACAGTACCGAGGATGGTGGTGGTGTTTGACAGTACCGAGGATGGTGGTGGTGGTGGTGTTTGACAGTACCGAGGATGGTGGTGGTGGTGGTGTTTGACAGTACCGAGGATGATGGTGGTGGTGTTTGACAGTACCGAGGATGGTGGTGGTGGTGGTGGTGTTTGACAGTACCGAGGATGGTGGTGGTGGTGGTGTTTGACAGTACCGAGGATGATGGTGGTGGTGTTTGACAGTACCGAGGATGGTGGTGGGGGTGGTGTTTGACAGTACCGAGGATGGTGGTGGTGGTGGTGGTGTTTGACAGTACCGAGGATGGTGGTGGTGGTGGTGTTTGACAGTACCGAGGATGGTGGTGGTGGTGTTTGACAGTACCGAGGATGGTGGTGGTGGTGGTGTTTGACAGTACCGAGGATGGTGGTGGTGGTGTTTGACAGTACCGAGGATGATGGTGGTGGTGGTGTTTGACAGTACCGAGGATGGTGGTGGTGGTGGTGTTTGACAGTACCGAGGATGGTGGTGGTGGTGGTGTTTGACAGTACCGAGGATGGTGGTGGTGGTGGTGGTGTTTGACAGTACCGAGGATGGTAGTGGTGGTGGTGTTTGACAGTACCGAGGATGGTGGTGGTGTTTGACAGTACCGAGGATGATGGTGGTGTTTGATAGTACCGAGGATGGTGGTGGTGGTGTTTGACAGTACCGAGGATGATGGTGGTGGTGGTGGTGTTTGACAGTACCGAGGATGGTGGTGGTGTTTGACAGTACCGAGGATGATGGTGGTGTTTGACAGTACCGAGGATGATGGTGGTGGTGGTGTTTGACAGTACCGAGGATGATGGTGGTGGTGGTGGTGTTGACAGTACCGAGGATGGTGGTGGTGGTGGTGTTTGACAGTACCGAGGATGGTGGTGGTGGTGGTGTTTGACAGTACCGAGGATGGTGGTGGTGTTTGACAGTACCGAGGATGGTGGTGGTGTTTGACAGTACCGAGGATGATGGTGGTGTTTGACAGTACCGAGGATGATGGTGGTGGTGGTGTTTGACAGTACCGAGGATGATGGTGGTGGTGTTTGACAGTACCGAGGATGGTGGTGGTGGTGGTGTTTGACAGTACCGAGGATGGTGGTGGTGGTGGTGTTTGACAGTACCGAGGATGGTGGTGGTGTTTGACAGTACCGAGGATGGTGGTGGTGTTTGACAGTACCGAGGATGGTGGTGGTGTTTGAGAGTACCGAGGATGGTGGTGGTGTTTGACAGTACCGAGGATGGTGGTGGTGTTTGACAGTACCGAGGATGGTGGTGGTGTTTGACAGTACCGAGGATGATGGTGGTGTTTGATAGTACCGAGGATGATGGTGGTGGTGGTGTTTGACAGTACCGAGGATGATGGTGGTGGTGGTGGTGTTTGACAGTACCGAGGATGGTGGTGGTGGTGGTGGTGTTTGACAGTACCGAGGATGGTGGTGGTGGTGGTGTTTGACAGTACCGAGGGGTGGTGGTGGTGTTTGACAGTACCGAGGATGGTGGTGGTGTTTGACAGTACCGAGGATGATGGTGGTGTTTGACAGTACCGAGGATGATGGTGGTGGTGGTGGTGTTTGACAGTACCGAGGATGATGGTGGTGGTGTTTGACAGTACCGAGGATGGTGGTGGTGGTGTTTGACTGTACCGAGGATGATGGTGGTGGTGTTTGACAGTACCGAGGATGGTGGTGGTGGTGGTGTTTGACAGTACCGAGGATGGTGGTAGTGGTGGTGTTTGACAGTACCGAGGATGATGGTGGTGGTGGTGTTTGACAATACCGAGGATGATGGTGGTGGTGGTGTTTGACAGTACCGAGGATGATGGTGGTGGTGTTTGACAGTACCGAGGATGGTGGTGGTGGTGGTGTTTGACAGTACCGAGGATGGTGGTGGTGGTGGTGTTTGACAGTACCGAGGATGGTGGTGGTGGTGGTGTTTGACAGTACCGAGGGTGATGGTGGTGGTGGTGTTTGACAGTACCGAGGATGGTGGTGGTGTTTGACAGTACCGAGGATGGTGGTGGTGGTGGTGTTTGACAGTACCGAGGCTGGTGGTGGTGGTGGTGGTGTTTGACAGTACCGAGGATGATGGTGGTGGTGTTTGACAGTACCGAGGATGGTGGTGGTGGTGGTGGTGTTTGACAGTACCGAGGATGGTGGTGGTGGTGGTGTTTGACAGTACCGAGGATGATGGTGGTGGTGTTTGACAGTACCGAGGATGGTGGTGGGGGTGGTGTTTGACAGTACCGAGGATGGTGGTGGTGGTGGTGGTGGTGCTTGATAGTACCGAGGATGGTGGTGGTGGTGGTGTTTGACAGTACCGAGGATGGTGGTGGTGGTGCTTGATAGTACCGAGGATGGTGGTGGTGGTGGTGCTTGATAGTACCGAGGATGGTGGTGGTGGTGTTTGACAGTACCGAGGATGATGGTGGTGGTGGTGTTTGACAGTATCGAAGATGGTGGTGGTGGTGGTGTTTGACAGTACCGAGGATGGTGGTGGTGGTGGTGTTTGACAGTACCGAGGATGGTGGTGGTGGTGGTGTTTGACAGTACCGAGGATGGTGGTGGTGGTGGTGTTTGACAGTATCGAGGATGGTGGTGGTGGTGGTGTTTGACAGTACCGAGGATGATGGTGGTGGTGGTGGTGTTTGACAGTACCGAGGATGGTGGTGGTGGTGGTGTTTGACAGTATCGAGGATGGTGGTGGTGGTGGTGTTTGACAGTACCGAGGATGATGGTGGTGTTTGACAGTACCGAGGATGGTGGTGGTGGTGCTTGATAGTACCGAGGATGGTGGTGGTTGTGGTGGTGGTGTTTGACAGTACCGAGGATGATGGTGGTGGTGTTTGACAGTACCGAGAATATCATCGGCTGCTAAACGTCGGGATGTACCACAGGGGAACAACCTGGCTTCATTTGTATTCACGGCACTTGCCCTTCCTACCTTGCCATGCCCTTCCTGCCACCCTGTCATGCTCTGCCTACCCTGCCATACACTTCCTACCCTGCAATACCATTCCTACCTTGTAATGTCCTACCTACCCTGCAATATCCTTCCTACCCTGGCCTGTCATCTTCTTCAACTTTCGGGTCATTCCTTTGACATATTCTATATTGCCTACACCTACTTGCTTGCCTAAGTCTCCTCCCTCATAGTACAGTACCTCTATCTTCTTATCCAGCCTCCGTCTTCCTCCTCGCTTATCTTCTTCTCCTCCCTCTCTTGTTGTTCACCTTGCGTCTTCTTGCTACATAATTATTTTTCTTGGTCTTTACCTGATGCTGCGTTCCTTCAGGCCTTACACGTCTCAAGCTGAACATTTATCTTGGGTACTTATACTTCTCTCTATCCACCCAGGGGTTTTCTCCAGGTCATATCTTCGTATTTCTCTCCAGGTCACTTCTCCCAAGTTCTTTCCAGGTCCTGTCTCCATAGTTCTCTCCAGGTCACATCTACCTCATTCTCTTCAGGTCATCCTCCCTTCCTCATTCTCTTCAGGTCATCCTCCCTTCCTCATTCTCTCCAGGTCATCCTCCCTTCCTCGTTCTCTTCAGGTCATCCTCCCTTCCTCATTCTCTCCAGGTCATCCTCCCTTCCTCATTCTCTTCAGGTCATCCTCCCTTCCTCATTCTCTCCAGGTAATCCTCCCTTCCTCGCTCTCTCCAGGTCATCCTCCCTTCCTCGCTCTCTCCAGGTCATCCTCCCTTCCTCGCTCTCTCCAGGTCATCCTCCCTTCCTCGCTCTCTTCAGGTCATCCTCCCTTCCTCGCTCTCTCCAGGTCATCCTCCCTTCCTCGCTCTCTTCAGGTCATCCTCCCTTCCTCGCTCTCTCCAGGTCATCCTCCCTTCCTCGCTCTCTCCAGGTCATCCTCCCTTCCTCGCTCTTCAGGTCATCCTCCCTTCCTCGCTCTCTTCAGGTCATCCTCCCTTCCTAGTTCTCTCCAGGTCATCCTCCCTTCCTCGCTCTCTTCAGGTCATCCTCCCTTCCTCGCTCTCTCCAGGTCATCCTCCCTTCCTCGCTCTCTTCAGGTCACCCTCCCTTCCTCGCTCTCCAGGTCATCCTCCCTTCCTCGCTCTCTTCAGGTCATCCTCCTTTCCTCGCTCTCTTCAGGTCACCCTCCCTTCCTCGCTCTCTTCAGGTCATCCTCCCTTCCTCGCTCTCTTCAGGTCACCCTCCCTTCCTCGTTCTCTCCAGGTCACCCTCCCTTCCTCGCTCTCTCCAGGTCATCCTCCCTTCCTCGCTCTCTTCAGGTCATCCTCCCTTCCTCGCTCTCTTCAGGTCATCCTCCCTTCCTCGTTCTCTTCAGGTCATCCTCCCTTCCTCGCTCTCTTCAGGTCATCCTCCCTTCCTCGCTCTCTTCAGGTCATCCTCCCTTCCTCATTCTCTCCAGGTCATCCTCCCTTCCTCGCTCTCTTCAGGTCATCCTCCCTTCCTCGCTCTCTCCAGGTCATCCTCCCTTCCTCGCTCTCTCCAGGTCATCCTCCCTTCCTCGCTCTTCAGGTCACCCTCCCTTCCTCGCTCTCTTCAGGTCACCCTCCCTTCCTCGCTCTCTTCAGGTCATCCTCCCTTCCTCATTCTCTCCAGGTCATCCTCCCTTCCTCGCTCTCTCCAGGTCATCCTCCCTTCCTCGCTCTCCAGGTCATCCTCCCTTCCTCGCTCTCTCCAGGTCATCCTCCCTTCCTCGCTCTCTCCAGGTCATCCTCCCTTCCTCGTTCTCTTCAGGTCATCCTCCCTTCCTCGTTCTCTCCAGGTCATCCTCCCTTCCTCGCTCTCTTCAGGTCATCCTCCCTTCCTCGTTCTCTTCAGGTCATCCTCCCTTCCTCATTCTCTCCAGGTCATCCTCCCTTCCTCGCTCTCTCCAGGTCATCCTCCCTTCCTCGCTCTTCAGGTCATCCTCCCTTCCTCGCTCTCTTCAGGTCACCCTCCCTTCCTCGCTCTCTTCAGGTCATCCTCCCTTCCTCGCTCTCTTCAGGTCATCCTCCCTTCCTCATTCTCTCCAGGTCATCCTCCCTTCCTCGCTCTCTCCAGGTCATCCTCCCTTCCTCGCTCTTCAGGTCATCCTCCCTTCCTCGCTCTCTTCAGGTCACCCTCCCTTCCTCGTTCTCTCCAGGTCATCCTCCCTTCCTCGCTCTCTCCAGGTCATCCTCCCTTCCTCGCTCTCTTCAGGTCATCCTCCCTTCCTCATTCTCTTCAGGTCATCCTCCCTTCCTCGCTCTCTCCAGGTCATCCTCCCTTCCTCGCTCTCTTCAGGTCATCCTCCCTTCCTCGCTCTCTTCAGGTCACCCTCCCTTCCTCGCTCTCTCCAGGTCATCCTCCCTTCCTCGCTCTCTTCAGGTCACCCTCCCTTCCTCGCTCTCCAGGTCATCCTCCCTTCCTCGCTCTCTTCAGGTCATCCTCCTTTCCTCGCTCTCTTCAGGTCACCCTCCCTTCCTCGCTCTCTTCAGGTCATCCTCCCTTCCTCGCTCTCTTCAGGTCACCCTCCCTTCCTCGTTCTCTCCAGGTCACCCTCCCTTCCTCGCTCTCTCCAGGTCATCCTCCCTTCCTCGTTCTCTTCAGGTCATCCTCCCTTCCTCATTCTCTCCAGGTCATCCTCCCTTCCTCGCTCTCTCCAGGTCATCCTCCCTTCCTCGCTCTTCAGGTCATCCTCCCTTCCTCGCTCTCTTCAGGTCACCCTCCCTTCCTCGCTCTCTTCAGGTCATCCTCCCTTCCTCGCTCTCTTCAGGTCATCCTCCCTTCCTCATTCTCTCCAGGTCATCCTCCCTTCCTCGCTCTCTCCAGGTCATCCTCCCTTCCTCGCTCTCTTCAGGTCATCCTCCCTTCCTCGCTCTCTTCAGGTCATCCTCCCTTCCTCGCTCTCTCCAGGTCATCCTCCCTTCCTCATTCTCTCCAGGTCATCCTCCCTTCCTCGCTCTCTTCAGGTCATCCTCCCTTCCTCGCTCTCTCCAGGTCATCCTCCCTTCCTCATTCTCTCCAGGTCATCCTCCCTTCCTCGCTCTCTCCAGGTCATCCTCCCTTCCTCGCTCTCTCCAGGTCATCCTCCCTTCCTCGCTCTCTCCAGGTCATCCTCCCTTCCTCATTCTCTCCAGGTCATCCTCCCTTCCTCGCTCTCTTCAGGTCATCCTCCCTTCCTCGCTCTCTCCAGGTCATCCTCCCTTCCTCGCTCTCTTCAGGTCATCCTCCCTTCCTCGCTCTCTTCAGGTCATCCTCCCTTCCTCGCTCTCTCCAGGTCATCCTCCCTTCCTCATTCTCTCCAGGTCATCCTCCCTTCCTCGCTCTCTCCAGGTCATCCTCCCTTCCTCATTCTCTCCAGGTCATCCTCCCTTCCTCGCTCTCTTCAGGTCATCCTCCCTTCCTCGCTCTCTTCAGGTCATCCTCCCTTCCTCGCTCTCTTCAGGTCATCCTCCCTTCCTCGCTCTCTTCAGGTCATCCTCCCTTCCTCGCTCTCTCCAGGTCATCCTCCCTTCCTCATTCTCTCCAGGTCATCCTCCCTTCCTCGCTCTCTCCAGGTCATCCTCCCTTCCTCGCTCTCTCCAGGTCATCCTCCCTTCCTCATTCTCTCCAGGTCATCCTCCCTTCCTCGCTCTCTTCAGGTCATCCTCCCTTCCTCATTCTCTCCAGGTCATCCTCCCTTCCTCGCTCTCTTCAGGTCATCCTCCCTTCCTCGCTCTCTTCAGGTCATCCCACAAGTTCTCTGTCATCCCTCAATACAGCCGACTCACCCCTCCCTCCCCCACCCCCCTCCCTTCCTCCCTCCCCCACCTCCCGGATCCACCACCTGACAGGGGGCAATTTGCATCTATGTAAAGATCTATTCCCTGAAAGTCTTGCCCTGTTATTATTGTCATAAGTGAACCTTCAAATTATCTCGAATTCCACCTCCAATTTTCAGCGAGATAAAAGTGACTACAGTACATCTTAGTGAAGAGATATACCCAGCGAGAATAACATATTTTAGGGTGTGGATAAGGGCAGCTGATGCCTTACTGTTTACAAGTGTTTGTATACTCGCACTCTCTACAAACATTGTTTTTATACCTGCGCTGTCTGGATACATCGTTTTTATACCTGCGCTGTCTGGATACATCGTTTTTATACCTGCGCTGTCTGGATACATCGTTTATATACCTGCGCTGTCTAGATACATCGTTTATATACCTGCGCTGTCTGGATACATCGTTCATATACCTGCGCTGTCTGGATACATCGTTTTTATACCTGCGCTGTCTAGATACATCGTTTATATACCTGCGCTGTCTGGATACATCGTTCATATACCTGCGCTGTCTGGATACATCGTTTATATACCTGTGCTGTCTGGATACATCGTTTATATACCTGCGCTGTCTGGATACATCGTTTATATACCTGTGCTGTCTGGATACATCGTTTATATACCTGCGCTGTCTGGATACATCGTTTATATACCTGCGCTGTCTAGATACATCGTTTATGTACCTGCGCTGTCTGGATACATCGTTTATATACCTGCGCTGTCTAGATACATCGTTTATATACCTGCGCTGTCTGGATACATCGTTTATGTACCTGCGCTGTCTGGATACATCGTTTATATACCTGCGCTGTCTGGATACATCGTTTATATACCTGCGCTGTCTGGATACATCGTTTATATACCTGCGCTGTCTGGATACATCGTTTATATACCTGCGCTGTCTGGATACATCGTTTATATACCTGCGCTGTCTGGATACATCGTTTATATACCTGCGCTGTCTGGATACATCGATTATATCCCGCTGTCTGGATACATCGTTATACTGCGCTGTCTGGATACATCGTTTATATACCTGCGCTGTCTGGATACATCGTTTATATACCTGCGCTGTCTGGATACATCGTTTATATACCTGCGCTGTCTGGATACATCGTTTATATACCTGCGCTGTTTGGATACATCGTTTATATACCTGCGCTGTCTAGATACATCGTTTATATACCTGCGCTGTCTGGATACATCGTTTATATACCTGCGCTGTCTGGATGCAGCGTTTATATACCTGCGCTGTCTGGATACAGTGTTTATATACCTGCGCTGTCTAGATACATCGTTTATATACCTGCGCTGTCTGGATACATCGTTTATATACCTGCGCTGTCTGGATACATAGTTTATATACCTGCGCTGTTTGGATACATCGTTTATATACCTGTGCTGTCTGGATACATCGTTTATATACCTGCGCTGTCTGGATACATCGTTTATATACCTGCGCTGTCTGGATACATCGTTTATATACCTGCGCTGTCTGGATACATCGTTTATATACCTGCGCTGTCTAGATACATCGTTTATATACCTGCGCTGTCTGGATACATCGTTTATATACCTGTGCTGTCTAGATACATCGTTTATATACCTGCGCTGTCTGGATACATCGTTTACATACCTGCGCTGTCTGGATACATCGTTTATATACCTGCGCTGTCTGGATACATCGTTTATATACCTGTGCTGTCTGGATACATCGTTTATATACCTGCGCTGTCTGGATACATCGTTTATATACCTGCGCTGTCTGGATACATCGTTTATATACCTGCGCTGTCTGGATACATCGTTTATATACCTGCGCTGTCTGGATACATCGTTTATATACCTGCGCTGTCTGGATACATCGTTTATATACCTGCGCTGTCTAGATACATCGTTTATATACCTGCGCTGTCTAGATACATCGTTTATATAGCTGCGCTGTCTGGATACATCGTTTATATACCTGCGCTGTCTGGATACATCGTTTATATACCTGCGCTGTCTAGATACATCGTTTATATACCTGCGCTGTCTGGATACATCGTTTATATACCTGCGCTGTCTGGATACATAGTTTATATACCTGCGCTGTCTGGATACATCGTTTATATACCTGCGCTGTCTAGATACATCGTTTATATACCTGCGCTGTCTGGATACATCGTTTATATACCTGCGCTGTCTGGATACATCGTTTATATACCTGCGCTGTCTGGATACATCGTTTATATACCTGCGCTGTCTGGATACATCGTTTATATACCTGCGCTGTCTGGATACATCGTTTATATACCTGCGCTGTTTGGATACATTGCATGGAACTATTATAGCGACCTGCGTTGCCTATATACAGGGCATATGCATAACTGTATAACTGCACTGTCCATATACCTGCTGAACCAAACTATAAACTTATATGACGATTTTACTATCTATCTATCTATCTATCTATCTATCTATCTACAGTATATATCTTAACTGTAGCATCATTCTCTTCACTCGTAATATCAACTAAATAATGAATTTCTGATGTTCAGGTTATTGCAATATTATTAACAACAATCATAACTCTTTTCTAACACACAAAGTTGCAGGGAAGTTGTAATAAAAGACACTCGGGTTGTATAACAATTAACAACAATATATCTAAGTCTTATGCTCATTTTTTGTGTAATTTTATGGTCATAGTCCTATTAAATGTTAACTGTGGAAGTGAATTTTTAAGTAATTTTTTTTCTTTTATCAGCAAAAATATTCGTGTAGAAAACATTAATGGATCTAGAAAAAAATTTAACGAGAAGAAACAATAACAAAGACAAAATACAATAATTAACTTAATGAGAAACAAGAGATAATTAGACGAGAAAAATACATCCTAGCTAATTTTAACACGGTTTAAGTTGTCGGGCGGTTCAGAATACGAAGAGCAGCGGGCAACAGTCAATCTCACCTCCTGTGTGTTGGGTCACCTTCACCTACCTCCAGTATATTGTCCCTCATTTGAGTTAAAACAAGTCAGTCTAGGTGCAATATTCTTTAATGTGAGTGAGTGCGTGAGTCAGTGTAGGTGTAATATTCTTTAATGTGAGTGAGTGCGTGAGTCAGTCTAAGCGCAATATTCTTTTATGTGAGTGAGTGCGTGAGTCAGTCTTCAGTTTTCATCCTCTACACTGTAGAGTGTAGAGTCTACACTCTACAGTGACTCTCAGCTAGGCATTTACTCTGACAATTCAAGTAAATTTTGAGTGTACTCTCAGCTTGTGTCACACCCAAGTAATTTGCCATTAAGTGACCGTCTTGTGCCTTCATTAACTTTGCTCTCTTGTCATATCAAAAGTGAGTGACAGCTGACTGTATATTTCGTTGTTTAGTGAGTGACGATTGATTGAATGTTCCATGTTAATTATTCATATAATATATTTATCATGGGGATATTATCTCCCTGATAAATATTCTGAGTGGAGTGTCCATCACCTGAAGGTACTTGTGGGTGCGGTGAACTATTTTGCCTAGAGATGTGTTTTTGTAAGTTTCCTGTACATGTGTGACTGTGTGTGTGTGTGTGTGTGTGTGTGTGTGTGGGATTATGGAACTGTGTGTACTTGTGGGGTTGTGGGACTGTGTGTGTACTTGTGGGGTTGTGGGACTGTGTGTGTACTTGTGGGGTTGTGGAACTGTGTGTGTACTTGTGGGGTTGTGGGACTGTGTGTGTACTTGTGGGGTTGTGGAACTGTGTGTAAATATGTATGAGGAGATGGAAGAAATTCAGTCAATGTAAAACTATTGGTGTTATTACTAAATGATTATGGTTCAGTAATTACCTTTGTGCAGAAAATATAAATAAGACAAATCGTATTGTAGGACTCATAAGGAGGACATTGTTAAGCCTGGATGAAGAAATATCTAAGTACTGCAATTATATGCAATTCTCGTAAGACCGTATCTGGAAAACACAAACCAGGTCTGGGAATCATTTAAATAAAGATATAGTAGCGCTAGAAAACATCCAGTGACGGGGAACTAAGCTTCGTGAACACAAACTTACGAAGAGAGATTAAAGAAGTTAATTTAACTAACACTCGTAAAAATCAAGAGTCGATATGAATGAAACTTTCAAAATAGTGAGTGAAGTGTACGGCAGTGAGGTGCATAAAGAAAAAATAAATAAATGGATAAATAAATAATGAAATTAAAGGCCAGAACATGTAGTCAAAAGCCGATTCAGTTTTGAATATATAAACTAAACGCACCTCAAGCTGCTCTGTCGCTCGTCCTGTTCTCACCCTTAGTGTGTGGTGTGTTTTAAGGAGGTATTCATTATTTTAATGAAGTTTTAGTTAAACTAACGGCGATTTTCAGCTGATGAACTGAAAGCGACCGTGACGGAAGTGAATATAAGAACCAGGTTAGGTTAGGTTAAGTTTGATAAAAAGGTATTATAATGATAGTGAGGACGATGATGAGGGGAAGGTGAAGATGTTAGAGTGATGATGATGGTTCTCTGTGCTGGAGGAAGATGATAGCAGAGTGATAAGGAATTATGTGGCACCAGAACAGTTGTTAAGGTAATTGTTGGATCATTTTTTACAAGTACAGTAACACTTTGTAAGTTTTCACGGTTTGTGTATGTCAAGATGAAAATCCGAAGCCAGGTCTGTGGTTTTGAAGTCGAAGCCATGCTTCTAGTTTCAAAACTGAAGCCTGTAGAAAATTCCGAAGCCAGGTCCAAAAATGCCTGGCTTCCAGAAGCCGCAGCTAGCTGGGTTCAATATCCGGCCAGGGACAGATGTGGGAAGGGTGTTGTAACACCATCAACTAACGCATTTTTCCCCCGGGCACTACAGATTCGTCCCGCAACAATACTGGACAGTGAAAGTCCTAACAAAGTATCAAAGCTGATAATTGGCGAAACTTACAAAAAAAAAAAAAAAAAAAATAGGCCGAACGCACTAACGACAAACAGCGTAAGTGATGAAATGATAAACATATATTAAAATTATAATGGACAAACGTTTCTATATTTTCAAGAGTTTGTTAATGACAAAATATTGAAAGACTTGGCTTTAATAATGACAATATAAACAGTGAGTTCCGCCAACACTTGTCTGAGATGTTACAAACTTCTTTTACTGAACGACGTGACGACGACGACGACGACGACCCCCAAGAAGCATGAAGAGGAAAAAATCACCTGATATCAAGTGTTCTGAGGCTAAGGTCCCCCCGAGCGATGAACCGGCTTGACAGTCATCCAAAAGGTGACAATGTCTGAAGGTCAACGAATGCATGTCAGTGATACGGTGGGGATTGTCTACCACTAAGGCCGTGGGGGGTAGTCAGAGGGAGGGTACAAACTGGATTCTGGGGGTTGCTGTAGTCAGTGTGGGGGGGGGGGGTATAGGAAAGGACCCGGCAAGTGAGGGTTATTTAGGGTGAGAAGGAATTTTAAAAGGACCTCGTAAGGCAGGATGCTATACGGTGTAGCCAGTAGTTGTTAACACAGGTGTGGGAGGTGTGGGGGTGGTTAGAGGGGAGCATTCTTCTGGGGGTTGGCAGAGGGGGGAGCAGTTTAAAGAAGGCCGTGTTCGGCTTGGGGGAGAAAGCGTCTCAACATAACCCGAGTCGAGGAGCTGGGGAGTTCACTCTTGGCGCGGACGGAGACTCAACAAGAAGGTAAGTCTCTTCTCTCTCTCTCTCTCTCTCAACATATTGTACACTTGATACATTTCACCAGATTCTGTGTACAAGAAAGTTTGGTGTTGTTCGTGATATAAATATTAGTGTTGGTGTATAACGTTAAATTATTTCTCAAGATGTATAAACAAGTGTTTGTGTTTGGCGACGTGAGGCTGAGGGGATTATTATCAGTCTCTTAACTCTTGTGATGATATATGTTGTGAGCATTTTACTCAAGTTTATATATTCATAAGATCATTAATTCTTTGGCCCTCCTCGTGTACACTGATGCAAAAGGACGCCAAGTTTGTTTTACAATTATTTTGCGATTTATACTGTAACATTTTGTTGAAAGTGACGCATCGGCCTAGCGCATATAGCACTTGCCTCCTGTTATAAGACCGTTGATTCGGTCCCTGGGCACAGTTGGGAAGGTGAAAGGCGGTCTCCTTAGTACATACTGCATATATCCATATACAGGCGGCCCGGGCCGGTATGCCTGTGTTATTCACGGGAATGATATCATACAGCTACAGAAATTAAGTGACAACAGTGTTCTTTATACAGTAAAGGCTCCAAATAATGGACGTCTCTCTTCACATAATCCGTTACATGGAGGTTTCACATCTAATGGACACTCGATATAACGGACTTTCCTGTCCATGTAGTCCGTTAAATAGAGGTTTCACTGTACAAATTTCGTCCTTCATTAATACTCCTATATAAGGTCCGACACTGGGCAATGTGTCCAAGATTTATTTTCATCACGAGAGAAATATGTAAGTGTAGAACTAAATGATTTATTGGTTACATGTAGATTTAAATGTACAGTACCGTATTATGTAGTAGATGTGTGTGTTGTGTAGTAGAGGTGAGTGTGTTGTGTAGTAGAGGTGAGTGTGTTGTGTAGCAGAGGTGAGTGTGTTGTGTAGTGGAGGTGAGTGTGTTGTGTAGCAGAGGTGAGTGTGTTGTGTAGTGGAGGTGAGTGTGTTGTGTAGCAGAGGTGAGTGTGTTGTGTAGTGGAGGTGAGTGTGTTGTGTAGCAGAGGTGAGTGTGTTGTGTAGTGGAGGTGAGTGTGTTGTGTAGTAGAGGTGAGTGTGTTGTGTAGCAGAGGTGAGTGTGTTGTGTAGTGGAGGTGAGTGTGTTGTGTAGCAGAGGTGAGTGTGTTGTGTAGTAGAGGTGAGTGTGTTGTGTAGTAGAGGTGAGTGTGTTGTGTAGTGGAGGTGAGTGTGTTGTGTAGTGGAGGTGAGTGTGTTGTGTAGCAGAGGTGAGTGTGTTGTGTAGTGGAGGTGAGTGTGTTGTGTAGTAGAGGTGAGTGTGTTGTGTAGTAGAGGTGAGTGTGTTGTGTAGTAGAGGTGAGTGTGTTGTGTAGCAGAGGTGAGTGTGTTGTGTAGTGGAGGTGAGTGTGTTGTGTAGCAGAGGTGAGTGTGTTGTGTAGTAGAGGTGAGTGTGTTGTGTAGTAGAGGTGAGTGTGTTGTGTAGTAGAGGTGAGTGTGTTGTGTAGCAGAGGTGAGTGTGTTGTGTAGTGGAGGTGAGTGTGTTGTGTAGTGGAGGTGAGTGTGTTGTGTAGCAGAGGTGAGTGTGTTGTGTAGTAGAGGTGAGTGTGTTGTGTAGTAGAGGTGAGTGTGTTGTGTAGTAGAGGTGAGTGTGTTGTGTAGTAGAGGTGAGTGTGTTGTGTAGTGGAGGTGAGTGTGTTGTGTAGTGGAGGTGAGTGTGTTGTGTAGTGGAGGTGAGTGTGTTGTGTAGTGGAGGTGAGTGTGTTGTGTAGCAGAGGTGAGTGTGTTGTGTAGTAGAGGTGAGTGTGTTGTGTAGTAGAGGTGAGTGTGTTGTGTAGTAGATGTGTGTATTGTGTAGTAGAGGTGAGTGTGTTGTGTAGTAGATGTGTGTGTTGTGAAGTAGAGGTGAGTGTGTTGTGTAGTAGATATAAGTGTGTTGTGTATTAGAGGTGAGTGTATTGTGTATGTTGTGGAGTAGATGTGAGTGCGTTGTGTATGTTGCGATTTCCACGAAAGTCTGTACAGTATAAGGCAGTGTGTGTCTAGACCAAGGCATTGTTCTTCGACACTTCCAGCCTAAAGGGCACCTAGTGGACGACATGTTAATATAACCATTCATAAGATACAGATTGATTAAGGTTTTATACTTGGCCATCTAAGCTGTCAAATACCTCATCAATACGAGGGATGATGGACAGGTTCTGGAGGCTTATTATTATTCCTCAACGTGCTGCGTTCCTTTCGCTCACTCACCCCCGTCACACCAGCTTACTGCTTCCCTGGATCCTTGTCTTAAAATAAACCTAATGGGCCCCAGTCTTAATGGGCCCCATTCTTAATGAGCCCCAGTCTAAATGAGCCCCAGTCTTAATGAGCTCGTCTTAATGAGCCCCAGTCTTAATGAGCCCCAGTCTTAATGAGCCCCAGTCTAAATGAGCCCCAGTCTAAATGAGCCCCAGTCTAAATGAGCTCCAGTCTTAATGAGCCCCAGTCTTAATGAGCCCCAGTCTTAATGAGCCCCAGTCTAAATGAGCCCCAGTCTAAATGAGCTCCAGTCTTAATGAGCCCCAGTCTAAATGAGCCCCAGTCTAAATGAGCTCCAGTCTTAATGAGCCCCAGTCTTAATGAGCCCCAGTCTTAATGAGCCCCAGTCTTAATGAGCCCCAGTCTTAATGAGCCCCAGTCTTAATGAGCTCCAGTCTTAATGAGCCCCAGTCTAAATGAGCCCCAGTCTTAATGAGCTCCATTCTTAATGAGCCCCAGTCTAAATGAGCCCCAGTCTAAATGAGCTCCAGTCTAAATGAGCTCCAGTCTTAATGAGCCCCAGTCTTAATGAGCCCCAGTCTAAATGAGCCCCAGTCTAAATGAGCTCCAGTCTTAATGAGCCCCAGTCTTCTAGGGCTCCAGTCTTCATGGACCCTGGTCCTAATATAACTCTAAATAAAATCAAAGCATTAACACTGATGCCCAGTCTTAACGGAACCACGTATTAAGAGAGACCAATCCACCCTAACCATTAGCAACGAGACCCAACTTTAGCGGCCTCCAATATTAATGGTGAGGTTAACGTATGGTGTTTTAACATTAAAGAAAATATAATGGTTCAGTATTATTATGTTTCAGTTTTAATGGATCATTGTACTCAAGGGGTTAAGATATCTTACTTGGATACTCGTTGTACTCTGGGGGTTCAATCATCGTAATCAAGGGCTTAAACAATTTACAATTAACATTTAAAATAAACTACTTTCATTTTTGTTATTATCTTCACGATTCTTTTACAAATTACAGTATGGAGAAAGTTGGCAATTTTAAAATGTTTGTACACATTTTTGGTTATCCTAACTTTATATACCAGCTCTTCTCGTCTGTAAAACCTTTAAATCCTAAACATTTAAGGACAGATTAATGTATCAGTCTATACTGCCTCGGGTTCACGAGTCTGAATCAGTGCCGGATTTAGACCTGTGGAGGCCCATGGGCAGCCTCTTTGTGGAGGCCCCCCTCATTATAACTACCCAAGAGGGTGGGGTGGCGAGTGAAGCGAGCCCAAACATCTGGGAGTTCCGGGGGGCGCTGTAAGCCCACCGGGAAAATTTTGAAATTTGAACACTTCTTTGGAGAATTTTAAGGCCATATGCAGTTATATTGAGGAAATTAGAACATTGAGAAATATTTAATTAACTGTATATTTATTGATAAAATACATATTCCCAACACACACACACACACACACACAAAAGTGAGACATGACTGGAGTCATTCATGTGGTTTCAAGTCGACCAGCCCTGGTATAGCTACTACCGCACATGTGGAGGCCCCTGGGCAGCTGCCCACTTTGCCCACTCCTGAATCCGGCCCTGGTCTGAATCACTCGAGGTTCGTGATTCATGGGGAGAGGCGAACGGACTTTAGTAGTTGACTGTACAGTGACTTTGTTGACTAACCAACCAATCATCACCATCATCATTACTATTATTTGTTAGAAATGAATTTTCTACACAGTAATACTTTTAGTTTCAGATGATGGAGAGTAACGCGAGGAGTGTGATGGTGGTGGTGGTGGTGGCCATGGTTACCTTCACCCAAGCATACGTTCCAGGACCAACCGGTAAGTTAATTCCTTGTCTTAAAGTAAGTTCATCAAGTGTCTACATCAACAACATCACGAAGGAGATAAACAGCAGTAATAACACCTCATAAACTGCTTGCGTGGTTTAACTATTTCATCTGCTGACACGTGAAACTGAAGTCGTGTCCCGCGGCCAAGCGGGATATTGTGCCAAAATAATCTATGCCATGTCAGTCCTGCACTAAGTTGCAATTGTCACGGTAACAGCCATACTGTTACACCATGGGTCCTTTAAGAGAAAAGTCTGACAATAATTTTATATCAGCCTTTTACAGCTTATTAATGTTGCAAGTTAAGCGACCTCGGTTATAATAATATACCCAAAGCTACCGATTATTATTATTGTGTTACAGACCTTCGGTACCCGGACGAAATCGTGTTTCCTAAAGTGGAGTGTATAAAGGAAGGCTCATTCATCCACCCCAGAAACTGTTCCTGGTACTATAGGTGAGTCTCAATGGTATTGCTTCCCTCAATAATGCCAACAACATCTTCGCCCTCCACCGTCGATTAACCCGTAATACCATCTCACAAGAAAACATATATCGTGCATAGACAACCTAGAGTCCTTGACAGACCGCATCTATAACGCCTGATACAGAAATAGTTGTTCTTTAATTTATCTATTTTATGGGGCCTAACACAGTTCAATAGTCAACGAGAAATACATGAAATAATGATGAAAATCTTGAGACGCGGCTATCCCTAAACTTACATTGGCATATTCGACGAGGCCTGACATTATCGTAGCCGGTTAAGCCCTCCACTACACTATGTATTTATATTCATATAGGTGTTCACACTGTTATAATGATCAATTCTTCATGTTATCTGCTTCATTTAGGATGTTCTCATGCTCCTTCTTACACTATTCAAATACAGTTTCTGATGACAACACTGAGCTGCTCTGTCAAGATACACTCAACAGTTTAAAATACTAATGGCAGTTATTAATGATTCTTCTAATATTTGTTTGCCACCAGTCCGCATTTGTCGGTTTTCACCTCAAGTGATTTTCTTTTGCAGATGTGTAGACAGAATGAGCGTTGGTCACTACCACACTTATCACTTTATGTGTGAGAGAGGCACAGTGTTCTCAGACGAGCTGGATCAATGTATTTTCCCATACCTGGTCCCGCCTCCCTGTGGTACTGCCACACAGTCTTCATCAACAACCAGTGCAACCACAACAACCACCATAACAACTTCAACAACGCCAACAATTACAACAACAACGCCAACCACAACAACGCCAACAACCACAACGCCAACAACCACAACGCCAACACCCACAACAATGCCAACAACCACAACGCCAACACCCACAACAATGCCAACAACCACAACGCCAACAACCACAACGCCAACAACCACAACGCCAACAACCACCACTACAATCACAACAACAACCGGCCCGACAATAAGCATACCTTGCCTCACTAGAGATAGTGTGTGTAGCACGTACGAGGTGTGTCAGCCAGTTAGGCGCCAGCAGGAGCTATGTACTGGCTGCTTCATAGGTTCTATACCTTTCCCTGCCTCTGTCCATTGCGGCGAGGGATTTTTCCTTGACAAGGTCACCATCAAATGTGTATCAAGTGAGTACTCCAAGTCTAATTCATATATGAAGGGTGTCTCAAAAACATATATACACTGACTTACTTTTGTGGCGATCCCGTGAATATTTGTACAGTATTACAATAGAAACATTGTCCTCATTCGTTGATGTGCCGTTGTAGGAGACCTCGCACATCACGTGAGGAAACAATGGCATTGTTGTAATGAATTATACAGTACACATTTAAGTGATCGCAACGCAAATCTACAAGGCGATAAGTATACATTTTCTGAGACACCCTGTACTGTATATTCAAAGCACGCAGCAGGCTGGTTGGTATACAGTATAATGTCACTTTATGAAATAATTGTGTTCACTTCACAGTGTACATTCTCTGAACCTTCTTGTTTCAGACTCAACTCTGTGTCCAGCTACACTTAGATCAGAAGTAATGAGTAACTCCATCAACACACTGAGCTGCTCCCACTACAACACCCGCCCCCGAGAGCCCTGGATCCTTAGTCAGTTGTGTGAAGACTTTGTTCTGTGTGGAACTGACGGCAGTTACAAGGTAAGCCTCTAACATTACCCAGGCTGCCCATTCATATAAAGTGTTGTGAGGTAGAGATGACGCCGGTTACAGTTGATGGTATTAAGCTATGGCACCTCGAGACACAGCTTCATAGCCCAGGAGGTTCATGTATCACAACTTGTTCCCTCCACACATTAACTATCACCTTCAACACTGGTCATATGCCCCAGCCCCCCCCCCCCTCCCGTCATCACAGGCCCAAACCAACCTAAAACTAGTTGAGATCCGTTTGTACAGTACAGGTACTGTACTAATTGTCATCAATATGAAATGTCGTCAGCCTCAGTCCAGATGATTAGATCAGGTAATAATGTTAGAGTGAGTTCTAACAGAACTGGATTCTATTTGACCCACAAACAACAAGTCTACCATAACTTTTATTAGTACATTACCTCACTAACAGGAGACTCGCACACTCTGCACCAGCTTTTTCCAATGTGTGGAGACTGAAGAAGGCAAGTGGACCTCGCAGATGAGGAACTGCGTTGGTGGCCGCATGTACAGCTATGATGCCGACACTTGTGTCCCCAAGCCTACAGGTGTGTGGAGGTGTCAATCAGGGGTTTGTAAGTGTCCAGGTACACTGTAGCTACTTGTTAATCATTACTGTACCAGTACAGTACTGTGTGTTTGTTGACATTTAACAGACGTGCATGACAAAAAGTAATAATGTAAAGGGGAAGAAGAGGCACGTGGTGAGTCACAGGAGAATATTATATACTGTACACCACAAGAGGTCATCTGTTGCATTAGTTATTATGAGATGTGGGGCGGGGTAACTTCTGTAATGTACACGATGACTGTGAGGGAAGAGTGAGAGGATATGAGGGAAGAGTGAGAGGATATGAGGGAGTGAGAGGATATGAGGGAGTGAGAGGATATGAGGGAAGAGTGAGAGGCAGGCAATTGGCATGATAAACACAGCCCAAACTGGCTAGGATTTAGGCATGGTGAGGACTCCTTTTGGTATCGTTAGGTTGTTTAATCTTCATGTGAAATAAGCTGGGGGCTAATCTTCATGTGAAATAAGCTGGGGGCTAATCTTCATGTGAAATAAGCTGGGGCTAATCTTCATGTGAAATAAGCAGGGGGCTAATCTTCATGTGAAATAAGCTGAGGGCTAATCTTCATGTGAAATAAGCTGGGGGCTAATCTTCATGTGAAATAAGCTGGGGCTAATCTTCATGTGAAATAAGCTGGGGGCTAATCTTCATGTGAAATAAGCTGGGGGCTAATCTTCATGTGAAATAAGCTGGAACTATTCTTCAGGTGAAATGATCTAGGGGCTAATTTTCAGGTTATGTCAACAAAAATGTACAGGAAGACTTTGGATACATAATTATCAGAGTTCACTATGTTTAACGTTTTCTCTTTCAACGCTGCTAAAATGAAATCCATATCAAGAAGCGTAACGAAACATAATTAACGAGAACTGTATTATCCATCGTGTCATTTTTCAGAGCACGAGATGTGTGGCCGAGGATACTGATAACAGATGACCAGAGATGTGTGTCCGGCACGAGATGTGTGGCCGAGGATACTGATAATAGATGACCAGAGATGTGTGTCCGGCACGAGATGTGTGGCCGAGGATACTGATAACAGATGACCAGAGATGTGTGTCCGGCTAAATGTCTAAACTACTTGTAAATTGTTGTTCTTTTTGTTGTCATTAAAAGGTCACTATTTTTAGGTTGTTATTTTTATTATTGATGTTGTTACTACTATTGGCCCAGCTGTTGTTGTTATTACTTCAGTTAGTGGCATTATTCCTGCCAAAATTGCCGATCATATTTGTACAAATTATTATGCAATAAGCGAACTATATTTTAATTGTGAATTTTCGAGTTTAATGAAGAGATAAGTGATGGTGAAGGAAATACATTCAAGTTATTATTGACTATTGTGGTTTTCTGAAAATAAAAATAAAGTATCATCAAAAATACTGTAATTTTAATTTATCTCATATGACTGCCTTCACATGTATCCAAGTGTACTGTACACTACAGACCACTTCCAGATTATTACTACTCTTGCTAGTCAACTAATATGTTCAATTTACGAGATTTCAGTTAACGAGTTACCTGCCGTAGTGACTTTCAGTTCTATTAACAAGTATAAATTCTATTAACGACAGCCTTTGTTTTGGTGAGCTGATAGACTCAGCCGCCAATAATTAGGTCTCTGTTTACCTTGTTTCCAGTGGAGTAAGCATCGAGGAAGTTGCGCTCTTGAATATTTTTTAATTTTTACATTAAAATTATTGGTCATTCTGAAATTTAGGTAACTATTGATACTATAAAGTGCAGTGTTGGTTTAAATAAAAAAATATCAGGAATTAGTTAAATAAATTGTGAACTTAAAATTTTATTGGTGAAATTATCAAGCATGGGTCCGAAGAAATCTCGGAAGGCGCTTTCAATTCAAGTGAAGCAATAAATTATTAAGAAATACAAAGAAGGCATTAGAACCAATGCACTCTGGAAAGAATATGGCCTGTAGTCATCGACTGTGTCTACAATCAGCTGTTTGCTCCACTGCTAATGTAAACAAAGTCACCGGGAATTCTACATACACTCCTCAAATTGTTAAAATATTTTATTGTTTTTATTTATTATTGTACAGAATACTGTACAGTACTGTATTTTGTTTATATTTAATGCTTTGTTAATTCTATTACCGGTATACAATACTTTGTGTGTGCTTTTTTAATTCATTATAAGGGAATTCTGAGCTGGAACCAATTACCCAATATCCCATTGAAATAATAGATTCAGTTAATGAGAATTTCAGTTAAAGAGTGACTCTGTGGAACCAATTGTGCTCGTTAATGGAGGGGCAAGACACAAAACTTGTATATTTGAGGCCATGACACATTGTGAACATTAATATTATGTACAATGAAAGACAAAAGTCATGTCGTGAAATTTGGTGAAAACATATGAGGAAGGGCTACACTTTTGGTGCACTCTGCCTTGTGATAGGGGGCTCGCATAATGTTTCACGAGTTATATTTAATCTTCGGACAAAACCGCGACAACTTTTGTCTTTGATTGTACATCATCACCACATTTTAGTATAATATTTACCCAAAATAAATGATCTAACCTAACCCAACCCAAAGTAAGCAAACCTAACCTAACCCAATCAAACGTAAATAAACCTAACCTAACCAAAACTCAGCACTCCAACCTAAGCTACCCCAAACCCAACTAAACCCAGCCATACAAAACCTGACCTAACCTACACACAGTTTGGTTAGATATCGTTTGTACAGTATTCCAACAGCACATTGTCCTCACTGTGATGCGCGAGTCACTCCGGACAGCCTAGCCAATGTTCACTTCTCTTCCTCCGTCACATTCTTCAGATAAATTTCTTATACGTGAAGTCAAATATTTCTCATTAAAACAACAATACCACAATTCTGAAAAAATAATGCAACCCCCGAGAACTCCCCCTGTTAACTTGCGTGATACCCACTTTAGTTTTGGAAATTATTCATGACTAACCCACGGCCGAAATTGATAGAAAACCATTTTAAAAATTCTGGATTTTCACTTTTTTTTTAAGTGGCCACTGTTGTAGCAAATGTGTTAAAATGGTTATTTCTAAAATATACATAATTTAACCTTTGTGGGTATGAAAAACAGACCTAACCAACCTAGCCAAACAAACCTAACTTCCTTACCGAGCAGACCCTCCCGGTATATTGAACAGAAAGACCTTACTATATGTTACTATGATATGGTGTAATTTGAGACTTTTTCTGGACGTGAGATCATGCGGCCGCATTGGCGTTTATGCAGACCCCGGCGACGGAGTGACTTATTGTGATGGCGGGAAACGTCCAGCTACGGCGTTGAGGAAGTGATTAACAAATTTTCTGAAAGCACAGGGATTCCCGCAGTGTGAACAGTCTCTATTTAAAGGAACAATGCCGTGGCCTTTGAACAATTGAAGGGTCTCGTTGTCTTTATTCCTAAATTCGCAAATTACGTCCATATAAGACCGGCGACTACTGCACACGTCATGCTGAAAATGAAACTGCCGCGCGCGTAATTAACTACAAAACGAAATATTTCCACAGGAAATGATTACCATATCAGAACTCACTGACGAAAATAAAGTTAGAAAATAAACATACAAATAACTTGTCCGCGAGTTAGTCCTATATATTAACCATGCTTGTACAGCCTAAAAGAAAACGTACTCATAGGTTCTTACCCCTAAAACGTAATCACAAGCAGTAAAACTAGTTCATACTGAGTCCACCGTGATCGTTGATGTTATTATGTATTGCTGAGCTTGACTTTTTTTAGTCAGGAAACTACAGTATCATCACTCTTGAATAAATATTTTGAATTCAAAGTGTAAGTCCCCTCTAGGTCACATTATAAGGGGTACGAGGCTGTCTGGCGTTTATGAGGAAGCACTAAATACGAACAGAAAACACAGTGCGTGGCGGAGCAACACTCATCATAACCAAAATGAGGGAACTGACCAGATTGTCCAGACGAAAAAGTACTGGATTAGTATTTGCGAATAAAGTGCTAGAATTGTATTCACGAAAAAAGTACTACTTTAATAGAATAACGAAAAAGGTACCAGATTTACTGAGAAAGTGCTAATACTTACCTCAGAATAATTTTTTTTTTGTCTTTCTAAACTGGTACAGTATTACAATGAATTCTTCGGTTATTTTTTCGGTAATTATTCGGCTCGTGACCGTCCGTTGTTTTCATTAAGAATGGCTTTAAAAATACACCGTTTTCACTAATGAAAATGAATATAAGTGAAAGTAATCGGCATACAAAACGTGTCTAAAAACACCCCCAACGGCCTACTCCTCAGCAAGTGTGCTGTGCATAACCTCACTATCACCAATACCTTGTTTCCGATAAGTTCAAGGGTTCGTGGCAACACCCACGATCCAAACACTGGCATCTCATTGACTACATCATTGTCAGAGAAAGAGATCGCCGAGATGTCCTCATAACCCGTGCCATGCATGGCTCAGACCACTGTGACACGGATCATCGACTTGTCAGAGCCAAGATTCACGTGGCCCCAAAACGGTGAAGGCAACAAGCCTCCAGAAAAGGTTTTAATACTAAACGTCTGGAGGATCCATGGGTAAAACATTCTTTCAGAGAGCAGCTCGAACATGGGCTTATAAACAACCCAACAGCAAACAACGCGAATCCCAGTGCAGAATGGGATACTCTCAACACTTATGACAAAAACCTGCAGAGAGACCCTCAGCCAGATCAAAAGATTACACCAGGACTGGTTTGATGAAAATGATCAGGCAATCAAAGAACTCATCGATGATAAAAGTGCTGCTTTTGCTGATTGGCAAAACAACCCTCAGTCTCGGACCAAAGCTGATACCTTCCACAAGAAGAAAGAGGCGGCCCAGTGGGAACTTCGCAATCTAAAGAATGATTGGCTTAAAAATAAAGCATGTGAAATACAAAAAAAATGCAGATCAGCACAAGATGCATAAATTTTTCAATCCCATTAAAACATTTTATGGGTCAATCACTCGTGGCGCAGCCCCCTTCCGCTCATCTGACGGTAACTTCATAATTAAAGACAATGAAGACCTCTTTCAGTGCTGAAAAGAGCACTACCATTCATTGCTCAAACGAAACACTGATGTGGATGTCCTGCCTACCCAGCAGGCCCCTCAGCATCCAGAGCTGACCCACCTCAGCTATCCTCCATCCCTGGATGAGGTAGCTACTGCCATCAAACAGATGAAAAATAACAAAGCCTCGGGGCCTGATGGAATCCCAGCCGAGATGTATAAAGCAGGAGGACCTTTGCTTACCAGCTGTCTCCACTCTCTTCTGGAGAATATATGGGAAAAGGAGGAAATCCCCCAAGCTCTTAAAGATGCCTCCATATTCAATATTTATAAGAACCGAGGAAGGCTGGTCAGACTGTGGCAACTACAGTGGGATCTCGCTGCTCTCCGTAGCTGGCAAGATTATTGCCCGAATCCTCCTAAACAGACTCCTTCCTAAGGTGGAAAACTTCCTCCCAGAATCTCAATGTGGTTTTAGACCATCACGTGGCACCACTGACATGATGTTTGCTGCCCGCCAGATACAGGAAAAGTGCAGATAACAGCATCATGGTCGGTACAAAGCTTTCATCGACATAACCAAGGCCTTCGACTTGGTCAGCAGGGAAGCCCTCTGGTGGACCCTTAGCCATTTTGGCTGCCCACCAAAATTCATCGCCATTGTGAGGCAACTCCATGATGGTATGAGCGGCAGTGTCCTGCACAATGGCATCCAGTCTGAGTTCTTCCTCAACCAAACAGGGGTTAAACACGGGTGTGTACTGGCACCAACTCTCTTTTCCATTTTCTTGGCTGCCTTCCTTAATCGTGCCAGTGCCAATTTAGCCTGTGGGGTGAACATCGAGTACCGGGTAAAGGGGGGGGGGGGTCTTTTCAACATAAGACGACTCCACGCAACAACAGAGGTGTCGGCAGCTTCCATTACTGAACTTCAGTATGCAGACGACCTCACCCTTGTTGCTCACATTGAACACGACCTACAGGAGTATCCTGAACGCCTACGCAGATGCGTATGCACACTTCGGCCTTGAGGTGAATGCACAGTCTCGTTCAAGATTCTTTGAACACTGCTGGGGACTTCTAACAACTCAAGGACGTTTGTTTACTATAGTACGTAGTATAATATAATAAGAAACAACAAAGCCCAACCATTAAATTAAGCAACGGGGAACTAAGTAACCAATCACAGATCACTTTTACATTTACTCACAATTTTTACTACATACTATAGTACAAACGGCCTTGAGTTGCCAGAAGTCCCCAGCAGTGTTCAAAGAATCTTGAACCAGACTGTATGCAAGACTCAGACTCTCTTTCAACCTGCCCCTGATTCAGACACACGTCCACCATCCATCCAGCTTAATGGTACTACCCTCTCTAATGTTATCCACTTTCGGTATCTCGGCTCCCACCTGTCCACCACTGCAGACATTGATGAAGGGATTCAGCAGCGGATCAGATGTGCATTCCAAGCCTTTGGCAGAATCCGAAATCGTGTTTTCAGGTGTAGGGAGCTGAAATTATCTACAAAGCTGCACGTATCTCGAGCAGTGGTCGGGTGGGGAGGGCCACCATGCTATATGGCAGTGAGACATGGGTCACATACAGGAGGCACCTCAAGCCACTTGAAGACTTTCTCCAATGCAGTCTACGTTCCATCCTCCGAATTTGCTGTGAAGACAAAAGAACAAATGCCAGTATTCTTGCTGACACCAACTGTAGGAGCGTCGAGGCCACCATTATCCATGAACAACTAGGCTGGACTGGCCATGTTACCCGCATGGACGACAGTAGACTGCCAAAACAGCTACTTTACAGTCACCTAACGAATAGTAAACGTAACGCCGGAGGGCAATTGAAAAGGTATAAAGACAGTCTCAAGACAAAGCTGAAAAAAGTGCCAAATCGACTCCCCTCACCTGGGAGTCGATTACTCCACATCGTAATGCTTGGAGGAGCACCACACGAGAAGGTGTCAATACTTTCGAGTTAGCCCCGACTGCAAACCGAGGCAGGCAAGCCCCAACGCCGGAAAGACAGTGCCACCGCCCCCTCCTGCACAAGATGCAGCCCTCCACATGTGCAACGAATGTGGACGGCCCTGCGGGTCCCGTATCGGCCTCTTTAGTCACCTCAAAACTCACCAACCTAGGTATCAAACTTAATAACTCATATCATTGTATCATAGCTGGATGATCGTCATACTCGATTCCGAATGACAGCAAAGTAGTAGTAGTTATCGGGGTACTGTAGGAGTGGTGTTATCGGAGTACTGCAAGGGGTGGTGTATCGGGGTACTGCAGGGGGTGATGTTATCGGGGTATTGCAGGGGGTGGTACGTGGTATTTCCTGTGCCCGTCGCTGTTTGCGACATCATGTGTGATGTACCAGCAGGCCAGGACTGCTAAGCAACTAGCCCTGCCATGCCCTTCATCGGTCATAACCCCTAACCCTCTCCTTCTTCTTCAACTCTCGGGTCATTCCTTGATCATATCCTGTCCTGCTTGTCCTGTCTCTGCCTCCCTGCTTCGCCTACTGTTCAGTCCTCCCTCTTACATCACTTCATATATTGTTTCCACATTCTTCTGGGCTTCTTGTGACAAACATTTCCATCTTACTAGTCAATCAAATCATCTCATTGGTTCTTGACACACCTTTACCCAGAGGTCCTTGTCCTATCTCGAATAATCTCTCTTTTACCACGGCATCTCGTCCTCCCACCGGCCACACTAAGTTTGTTGTCTTTTGTTATTTAATCAAGTTAGGATCATGACATCCGCTTACCCACCAAGGAGTTAAGGTTATTTAATATCTTTAATTAGTTATACTAGTTTTTTCACAATGCTTCCGTTTAAAAAAAATCAACCTATGATTGGTAAAAATCTCAAGATTAATAATTAACATCACCAATTTTAAAAAGTTTCTAACCCACAGAAGAACTCTGAATTTTTATAGCGTTCCGCTTTGGTTGTCAATCAATACCGTGCACTGGTGCAGGGTGTCTCAAAAAATATATTCACACTGTCTTAGAGATTTTTGTAGATATTGCGTGAATATTTGTATTACAACAGCAATATATTTTCATTTTTTGATGTGCGAGGTGTCTCACAAGTGAGGACAATGTTACTATTGGAATACTATACAAATATCCATGCGATCTCCACGAGAATCTGTAAGACAGCGTGTATAAATTATTTTGAGACATCCTATATATTGTTGGGTGAAGTGGCGATGCCCCTGAACGAGCATGGAGAGTGAAAGTCATTTGACTCGTTGAAGGCAATGAACTGGGCGGGTAGGGAACTTAGAGGTCGGGGAGAGGGTATGAAGGTTGAAGACTACGTGTAAGTGCTCGTGTGGGGTGGGTTCAACACAGGGGAGGGGGAGGAGGGAGGGAACAAACTGGCCGCTGAGGGGTAAGGACAACCGAGAGGGGGGGGGTTAAAGAGGTATTACCCTGCTTCTGGGACACGACGGGGGGGGGGGGGGGAGTTGTTTAGGGGGGTGGCCAGCAGGAGTACAAATAGTACCGCAGTAGGCTGGTGGAAGTGTCCTAACATATCCTGTGTCGTGGGTCGTGGAGTTGTGGACGCCACTCTCGGTGTAGAAGACCAGGCAAGAAAGGTAATTCTCTTTTTCTCTCGTAACTTAATGTATTTCACCAGATTCTGTGTACATTAGAATCTGGTGTTGATGTTTTTGATATAATATTAGTGGTGTTTCTCATGGCGTATGTTAACGGGTGTGTTTTTCACGACGTTAGATTGAAAAGGTGATACTCAAACATTCTCTAGCCGTTGTTAAAGATCGCATGTTACATTTGTGACTATCTTTTGCCTTTCGAGTGATCCCACACACACACAAAAAACAATAATAATAATATCACGCCATTGTATGATGTACTACAATAGGTAAGGAGGAAGGTATACGTCAATAAACACAGTAAACTAGGGTCGAGAGGCCACTCCAGTGAAACCCTGATAATGAAACTTGAGCTTTTCACTGTAATTTTTCATATCAGCATTACACTTAAAAAAAGTTTAAATATATGACAGGGGGTTTGTTAATTCTACCAACTGTGTTTCTGATTTTCTTAATTATTCTTCTCCGAATATTTTATCAACCAAAGTGAAGCTGGAAGGCAGAAAATGATGTATTAAAATGTTTGTGTCACAATACACCTTTTCACATACAGTATCCGTTGAGACATTGTTACATAACTATTTGACAAATTTCATAACCGAATGACAGAACACATATCGAATGACAATCTAAAATAGCTGTTGGTTCATGCTAACGGAAGTGATTGACATAAGTTATGAAGTTGACAGACGTGAACAATAAACCGACAGTCTACATATAGAGAATGTAACAATTGGAGAATGACATACCACCAACAGTTATTTTAGATTGTCATTCGATATGTGTTCTGTCATTCGGTTATGAAATTTGTCAAATAGTTATGTAGCAATGTCTCAACGGATATGTGAAAAGGTGATTTAGTGTTCAACTCGCTCTTGTTCATTACAAGTAGGTAAAAGTGGTGTACATTATCCTTGGTGTACATCCATCACTCACTCGCTTACAAGTGCAAATGTCCGTCTCATGATGCATTAAATTATGAGGTCCTCTCGCCACGTGTCCTTTTATTGTTAATTCTTTTCTAGCAAATGTTCAAGTTAATAAGAGAATTGGTAGTTTAATTGCCTTCATAAGAATTTATATAATTAACATTACTATCATTTGTTATCGTACAGTCGTGGCTATTTTACTCAGTCACACTTTTACACCAGAGATAAAGGTGTTGTTGTTTTATCTGAGATTAGGTTAAGGTGACCATACATGTTATGGTACATGCATGTGTGTTTGGTAAGTTGCTTAAGGAATAATGTTTCTGTGTTGTATAAGAAGATACTTAGGATGTACTGTACTGCACTACACTCGCAAGCACAAGTCGCATATGTATTACCTATGTTCTACTTTATGTTTTGCATGTTGTTAAACATGTTGACTATTTGTTAGACGTGAATAAGCATATTGCACATAATTCCTGCCTGTAGATTATCATATAACATATAAACTTCATTGTACTGTTTTATACATATTATATTCTTAATAACATTTGAACAATTCATAATGTAAACTTCTTGATTTCAGGATTTCAGCTGTTGTGTTTGCAATAATTTATGATGTACAGTAATTATGTTGACCGACCAAGAATAATCATCATTTATCGTAGAAGTAGAAATTATGTTTTAATTTTCCTATGCCATAATACACCATCTTACAGATGATGGAGAGTAATGCGAAGAGTGTGGTGGTGGTGGTGGTGGCCATGGTTACCTTCACCCAGGCATACGTTCCAGGACCAACCGGTAAGTTAATTCCTTGTCTTAAAGTAAGTTCATCAAGTGTCTACATCAACAACATCACGAAGGAGATAAACAGCAGTAATAACACCTCATAAACTGCTTGCGTGGTTTAACTATTTCATCTGCTGACACGTGAAACTGAACTCGTGTCCCGCGGCCAGGCGGGATATTGTGCCAAAATAATCTATGCCATGTCAGTCCTGCACTAAGTTGCAATTGTCACGGTAACAGCCATACTGTTACACCATGGGTTCTGACAATAATTTTATATCAGCCTTTTACAGCTTATTAATGTTGCAAGTTAAGCGACCTCGGTTATAATAATATACCCAAAGCTAACGATTATTATTATTGTGTTACAGACCTTCGGTACCCGGACGAAATCGTGTTTCCTAAAGTGGAGTGTATAAAGGAAGGCTCATTCATCCACCCCAGAAACTGTTCCTGGTACTATAGGTGAGTCTCAATGGTATTGCTTCCCTCAATAATGCCAACAACACCTTCACCCTCCACCGTCGATTAACCCGTAATACCATCTCACAAGAAAACATATATCGTGCATAGACAACCTAGAGTCCTTGACAGACCGCATCTATAACGCCTGATACAGTAATAGTTGTTCTTTAATTTATCTATTTTATGGGGCCTAACACAGTTCAATAGTCAACGAGAAATACATGAAATAATGATGAAAATCTTAAGACGCGGCTATCCCTAAACTTACATTGGCATATTCGACGAGGCCTGACATTATCGTGGCCGGTTAAGCCCTCCACTACACTATGTATGTATATTCATATAGGTGTTCACACTGTTATAACGATCAATTCTTCATGTTATCTGCTTCATTTAGGATGTTCTCATGCTCCTTCTTACACTATTCAAATACAGTTTCTGATGACAACACTGAGCTGCTCTGTCAAGATACACTCAACAGTTTAAAATACTAATGGCAGTTATTAATGATTCTTCTAATATTTGTTTGCCACCAGTCCGCATTTGTCGGTTTTCGCCTCAAGTGATTTTCTTTTGCAGATGTGTAGACAGAATGAGCGTTGGTCACTACCACACTTATCACTTTATGTGTGAGAGAGGCACAGTGTTCTCAGACGAGCTGGATCAATGTATTTTCCCATACCTGGTCCCGCCTCCCTGTGGTACTGCCACACAGTCTTCATCAACAACCAGTGCAACCACAACAACCACCATAACAACTTCAACAACGCCAACAATTACAACAACAACGCCAACCACAACAACGCCAACAACCACAACGCCAACAACCACAACGCCAACAACCACAACGCCAACACCCACAACAACGCCAACAACCACAACGCCAACAACCACAACGCCAACACCCACAACGCCAACAACCACAACGCCAACAACCACAACAATGCCAACAACCACAACACCAACAACCACAACAACGCCAACCACAACAACGCCAACAACCACAACGCCAACAACCACAACGCCAACAACCACAACAATGCCAACAACCACAACGCCAACACCCACAACAACGCCAACAACCACAACAACAACAACCACAACAACTCCAACAACAACAACAACAACAACCACAACAACTCCAACAACAACAACAACAACCCCAACAACCCAAACAGCAACAACAACCACAACAACTCCAACAACAACTCCAACAACAACAACCACAAAAACCCCAACAACAACAACCCAAACAGCAACAACAACCCCAACAACTCCAACAACCACAACAACTCCAACAACAACAACAACAACAGCAACAACAACAACCCCAACAACAACCCCAACAACAACAACAACAACCCCAACAGCAACAACCCCAACAACAACCACAACAACAACCCCAACAACAACCCCAACAACAACCCCAACAGCAACAACTCCAACAACTCCAACAACCCCAACAGCAACAACTCCAACAGCAACAACAACAACCCCAACAGCAACAACCCCAACAACAACCCCAACAACAACCCCAACAACAACCCCAACAACTCCAACAACCACAACAACTCCAACAACAACAACAACAACCCCAACAACCCAAACAGCAACAACAACCCCAACAACTCCAACAACAACCACAACCCCAACAACCCCAACAACCCAAACAGCAACAACAACCCCAACAACTCCAACAACCACAACAACTCCAACAACAACAACAACAACCCCAACAACCCAAACAGCAACAACAACAACCCCAACAGCAACAACTCCAACAGCAACAACAACAACCCCAACAACAACCCCAACAACAACAACCACAACAGCAACAACAACAACCCCAACAACAACCCCAACAACAACAACAACCCCAACAACAACAACCCCAACACAACAACAACAGCAACAACAACAACCCCAACAACAACCACAAAAACCACAACAACTCCAACAACCCCAACAGCAACAACCCAACAGCAACACAACAACCCAACAACACACAAAACCCCAACAACTCCAACAACCCCAACAGCAACAACCCCAACAACCCAACAACAACCACAAAACCCCAACAACCAACAACCCCAACAACAACCACAAAAACCCCAACAACTCCAACAACACCAACAACACCAACAACACCAACAGCAACAACAACCCCAACAACAACCACAAAAACCCCAACAACTCCAACAACCCCAACAGCAACAACTCCAACAGCAACAACAACAACCCCAACAACCCCAACAACAACCACAACCCAACAACTCCAACAACCCCAACAGCAACAACAACAACCCCAACAGCAACAACAACAACCCCAACAACAACCACAACCCCAACAACTCCAACAACCCCAACAGCAACAACTCCAACAGCAACAACAACAACCCCAACAACCCCAACAACAACCACAACCCCAACAACTCCAACAACCCCAACAGCAACAACAACAACCCCAACAGCAACAACAACAACCCCAACAACAACCACAACCCCAACAACTCCAACAACCCCAACAGCAACAACTCCAACAGCAACAACAACAACCCCAACAACAACCACAACCCCAACAACTCCAACAACCCCAACAGCAACAACCCCAACAGCAACAACAACAACCCCAACAACAACCACAACCCCAACAACTCCAACAACCCCAACAGCAACAACTCCAACAGCAACAACAACAACCCCAACAACAACCACAACCCCAACAACTCCAACAACCCCAACAGCAACAACAACCCCAACAGCAACCACAACAACCCCAACAACTCCAACAACCCCAACAGCAACAACCCCAACAGCAACAACAACAACCCCAACAACAACCCCAACAACAACCCCAACAACAACCACAACCCCAACAACTCCAACAACCCCAACAGCAACAACAACAACCCCAACAGCAACAACTCCAACAGCAACAACAACAACCCCAACAACAACCACAACCCCAACAACTCCAACAACCCCAACAGCAACAACCCCAACAACCCCAACAACCCCAACAGCAACAACAACAACCCCAACAACAACCACAAAAACCCCAACAACCCCAACAACCCCAACAGCAACAACCCCAACAGCAACAACAACAACCCCAACAGCAACAACAACAACCCCAACAGCAACAACAACAACCCCAACAACAACAACAACAACCCCAACAGCAACAACAACAACCCCAACAACCCCAACAGCAACAACCCCAACAGCAACAACCCCAACAACAACCACAACCCCAACAACTCCAACAACCCCAACAGCAACAACTCCAACAACAACAACAACAACCCCAACAACAACCCCAACAGCAACAACCCCAACAGCAACAACCCCAACAACAACCACAAAAACCCCAACAACTCCAACAACAACAACACCAACAACAACCACAACAATGCCAACAATAACCCCAACAACTCCAACAACCCCAACAGCAACAACCCCAACAACCCCAACAGCAACAACCCCAACAACAACCACAAAAACCCCAACAACTCCAACAACCCCAACAGCAACAACCCCAACAGCAACAACCCCAACAACAACCACAACAACCCAACAACACCAACAACAACAACACCAACAACAACAACAACAATGCCAACAATAACCCAACAACTCCAACAACCCCAACAGCAACAACCCCAACAGCAACAACAACAACCCCAACAACCCAACAACCCCAACAGCAACAACCCCAACAACAACCACAAAAACCCCAACAACTCCAACAACAACAACACCAACAACAACCACAACAATGCCAACAATAACCCCAACAACTCCAACACCAAGAGAACTAAAACTTTATAGGTGAAATGGCGCCATGGGGTGACTTCTCTTCCACCCCAATGCCTTCTCTTCTCCCTTCTCCTCCACCCCCATTCTAATCCCATCATCATCATCCAGGAGCCTTCTACATACACACCTCAAAGTAAGTGAACTTTTCTACCTTTTTTGTTGAATTTAGGCAATTTTCGGTGAGCTGGAACCAATTACCCAAAAACCCATTGAAACAATGGTGTCGGTTAACGAGCAACCTTCTAGAACGGATTGTGCTCGTTAACCGAGGGACCACTGTATTATTATTTTTTTTAATTTACATTATATTATCTTATATTCATTTGTTTATTCATATTTTTTTCAGGTAAGGAACTATGTTAGCGGATATTTTTAGAACAAAGATGTCCTCCTTGAATATTATGGTACTGCACTGTACCATGAATATAAAGCTGCGGTAGAAGGGATAACCATTGAATTTACTTAATCAGAGCATCAGTAACTGGCAGCTTCTTATACAACAAAGAACTCCTGTACCATATCATGAAGTTCATTGATGTTCCTTTGTATAGTGTCAACTTCTTGGAAAATGCACAAAATAAAGTGTAAATAGAAGGACGTAGCCAGTGAATAATGATATGAAACGAGACTGATGAAATATTGTTTTATACTGTACAGTACTAACATGTTTTACTACCGACCAACATCAGTTCTGATAATGACATGTGATACTTTGCATCAGAAATAATGTAGAATATCACATGTATACAGTAACTTGTTTCTTGTGTATACTTTGTGTGTTTATTTGTTGATGCTTCAATTTTATGAATAATAATAATAAAACACTGATTTGTACATAGACTTTCTTAATTAAAAAAAAATAGATACTACTGTACTGTACATCTTGTGTTTTGAGGCCCAATTTTTTTTTTTTATTATTATTATATCAGCAGAGGTAGTTCTCGACATGTTGATTAAGGATCTATTATCAAAAAGTTGCTATTTTGATAATTGTGTTCATAGTAATTAGGTCAATCAATAAAAAAAATCTAAATTTTGACTGCAAATCCTTAATCAGCATGTGGATTACCTGTAACGAGATTTTGAATAAAAATAATTTTTCAGTCCCAAAAGCATCCAAAAGGAACAGTTGCATCAAAAAGTACCTTTACCTAGTGGTGAAATTTACATACATTTGGCAGCAGGGCCAACACAAGGGTAATTGGTGTGCCTTGGACAAACCTTTAGATGTGTGCCCCTAGTAAGTTTTGATAAGCTAATGTACGTACTCTATTACTGTAACACCTCTGATATAACATGTATATTTTCATCTTGTGGCTCCATTCATTCATGCAAATAACCAATTATTATCATTACATTAACTCAGAGAAGAAAATGTCAATAAAACACAACTTTCAGTTAAGCTTTATTTTAAGGTACTGGACTAATCCATAAAAAACATAATAGGCATAAATTAAGCAGGCAGTTAGCTCCTGTAACTTATCATTATTGCTAAAGACACACAGTAAAGAAACAATGGTTAATACAGCAGTTGAATTAGGTCATGGATCATAAGAGTTTGCCTGGTTACTTTTCTCTTTTTTTTCTTTTTACACAGAACTTAAAGGACTAGTGTTAACAAATATCAGAGCTAAATAACTGCAATTTATGCCATCAGGTAATTATGTTACTGAGAATGTGTAACTATGGATTTCATGTAATTGCTGCAACCAGCAGGGATTACATGAAATTACCGAATTTTTCTGGGATTTTGTGACCACTAGATTTCAAAATTTATCATTTTCACTGTGTATATATGTAATATTCAGAAATATTAATGTGATATTTAGATACATTAGAACAAAAGTGACAGATCTGCCAAACAGGGAAACATAAGTAGGCCAGGCTGAAACACTCATGCCTCGTGGCGAGCTAAAACAAAGCCTCCAAGCAATGCCCTCAGTCAGGGGGTGGAAGCATTTTGAACTAGGCCTATAGTGAACCCTCACTTTACGAGGTCAATTGAACCCACGGCGGCCCGCGTAAAGTGAACAACATATCATATGGGATTAATTGAAATAGAGACCGGGCCGACCCCCAAACTCCACTTTTTCAGACACAATACCTATGTCGTAGTAAAAATAACTTCTTAATTTTATGATGGTATGCACACACAATTAATAATTAAGATAAATATCAATAATATTAGGTTTCTTAACACTTACATTAGAAGAAAAGATGGCTGGGCACACGGGGATGGGGGGTTGGTTCCGAAGCAGAGGGCAGATTATTGGCCCTCACCTGTATCACTATCCATCACAGAGGCTTGCAGGGCCTCTTTGTCAAACCCCTCAAAGTCCATATCCTCACTATCATTATCACTATCACTGACTTGGGCCGGCTGTGGTGGGTGGCGGGTGAAGAACTCGGTAATGTTTTGATGACTGGGCGACCTTGTGCGCACCCTGCTCGCGCCGCTCTCCACATTAAAGGGTACACACACCACGGAAAGTGAGCATTCCGTGTTCGGCAGGGTACCGCGTAAACGTGGAAACGGGTAAAGTGGGACCACGTAAAGCAAGGGTTGACTGTATAAATTTAAATGTACTTTATCAAATTAATGTAAATGCAATTCATGAAGTTAAGGGACAATTATAAAATTTAATGTTATTGTGATAGTTTCCCAGTTCTAAACAAGTTACGTGTGTCCCAAAGAAACTATTAGAAGTACGAGAAAGATGACGTGGGGGAGGGGGGGGTGTGGCGGCAGGCAGGTGAGTACCCTGAGGTATGCAGGCATTGACCAGGCCTCAGTAAGTTACGGTCAGTGACCCAGACGGACGTCTGTATACGCGCCTGTGAGCAAGCGACCACGTGGCCTCGTCCCTTCCCGCGCATTCATCCGTGTTGCAAGTAAGTCCTTATTCGATCTCAGGCAGTGTTTAGATAGGACAGAGAAGAATTTAACAGTAGTTAACAAAGTACTCCTTTTGCAGGGTCACGAGACCCCACTTGGTTGATGGTGATTTGGAAGACATAGCTGGCTACTCACGGGGTGGTTACCCACCTTGCCGGCGAGCAGACAGGTGTCCCTATTTACCAAACTATTGTGACTGACCGCAGAGTTTGGATGTGGTTGATCTGGTTCATCGAATCTCCCCACCTAGGTTCATACAACACCACACGAACCACCCACATCTCCTCAGTCAGTCAGTGAAAAATCTTACTAAAGGGAAAGTAGAACCCCTCCCTCTGCTGGGCAGGATTCACCTGGTTGTACTCGGAGCTGGCTTAGTATGAGTACAGACTGAGTGAATGAAGGGTCACACGCTGGGACCGGGAGTTCTAGTGGTTACATAGACGTTCATCTCCCCAGTATTGGGTGTATGTGATTAAAATAGCCAAGTCCAAGTGTGAGATCAACGCTCCTCATGGTTGATTGCACACGTGGGACGTAGGAGTTCCTCTTCAAAAATTGGTGAAAGGCTGTAGCACCTTAAAGTATGGGTGCATTCTGAACTTGTGTGTGAAGCATGTTCCGGGTGTTGGTGGAGAAATGCACTCATAACTCCTGAACCTAGAAAGAATAATGAAAAAACAGCGGAGCACCTGCCTGCCTGACGGGTCATGAGTGATTTTCTCAGTTTCTTGTAAATGCCTGCCACTTGGCGGGTTAGTAGTTACAACCTTCGGGTTCTATTTAGTTAGGACAGTTAGGATTATAGTATTTTGTGGGTCATTCCAGACAGGCTATGAGTGATCCATGTTCTTGTGTAGTATGACTAAATCAGGATTTCTATTCCTCAGGGATTGCTATAATTTTGTCGGATGCACTTAAGGCATTTTCATCAGTGCAAATAATATTTTTTAATGTTTTATGTGCCACTAAGTGATGTAGGATGTATGAAGGAATTGTTTCAGATGAGTTCCTCATTCTGGTGTATGTAATACTGCTGCATTATTAGTTCTTTCCAGATGCAATTAGTATATGTTAATATTTTTTTTATACCATGTATAACTTTTGTTTCCCATTGTAGTGTTGTAAGCTACGCTAAGAAGTACTCTGGTGCTTGTGTACAATTATTGATTCAGTCTGTAGTGTTGGAAGGAATAGAAGTGTTATCTTTTACCAGTGCGTCTTATTAACTCCAATCACAGGTACAAGCTATTCCACAGTCAAGGAAAACACTTTTATTAATTGTGTTTGTGCTGGTTCAGTATTCTCTGAGGGGAGCTTCCACTGCATTACCATCCACTTTAACTCAAAAACCCCAATACAGTTGGTAGAATTCCGACCGTGTTTGTCGCTTTCTTGTATACAGAGTATTTTTACGTTTATACATTAAAATTATTGGTCATTCGGAAATTTAGTTATCATATTGATAATATATAGCACAGTGCAGTGTTGATTGAATTAAAATAATTTTTAATTACAGCTAGTGAACTTAAAATTTTATTGGTGAAATTACTGCATCAAGCATGGTTGAGAAAGATGATTCCCCTCAGAGTTCCTCTCCAAAATGGAGAGAGGATTTTCATGTTTGAGAATCTGTCAGTCCAGAGGTTCCTGACATTATTATGGAAGGTGATTCACCTTCCAAGAAGCATTAAAATGCTTCTCTTCTCCCTTCTCCTCCTCTGCCCCCCACTTCTAATTCCCATCATCATCATCAACCAGGAAACTTTTACATACACACCTCAAAGTAAGTGTACTTTACTAAATTTTGTTTATACTTTGTATGTACTTTTCTGTGAGCTGGAACCAATTACCCAATATCCCATTGAAATAATGGATTCAGTTAACAAAATTTTCAGTTAATGAACGACTGTCGAACGAATTGTGTTCGTTAACCGAGAGACCACTGTATAAGCAAAATTAATTTTAGAATCATTAAAACAGAAGAAATCCAGACTAAAACACACAGTTTGAGAATAAATCTTTACATACCGTACTGAAGATGAGGGAGGATCGGTGGCTGGTAGTGTTGTGTGAGAGTCAGTATGATGGGTAAGGAGAGAGAGATGAAATGATGATAGGCTTGACTGCTATACTTTGGTTTTGCACGGACGTGTGGAAGATTCAAACAGAGAGAGAGTTACTCCTGAAAGAGTTTCTTCATTATATTCTTTTTGAGCAAAAAATGGCAAATTTTGACAGATGGCTTCACACCTCCCCTGTACCCACCTGAGCCCCCCAGTTTGGGAACCATTGCACGATTAGAGTATTGAAATGATTATTCCACAACTTTATAATTTCATTATATGTAACAATGGCAACATGCATTACCATCTCTCGCAGGTCACAGCTGGCTGGCATGTCAGCCAGCTGACTCACAGCGCGTCTCTTTTAAATGGACTTTAAATGCGTAACGTGACGTGATGACATGGCATACACACCTACCACGGTAGCCGCCACATGTCTGTGAGTCGGTTGAACTGAGTGATTGCCTGAACTGTGTCGCAGGCTAGATGCAAGTGAAAGAACTTATTCTTTGTACATAAAATAATACTGTGTATACTGTAACAGTTAATAAAAAAAATCAGTAAATGAAAGAAAAAATACTGCTTTGTCATTTAGAAGGAGATGGTTAATGAGCGAAGCAGTGAGTAAGGAAATGTAGCTCTCTCCCTCCCACCCTCAGTGCTTGCTTCTACATACATAACGATTAATTCCTTTTATGTTTTTGACCTTACGATAATTATTTTATAATTTGTGGGGTCAGATTCTGTGTATGGTTTGGTTATAAACTGAAGTAAGTCTAACCAGCTGAGTTGTCAGATAAGCTATTGATAGGTACGTACTGTACACCACGTACACTATGGGTGGTTAAGGGATTGTCAAGAGAAATTTTGACTATGAGCATTTTATGCTTTACATGTCCTCTTTAGAACGTATCCACCACGTAAGATGCGACACGACTGTACAACGTGGTGCCGTACATATACAGTGGTCCCTCGGTTAACGAGCACAATTCGTTCCAGAAGGTTGCTCGTTAACCGAAACCATTGTTTCAATGGGTTTTTGGGTAATTGGTTCCAGCTCACCGAAAATTATATACAAACTAAAAATAAATGCAGTAAAGTACACTAACTTTGAGGTGTGCATGTAGAAGGCTCCTGGTTGATGATGATGGTGGGAATTAGAATGGGGGTGGAGGAGAAGGGAGAAGAGAAGGCATTGGGGTGGAAGGAGTCACCCCATGCCGCCATTTCACCCATAAAATTTTAGTTCACTTGGTGTAATTCAAGATTATTTTCTTTAAATCAACACTGCACTGCACTGCATTATATATTGTCAATATGTAAAATATATTTCAAAATTACCAATAATTTGACTGGAAACAGAAAAAAAGCATTTGTGTTGAAGAGTCTCAAACAAGATGTTCCTTCCTCTGAACTGGTAAACAAACTGACGCCAAGCTTGGCGTGTTGAGTGGGTGTTTGGCGCGCAAAAAACTAGCTTCCTGTACTTCAATTATGTTCAACAATTGTTAAAATGACTAAAAAATTTAATATAAAACTTTTAAAATTATTGAATAGTACAACTTTCTTGATATTTACTAATATGGTAAGGAATTTAAGCCCTAAAACCTATTACTGTATTGGCGGACTAATACTACAGCTGTTGGGCAGCCAAATGCAGGCGAAAACATGTTGGGAAAAATTCGTAAGAAATTCGTTAACCGAAGTGAAGAATCTTATGGAAGGTAATTCATTAACCGAGGCACTCGTTAACCGAGGGATCACTGTAGTAACAAAAACATAACACTAACTTAATTTAGCATAACCTAACATAACTTAACTCCTCCAGGTAGCATTACGATGTTTAATGACTAGATGATATTGAGGGTGATAATTTATCACTTAAAACATAAATAATGAACCAACAGATTTTAGGTTAGGTTGAGTTAAGGTGGTTAATCTTTATGTTAAATAAGCTGGGGTGCCTTAATCATGTGAAATAAGCTGGGGTGCCTTAATCTTCATGTGAAATAAGCTGGGGTGTCAAATCTTTATTTGAAATAAACTGGGGTGCCTTAATCTTCATGTGAAATAAGCTGGGGTGTCATAATCTTCATGTGAAATATGCTGGGGTGCCATAATCTTCATCTGAAATAAGCTGGGGTGCCTTAATCTTCATCTGAAATAAGCTGGGGTGCCTTAATCTTCGTGTGAAATAAGTGGGTTGGGTTAGGTAAGGTTAGACTAGATACCTTTGTAGACCACATACTATAGTAGCACCAGAAAGTCTGTTATATCGAAGGTCCATTAGATGTGAAATACCTATCTCAGAGACTATACATACTGTATAGAAATTTGTTATATGGAGGTTTCACTGTACATCAATCTATTTACCTTTGAGCTAATATCCTTTGGCAACACAAGCTTGTCCACTTTTTTCCAGTATGACTGATTGTCTGCAACATCAGTCACTTCTTCCTTGTGGTTCATGTTGGCTCTGATCTATATGGGCTATTTTACATTTTCAAGTTTGCTGCATTGTGCTGCGAGAAGTAGAGGAGTCTCCTGTGAGTGATTCCTGGGAGGGAGAAGAATTCTATAACATATCATTTATACTCTTCAATACTTATGATGATGATCATGAAACAGTACTACAGTTGAGCCAATGCATTTAACATGATTAATAAACTGTACATTAAAACAAAAGAAACCATTAGGCAGAATTGAAGTTTGTATATTTTAGACAACATGCAGAATTATATTTCTTTATTTACAGGCAAAGTCGATCAAAAACTATGTTTAATTGGGAGATCAATGAATTTCAAAATGAACATTGCAACTCCTGTTGTCTCGGTAGGATTGCCAAAATCCTTTGTCCATTGTGTCATATAGTCTAACACAATTTTGTAAATATAGATTTTTTATCGACAATAAATTACCATCACAACTATAAGACTTATGAAACACTTTAAATGAAAATAGTAAAAAAATAAAACACTTACCTGAAAGACAGCCACAGATATTGAAGCAGCAATGTGTAAAGGTGTGTTATCACTCTTGTTTGCCACAGCCAGAGCTGCACCAGCTGCTATCAATGCCCCAAAAACCTTCTCATTCTCAACAGAGGAGAGAGTCCTTCACTGCCCTCTGCTACACTAAGATAACTGTCAATGAAAACATGACATTGTAACCACCACCACCAGCTTCTCACGGGCATTATTGTACAGTATTGTATCACTCAATAACATTCATAGTACAATACTGTATGTACTGTAATCAGTTTACCAATAGTCAAATGACTCTGATATCACTAACAACTATATCATCGGTCATCAACAGGCTTTAGAACTATATAAACTATACATATTAAATAACCCAATTAAAAAATACACTCGTCCCAGGAATGTAAAAAAAAAATAAATATAAAAAAGGCATTTGAGTACAGATAAAAGGTATTATTTTATAAGTGAACTCTCAAATGATTAGTTGCTACAGGTAGATCCTATTATTTTATTATGAAATGATACTGTGGGGTTTGAGTTTGTTTGGTTCCCTCAGGATGGGATGGAGAAAGGAAACTCACAATGTGCTCTCTATATACATGTTGTATTGGATGTACAATGCAGCTTGGTGCTGGGAAGGCAGCATGGTTACAAGCGTGATGTAGAGAGAGCTGGTTGGTGAGGACGCTCAGGGACGGACAGCTTGTGGGTCGCCATACTCGCCAGCGGGAGGCAGGACCGCCAGGCAGGCGGAGGAGCGAGGCCCGCCGGGCAGCGGCGGTGGAGGTGGTGTTGCTGGCTGTGGCTGTTGGTAGAGAGCGAGAGAGAGATCACCGCGAGAGGCAGATCACCGTGAGGTCAGGTCTTAAATAGCGGGGGTAGGCGTGGCTTAGTAGTTGACCCCCGCTCCGTGGTGTATGGCGGCGCTGGTTGACCTAGGTCACGAGGCATACACTGGGGAATAGGTGGGGTCGGCTAGGTAGCGACAAACAGCGTTTGTAGGGGAGAATTCCACTACAATACATATTATAATTGACATTATATGAAGGACATATTTGTATTCAGTTCTGTATTAATATACTAAAATGTATTTCTGAGAACAGGACTACTGTACAGTACAGTACTGTGGTGTCTTCATTTCTTAAGGCTATTTATGTAGGAGAGATCGAGGCACAGTCTTCTAATTTCCATGTTTATTTCCTGCCCCCCCCTACAGTGAGTCTCCATATAAATCCACTTCCCTACAGTGAGTCTACATATAAACAATCAACATTTAAAGTAAATAAATACAGTTGTTGCTGTAATATAAATTATTCCTTTATACAATTATTTGTACTGTACAGTAATATACAGGTTGACAACCCTTTATCCGAAATACCGAAAACCAAAAAGCTCTGAAAACCGAAAGTTTTTGTGGAGCATTTTTTTTTTTTTTTTTTTTTAACAGGGATTAGCCCACCCAGGCATAGATCAATGACCCACATCGGGGCCTGGAGGGCGAAAATGTAATAGTAATACTAATTATAATAATAATAACTGTAATTATTCATAGTAAATAAAAATTTTAATTAAAAAATACACCAAAATAAATAATAATGATAACAATAATACTGTATTAATAAAATAATAATAATAATAAAGAAATACAAGAATGAAAAAAAGATAAAAAGTGAGTAACATGACCTAGACCTATGAATTATTATTATTACCTGTATTATTATTATTATTATTATAATAATTATTATTATATTCTCGCCCCCCAGGCCCCAATGTGGGTCAGTGACTTGTGCCCGGATGGGCTAATATACACAAAAAAAAAAAAAAACCCCTAACCATTCTGAAAACCGAAAAATTCCAAAATCCAAAATGCCTCTGGTCCCAAGGATTTCGGATAAGGGATTGTCAACCTGTATAACACTTACCACCAGAAGGGGTTGTTCGATCTCGTTCATTTTTTTCCGCAGATGTTCTCATCATTATAGTAAGTATTTTAAGAGGGGTCAACTTTTGATTTAAATTATAACTATTTTTTTTTTCTCTATCTACGATCATTAATCACCAGTAGTGGGCAAGGAATGAAAGATGAAGGAAATTACGAGGTAAAACATCGTGAAAAACTGATCATATGACACTGAAATGATGTCTACGTGCTTTGTACGTGTAGAATTAATTATTCACCGTAAAAACTCCTCCGAAAAATCTGCCAAATCACCACATGTTGTCATACTCCCACATCACTAAAAACACAAAATTACACCACTATGCTTTAATAAAGTTGCTTTCAATGGTGCCAGATATCAAAATACCCAGTTAGTTCTTTCCGTTTGATTTGATGAGGGGTCTGGGAGGCGAAGCCCCCACTAAGAAGTTAGGTAGGTTTCTTTGGTTGGTTAGTACTTTATGTCTCTTCGACATTTTCTCATAAATGGGGATTTTCCAAAGAAAACGAAGGTCAGATTTAAACAAAGCACACAAAATTACGCCAGAAAAATAAATTTTCTTGTAAAAAACGAAGAAGTTAAAACGAATAAATTACCTAGATTAACATACTACTCTATTTCTCCTCCCTATTTTAATTTTTTATTTATATTTTTTGCCCCCCTCAGGCCATGTTGTGGGTCGATAACCTGTGCCTGTGTGGGCTATTTCCCATAAAAAAAGGCAGTGCATATTTTGCAGTGACCAACTAAATTCTTAATGCTATTTTTCCATAAGTGCACTGATTGGCTAATCGTCCATTACCTGCAAACAAAGAGGTAGTAAATTTGCAGTTTCAGCCCCAACTACTGTTCGACCATTAATTTATGTTTATCCCGTGGTATTTGGAGTGATTCATTCGAATTTGACCTTCATTCTCGTTGGAAATAAGTCGTTTTGGACTTACCCCCACATAGAACCTGACCTTACCAACCAAAGAAACCTACCTAACATTATCTAACTTCCTAACTGTCCCCACCATATGAAACAGAAAGTACTTATTTTGATGTCTGGTACCAATATAAACAATGCAACTTTGTTGAGGCATCCTGGTGTAATTTTACTTTTTTTTTGTGGACGTTAGAGTATGCTCAGACAGAGCAGGTCAGTTGTAAACAGACAGATGACACACGGTGACTGCAGATTTATGTTAATTTCTTACGTTAATTTACCATCTCGGTTAATATCCATTTGCAACAGAAGTGGTATAAGAAAAAGTTGTCCCTACTGATGAGATATCACTAATGGTAAAAAAAATAAAAATTGCTCTAACCGAGTTGGGCTGAAATTGCAATAATACTCAGAGTGCACTCAAAGTAAAATAGCATTAGTAGGAACTTAGCCAGTCATGGCAACATACCCACTGTGTATTATTAAACCATAGAATAATGAACTGTGGTAGTGATCCATCAGCCTCAGAGAGTCCAAGAGCAATGTCAAACTCATGGCCCGCAGGCCAAATGTGGCCCTTGGAATGGTCAGGTTTGGCCCGCGGGATGACGGTAAAATTTATAAACCTGTGAAATTATGATAAAAATAGATATGAAGGGAAAATGCAGATATAAATGAATCGGTAAATTCCGAAATGATCTTTACATCATTGTGGCAATAATTGAATTCATATTGTTAATACTAGTAATAACACTATTGTAAAGGGAAAATGCTTATAAATCAAAATCACCAAAGAATTAAAAAACAAAGCCGCAGCCATTACCACACATTCATTACAATGACTGCTTTTGGGCTGTTCAGTTTGGAAGTACAGTACTTATGGGTGTGAACAGGTATTACTTGGATACCATCACCGACTTGGAATATATCACCTTTGCAGCCAAATATAGAAAAACTTGTGGAAGAAAAACGCTTGCAGTGCAGTGGAAAATGAGGTCAAGTTGTGAGTTGCATGATAGTTCTTGTTCTGCATGTACTGTACATAACTGTCATAACAAGATTGAGCTCTTAAGTTTCAAATCACTTATGGAATTGTATAATAAATTGTAGCCCCAAAATAATGCATATATATGCATTATGCTATCCTATTATTAGCATTAATTATATTTATTAACTTAAATGAATTTTACAGTGGTCCCTCGGTTAACGAGTTACCTTCCATAAGATTCTAAAATTCGGTTAACGAGGAATCCCTCGATTAACGAGTTTCTTACCAGCCGACCTCCACATGTTTTAGCTTGCATTTGGCGGTCCACCAGCTGTAGTATTAGTCCGCCAATACAGTAATCGGTTCTAGGGCTTATATTCCTAACCATTTTAGTAAATATCAAGAAGTTTATACCATTCAATAATTATAAAAGTTTAACATTAATTTTTTTAGTCATTTTAACAATTATTGAACATGATTGAAGGTAATGAAACTAGTTTTATGCATGCCATCCAGCCTGTCAACACACCACACAGGCGTCAGTCTCTGTGTCTTTTCAGTGGAGGTAACATCTTGCTTGAGACTCTCTTCAACTAAATGCTTTTTTTCTGTGTTTGCAAGCAAATTATTGGTCATTTTGAAATATATATTGCATATTGACAATATATAATGCAGTGCAGTGTTGATTTAAAGAAAATAATCTTGAATTACACCAAGAGAACTAAAATTTTATGGGTGAAATGGCACCATGGGGTGACTTCTCTTCCACCCCAATGCCTTCTCTTCTCTCTTCTCCTCCACCCCCATTCTAATTCCCGTCATCGTCATCATCATCCAGGAGCCTTCTACATACACACCTCAAAGTAAGTGTACTTTTCTACCTTTTATGTTGAATTTAGGCAATTTTCGGTGAGCTGGAACCAATTACCCAAAAACCCATTGAAACAATGGTGTCGGTTAACGAGCAACCTTCTAGAACGGATTGTGCTCGTTAACCGAGGGACCACTGTACATAGTTAAGATCAGACAAACTCAAATGAGGTATTCCTAGTAAGCCAGGTAAGACTATATGTGTGAAGCTGTAAACTTCAGTCCTGCAAATATGTGATATAGCACTTGTGTTGGCCCCGAAGAGGGTAACTAAAATAAGAATTGCCCTTCGAAAGGTTTTGAGTTTGACACCACTGGCCAAAGCAAAAGACCCTACTGGAAATAAATACCTGTTTACCATTGTTTACCTGCACTGTCTCTGTATGTATATTATGTATGTTGTATGTATACCATGTACGTGCTTTATTTATATACATTACTTCTCTAGTCAGCAGCATGTGGCAATGCCCGTTTCATGTCACCACACGCTTAGATAAATGTGCCTGGCGACATCTGGAAGCTCCTAATGTACCAATTACCATACGTCGCCTGAGAGGTGAGAGAGAGGTCAGTTGACCCATATAGGAGTGTAAGGACTACCCGCGCTTGTGAGCGCACTCCTGTATAATTCCGTTAATAAGAACCTACAAAACTCTACAGGTGTTTATGTTCGCTCCTGTAGTTAGAACCAAGTACCCCGAACATCTCCAGTCTCAGCACACAGGAAACTGTATACTCCCACAGGCTACATGCACCATATACTGTACCTATATGATTGTCTATATTCGTGCTGCACTGCATAACTGCAGTTTATAAACAGTGTGGTGTTTAATGGTTCAAAATTGTCATGTGTACCCGTGATAAGCAGGGTACCACAGGGCAGTGTATTGGGAAAACTGTTATTTGTTTGCTTCATATATGACATCATGGGTTGCGTTAGGCTTACCCACTCAACCAACTCCAATGTTTGTTTTACTAAAGATAAGGCACCCGTCGAGCCATGACTTCGACATATGTTTTCCATTAGTGGTATGTTAGCCAGCCCATAGGGGGAGGCCAGTGAGACAGTGTTGTACTGTTCATCGTCTGACGCCCCAAAACCTCATTTTTAAGAAGTATCCCCTAGGCCATGGGTTAGTTAAGACGTCGTCTTCATCCTCTCCCTCCTGAAGGGAACGGGAGACCACACAGAGTCCTCCACCGCCACCCTGTCCTGTGGACCGTCAGTGACACGAGACTAAGTGAGCTAACCTCGGTTGTTATCCCCGTGGAAATATCACGTATGGATGCCTGGTTGCAACAAGAGCAATCCAGGCTGGCCTATTGCACCTACAGTATGTGGTTAAACAAGTCACGCTTACCAGTTCTCCTTGCCGCGACACCCGTCTACAGTGACTGTCAGTGACGCGAGACTATGTGTGGTAACCCAAGAGTACCTTTTTGTTGTTATTCCCCGTGAAAAGAAGTTCTTGTGCGGAAGCCTGGTTGCAACAAGAGCAATCCAGGCTGGCAGTAAATGTATCACTTGAAGAATTAAGGCTCTGTTAAGTCATACCATTGTAGAGTAATCACATGTGTCCCCAAGTTGAAAATTCCCTCTTTTAGAAGATTAATTATATTACAGCATGAATGTGAGTGACTCATATATACCATGCAAATTGTAAATCATTGCATGGAAGCTTTACAAATAAATGTAAGTGCAATTATCTGCCCGTATCTGTGATCCTATCTTATTATTACTAAAGGTAATGACTGATTGGTTATGACAAAGTATAACCAATAACTTAGATGGATGTTGGAAATTAATGGAACTCATTAAATCATCATTTACCAAGTATAAATCATGGAATGTCGGGTGGTGGAGTGAATTTCTACGTAGATACACTATAATCTCCTGTAAGTAACCAGTGTGAAGGTATCGAACACTACGGTAAGAAATATAAGAAACACAATATATTATAATCTTATATAATATAATCCACTCTTACACCACTCCAATATCAAAACCATGACAAATGACGTGCCAGAAGCTATACACTCCTCCATACAAATGTTTATGGATGATGCCAAGTTATTTAGAGAAATTAAGAACCAAGCAGACTGTGAAGAGCTGCAGAAAGATCTTTGCGAGCTTCAAAAATGGTAGAAGTAATGGCTGCTAAGATTCAATGTCACGAAGTGTAAGAGGATGCACCTGGGACTTACCAACGGTAAGGAGGCGTATCATATGTCCCAACGGGATGAAGAAACTGCATTAATTGAGACAATGTGAAAAGGACCTCAGTGAGAACAATATGTTGACAATGAACTGAAGTTCCCAGGCTATTGTAAGAACAAGGTGAATCAAGTAACTAAATTATTAGGTCTTATGAGAAAGGTCGTTCAGATATCTAAACGGTCCGTCCCTCGTAACAATCTTCAAGAGTGAGGTGCTTCCCCACCTGCAGTACTGTCACCCCGCCTGGTCCCCGAGATATGCTAGTGACTGTCAGTTGATTGAAAATGTCCAAACGAGAGCCACCAGGCTGGTGCCAGCACTTCAGCACCTCAGCTACCCTGAGAGATTATAACACCTACAATTGCCTAACTTATACTACAGATGGGCAAGGGGAGACCTAATTGAGGTGTATAAACATCTCAAAGGGCACTACTAACTGAATGTCCATACCTGGAGCTGGCAGAAGCTCGCCCCAAAAGGGGTCAAAGCTCAAGGTTGAAGAAGCTGCAAATCCAGAAAACTGTGAGAGCTAACTTTTTCAGAGTGAGAGTTGTGAACTAGTGGAACACCCTGCCAGAGTGTTGTGACGAAACCCACCAGATTTGACCAGCACTGAAGCAGGTTCAGATACATTCAGGAACCAGTACTTGCCAACAGTGTGTAACTGAGACGTGACCGACTGCCCAAGAGGGTAACAGGCCGATCAGTGGTGAAGAGGATAAAAGTAAAAGTAAACCTGTATGACAACTTTACTGAATACAGTAAATATTATTAATATTATTATTAATTAACACTAATTACTCTAATACTAAAATTCTGAGCCCAGATCCTTAACAAGTATGTGATAGATTTTGTTCAAAATATCATTCCTGTATACTGAAGGTTCTTCTGATTATACTGATTAAGGATCCATTGTTAGGAATTTGATACACTGTGCAGTATATGGGTAATCAGTTGACATTATTATATTCATCATTATCTCTTCATTCCCAACTACATGATATCCATCCCAGTCTGTCTTTCCCTGGCCCTCCTACCACTTAACAATTATAATATAGCTAATATATACCTACCTTACTTACCGGTAAGTAATATACTGTACTGTATACAGTACTGTAATTTCTTTAAGTCTTTCTATCAAACTCATTCAGAGAAATATTTAAGGTAAAATATTTCACATACAAACCTTTTAAAAACAGCTTTATGTACCTCGTCCTGTTCGCCCTTTCTTGAGTCAGTCCGGGAATCTAACCCGAGGCTTTCATCATCCAGAGCAGGTTAATTACCAGACACACCACACCACTGTCCTAAAATGTATATGCCACTATCAGCACATACAATTTAAATGGCTGTATATAGTTTTAGGACAACACTACTTAGAAGGTATACAAATTAATATCTTACAAGCTATACACATTACCTGGTAACTTATAAAGTATAGTATACAAATTACAGTACATGTAATTTATGAGGAAACCGCTACCACTAGAAAACCTTCAACGATTTCCTTTATTTTTTATTTCTTGTTTTGATGATTGTAAGTACAGTACAGCACAGTAGTTAAGTAGGAGCGACAACTAAATATTTCCATTTTTAGAATTTGTTCTCTTTTCCCTATAAATTATCTGCACTGGGCAGTGCATGAAGGATCAGGGAAATTGTGGGGTAAATCACAGTGAATAACTGATCTTATGGCACTAAAATGATGTCTCTACATGCTTTGTACATCAAGAAATTTATTATTTACCATAAACACTCCTCCAAAACATCAGCCGAGTCAGCGCAGGTTTTCTTCTGTTCTGTTTGTTTACACCTAACCCGCTTGGTCTGAGTGTACTGTCATGTCCACAAAAAACGTAAAATTACACCATTATGCTTCATCAAAGTTGTTTTCATTGGTACTGTACCAGATATTAAAATAAGTAATTTTTGTTTGATGTGGTGGGGAGACCGAGGGTCAGAACCTCTCCCCCCCCCCCCCCCCCCAGCTAAAAAGTTAGGTAAGGTTAGGTAAGTGTCTGGTTGGTTAGGTCAGGTTCTATTAGGGGTTAATATTTAGTAGTTGCCACCACCTTAATGAACACTGAGTCATATATAGGGAGATACAGAATAAAATAATTTATTCTATAACATTTCCATCGGAAATTTATGGTTTTCAAGTTATTTGGCCAATCAGCGCGATGTTGATGTGACATCATAGTCATGCGTCAATCAGCATGAGTGCCGATGTGATGTAATACTTGTGAGCTAACCAGCACAAAACTCCATTGGCTGACTGGCACATTATTCCGTGCCTTTTGGACACTGAAGCAGCAGCCATTAACATTTTTAGGGCTCATGGTGTTCTTGTTTCATCTGTAAAGTGTCCAAGATGCAATTCGGAGTGTCACTACCGTATAGATCACCATGCATAGTACTGTGGTAAGAGACGGACACCACTTCCTCATTCAAGTCACATCACTCTATCCTCCTGTATCTCTTATTTAAGGTAAGTTTCTTGTCCGCTAGGGGTTGGGTTGGGTTAGTTTAGGTTAGGTAGGTCAGGTTTGGTGTTTATGTTGTTTGACCTTACACTTTTTTTCAATATCTCAACTACTGCCCATTTCCGACAGCATTGAAGGTTCAAATTTGTATTTAGCATGATGATTTACACTATAAAAACCCATTTTCAAAAGTCAATTTGAAGGTGACACTAACTAAATATTTACCCTATTAGGTTCATGTAAATGTCGTCTCTTTTAAAATTCTTACTATAATGAGAAGATCATCTTCAGAAAAAAATAATGAAATCGAAGAATTCCTGGTGGTAGCAGTCTCCTCATACATCACCCAAATTATGTGTAATATTTATCTCAGAAATTAAAAAAAATTACCTAATATCTTAGAAACTATATAAACTATTTGTATCTTAGCCTAGAAAATAAACAAATTATTATATACCTTAGCCTTGAAACTATGCAAATTATTAGCCTCAGCAAAGAAGCTATAAATTAATTGGTATCTTGAAACTGTACAGCTATATAATTAATATATCAACATAGAAACAGATAAATTAGCATTCAATTATCTTAAAATGTCATAAATTACAGTAACTACGCTTTGTAAATGAATTGAAAATATACCCAGATACTGGGCAAATTCATTTTTTTGTAATACAAATTATTTTTATATTCATTCACTAACTAGATATTTAATACATGCAGATTTATTTTATATTTAATCATGACTCCTCTAGTAAGAACTGGTCCTGAATCTGACAAGTACAGGTCCACTACTTCCTCGGTAACAACACAATCACTTCCCCAGCACCACAATCAATTACTTCCCCAGCACCACAATCAATCACTTCCCCACCACCATCACAATCAATCTCTTCCCCAGCACCACAATCAATCACTTCCCCACCACCATCACAATCAATCTCTTCCCCAGCACCACAATCAATCACTTCCCCACCACCATCACAATCAATCTCTTCCCTTGCACCACAATCAATCACTTCCCCACCACCATCACAATCAATCTCTTCCCTAGCACCACAATCAATCACTTCCCCACCACCATCACAATCAATCTCTTCCCCAGCACCACAATCAATCACTTCCCCACCACCATCACAATCAATCTCTTCCCCAGCACCACAATCAATCACTTCCCCACCACCATCACAATCAATCTCTTCCCCAGCACCACAATCAATCACTTCCCCACCACCATCACAGTCAATCTCTTCCCCACCACCACAATCAATTATTTCCCACCACAATCAGTTAATATTCGTCCAGTGGCTGTCCACAGGTAACCTGAGGCTGTACTCCTCACTTAATGGTGTTTCTTGTCTCCTTTCCTCCTCCTTGTAGGTTAGGTTAGGTTAGGTTTGTTCCTGAGATACGAGAATAAGTTTTTTGGGGTAAATTTGCAGTGTCACACCGTTCACGTTTAGCAAGAAAAAAATATATTTTCTTAGTGTATTTGTGTGTATTTAGACTAATAGATCAGTGGTAGGAATGAACGGTGTGTAAACGCAATAATACCGTTTTTTTTTTGTGCGTTTTACTCAAATCTGACATCCAATTTTGGGCAAATTAGCAGTTTCGGTTAAAAATGAAAATGTTCATTGTTTAAAGACCGCTAATTCGCACAAGAAATGAAGATCAGATTTGAGTAATACACCAAAAACAAAACAAAAATTTATTCTCGTACCAAAACCTGGGGTCAGCCAATGGACGAATATTTACCATGCAAATCACTTCCCCAGTAGGACTATTTAATACACTTTGCAGGGGATGACGAAATAACAGCCACAGCCCACAGGGAGTGGTGGCGTCTGACCGTACCTTCACTGTGCACAACACACCACACATGTTTTGTTGTGCTTCCTGTTAGAGAAAAATATAAAATTTGAGGGGATACGTGAATCATTTTATATGCCATGAGGATCGGTGGAACTGAAACAAAAAACTATGTTAAGTTACTCGATAAATCTAAACAAGTTTATCGCGAAATACACAAATACATTTTATTGTTTCTGGAGCAGCTGTGACGTCACCACATACGTTTTGGAAGGAAATCTCGCAGTCAAGAACGTAACGAGTCAGGTCGTAATGAACCACGAATTGAAGATTGTTATAAAACGTTTTTGACATTAAACCACGTGACGTGTCTGGGGGGAGATATAAGACAACTGGGTGCTGGTAGTGACTACAGTATTATCCCAGCCAGCAAAGACTGAGGTTCTCTGCTCCTACACACACACACTCCAAGGTTTTCCTGATATATCCTAGAGATGGAGGCGCATGTGTTGTGTTTACTGTTGGTGTGGCTGGCTGTCACTGTTAACTCCATGACTGTCACCACCCAGAACACAATAAGTAATGAGATCAACAAGCTGACAGCTACGACTGATGTAAATAGAAGTATAATACCTGCCGACGTGAATGTGAAGACTAACCATTTCTCAGGACAACGCGCTATAACACGCCAGATGAAGAAACTGAAGAAGATGAAGTGTAAACCTCGCCTGAAGATGATGTACGTGAAGGATTTGATGGAGGAGACGGATGAGAGAAAAGACAGACTAGTGGTGCCTGAAGTGGTGGCCGTCAAGAGGTGTGATGAGTCCTGTAGTTACTGCGGCAACGACCTGGGTCAGGTGACAGCCAAGTGTACCGCCACCAAAAAGAGGAACAGGATGTATACCGTCCGCTACCGTGTTGACAACGATAACTGGAAATATATGAAGTTTCCCGTCATGGTGGACAGCAAGTGTCAGTGCCGCTAGTGCAGACGAGTTCTCCTGACTAGATAATCAACGTGTGTATATTATGGTCATGTGGAACCTCGTGTATACAGTATATTGTATGTGCACAATTCTATGTATATATTTTATGTTTATGTTTGTGCTCAAATCGTGTGTATTTCACTCTGTATGTTTCATGTACATACACACACACCACCAGTACCTGATACGTCTAATCTGATTATGTTATTTATCACATCTTATAATTAATGCTTATATTTATTAAACATTATTTTTTTATCAACTTTCAATATCCCTAGAAAGTCTTATGGAACAAAAGTAAAGTGATATTTTAAGGTAAATGAAAGCTTAATGGATAACAGATAATGCAAACATAAGCTTAAATGATAACAAAAAACAATCGCTTAAAGAAGTTGATGATCAAGTTAACAATCATGTTTATGAACACGTTGGTGGCAATAAAGTTACTGACTCCAATATTTACAATTTCGAGAAAACATTGAGAGTAGGCAAGACTTTACCGTGGGCAATCGTGACAGTTTATGACTCAGTAATTATGATGGATGCAAGCAATTAGTAACTCTCTAGAGGCGACTTAATAAATAACTTGCAATTTAGCTAAACTTCATTATACTGTATCCGTGTTCGGCAAAAAAGAGTTAGCATTGAGAGTATGAATGTTGCCCACATGATAAACAAGACGAGCCAATAACGTGTTATTGTTTAATCCCAATATTACTTACATCCACATACAAACTGTTAGTATTCACAGAGTGAGAACACAAACTAGACACGACAGTATATGTCTTCCCATACCTCCCCACGCCTCGCTCTCTTTACGTCACAAGACATCACCATATCGCACTGTCTAGTAGACAGGAGCCAGTGACGTCCTATTCTGTAACTTGTATTAAAATTAAAACCAAACAGAGGGGAAATGTTTGTTTAGCATCCTTAGTCTGGCCATTATTGTCAGGTTCCTTATGGCAATTCCAGGAGTTATACTATATTGTAAACGAAACAAATCTGCCACACTTCATAAAATGTCATCAACCCTTGCAACAAGTGGTGGCTCATCGTTGTTAGCTGTAAACAGACATACATACATACACAAGGGTGTGACAGTTGCCCCAACTTTGTCCTACAATGGTGTTCAAAATTTTGGTGTTGCATATTGACATAAAAAATACCCACGTGCAATTTTTTGAAGATTCATGCACGTTTGAGTGAGCTCCAGCAATTTGAAAAATAGCGATTTTGCTTATACGGCATACGCGCCTATATATGTGATTACACAACCATCATAAGGGATATTAACACAAATCATTTGCCTGTCTTAATTAAAAGCTGTTATCACTAACACAAAAAAGTTAATCATTCTTATTCTCTCATGGTACATTAAGGGGTTTTATCATATACTCACAATGTATTATTTCTCTAGAGCAAGAAACCATGATTTCTGTTCGGAAACAGATGATCGTTTGCGCTGATTAGGAACGCGGAGTCTGTCATTTTCAACTATTGAAGGACTTCTTGAAAGTGCTCCTCATCCCTGACAACATTAAGAAAGTCATGGCAAAGGTTTACTCCACGCTCTGCAGCCTCATTGACGACCTGAAGCTTGTCCACAACCCGTTTCATGTTCAGGTAGTCGTCATGATCCGCCCAGTCACTGGCTGGACTGTGGAGAAACTGATAGGGCATGCCTAAAATGGTGAAGAACCGGCTTGAGTCAGGCCCAATTAGGTCCGCCAGGGCAGTGCCACTTTCTGGGACAGGGAAGATATGGCTTTCCATAGCCCCCATGATTGAGCCCCACTCTCTTAGTAACTTCCGTGCCTTCATGGCAAAGAAGGGCCTTCCTCATCTCCTCGTTTGTCCTTTCTTGTACTTGGGACGAGAACAAAGCCAGTGGGGCCAACTCCTCAGTTAGGTACCAAGTGTGTCTACCGAGTGCCACACGTGCTTTGTCAACTATTGTGGCGTCATATGGGGCAAATTCAGCCAAGGTTTCGACCAAATTTAAGTCATTCAGTGGCGCACTTGCTGGAACGGGGCAAACAATCCACCATGGGACATAAACAGCAACTATGAACACAGCAAACCGTTCTAACTTGCTGATTTGACTTTTGTCACAACTTCGGCTTTGGGAAACTGCTCTTTGATCTGGCCTGACAAAAGAACAATCATTAGGGTATAGAGCAGTTTAGCCATCCACCTTGCTTTGTGAAGTGCGCCGGGGTAGACCATCGTGAAGTTCACTGGCTCGGATCCTTTAGTTACAAGCAGCAGACAAAGCTGTACCAGCTCCTTGTAGTCGCCACGTGTAAATGGTTGGGCTAGAGATTCACTGAAGAAGTCAGCCATCTCCTGCTGGCGCTCCTCAAACACTCCAGGCATTGCGGGGTAGTAGTAGTATTTCTTTTTTTCATTGTAGGCCAGTTGAGAGAAATGGGTCTTGAACCTAGAACTGCAATTATTGGGATTATTGTATTTCGTACTAATATATAATATTGTTTTAGGGGTATTAAGATTGATATGATCGATCATTTGCTTGGTGTTAGTATATCTTATAGGTCTAATAAAATAAATTCCACTAAATTTGTTCATTAGATAATAGTATTCCTTGTTATTTTGTAAAGCTTATGACTCACCTCTGGAAAACCATTATGTTTGGACTTAAAATAGCAATACTTGCTGGTACGACGGTGCGAGCTCAAACATGCACCGATCTCCAAGAAAATTTACAGGGGTGTTTCCTATATAAATACACAACAATAAAACTTTAAACAGCATTGTAGGACCATTTTTTTTATTTTTGGAGGGCAACCGTCACATCCTAACATATACAAACGTACATACATATACAAACACATTTAAATACCAACACAGAATCACTTATACAAGAAACATACTGTATGCCCATACACATAGCACATGCCGACACACAAAATACATATGAATAAACACATACATGCAGATATACACACATACAATAAGAACATGCAGACACAGAAAACACACACATACAAACAGACATACAAAGTTACACATATACAGTACAGACACGACACACGTCTCGCTCACAACCTAACCCAAAACCTGACACTAAAGGACGCCTGACACACAATGCTAACCTAACTTAGCTTGACACATTATGCTAACCTGACCTAACTTAACCTAACCTAGCTTGACACAATGCTAACCTAACCTAGCTTGACACATTATGCTAACCTGACCTAACTTAACCTAACCTAGCTTGACACAATGCTAACCTAACCTAGCTTGACACATTATGCTAACCTAACCTAACTTTACCTAACCTAACTTAGAGTAACCAAACCTAGCTTGACACACAATGCTTACCTAATCTAGCTTGATACATCATGCTAACCTGACCTGACGAAAATGATTCCGGGACTTAGAAACCTTCCCTATCGAGATAAATTAAAGAAACTAAACTTGCATTCCCTATAAAGACGAAGAGTGCGGGGAGATATGATAGAAGTATTTAAGTGGGTGAAAGGAATCAATAAAGGAGATATAGATAAAGTTCTTATAATATCCGAGCAGGATAGGACTCGTAGTAACGGATTTAAGTTGGATAAGTTTAGGTTTAGGAGGGAGATAGGAAGGAACTGGTTCACAAATAGGGTGGTGGACGAGTGGAACAAGCTTAGCAACTTTGTAGTAAGTGCTGGAAAGCTGGTAAGTTTTAAAAGGAGGCTGGATAGATTCCTGGATGATAGAGAGTGGTAGTAACTCTCGACAGGAGCTGCCATGCACAGGCCAACCGGCCTATTACAGACTCCTTATTTTCTGATTTTCTAATGTTCTAACTTTACCTAACCTAACTTAACCTATACTTAACCTAATCTAACCTAATTTAACCTAACCTAACTTCACCTAGCCTCAACTGATCTTACCAAACCAAATCTCTTCTGGCCTAATCAATCGTAGCATAGCTTAACATAATCCTAACCAAACCTAACCTAAATAAACTAAGCCAAACCTAACCATAATACAGTCTCACCTGCCTATAGCATGTTGCAACGGTCGGCAGACATATTTTTAGTCTGTCTCTCCGACCTTCAAAACGTTTCAGTACAGGAAATGAACGTGATCGCCCAGTCCCACCCAACCTCCCCGCCCCTCCACCCCAGGTCCACCACATGACTTGTAGTGATGAAAACTATACATATATTATATATATATATATATATATATATATATATATATATATATATATATATATATATATATATATATATATATATGCTGATAACCACCAGGAAAGAAGAAAACACGAAGTTCCCAAGCGCTTTCGTGTAATTCACATCTTCAGGGGTGAGTACAGACTAGAGAGAGTAATGCAAAACAAGATGAATATATACAGAGGAGGGTGAGACCAGGTCCACAATGGTCAGGTAATTAGGTAATGACCCTACTAATTTTTAAATGGCACACAACGGTTGGTGGTTGGGTCAGATGGGGCAGCGACCGGCCCTCTCACCTGATCACAAATCTTCTTAATTACAAAGTTGTCCAGCTTGTACATGCCGTTACTCAAATTCATGTTGAATGCTTCGGTATGTTTAATAAGACTAGATTCTATGATGTTCCTACTATCAATTGAATTACATGGTAATATTGAGGAGGCATTATCCCAGTCAATGCAATGCTTGTTATCCCTCAAATGAACAAACAGAGCATTGGATTCCTGGCCTGTCCTAACACTGTATTTGTGTTGTTTAATTCTAGTTACAAGATCTTTACCTGTCTGGCCTAAGTAAAACATATTACATTCCTTGCAAGGAACTTTATAAATGCAACCAAGTGTGTTGTTGGGGGGAGTTCTTGATTAACATTTGTTTAACAGTGCATGAGTTTTTAAATGCCACATTGACGTTCCAAGATTGTATGTATAAAATTTTAATTTCTACTTTTCTACTACAGATTTTTTCAGTGGAGGGTTTACAGCTGTACATCCAGACGCTACAACCAAATATTGATGGTTAGGTTAGTTGTTCATGGTTATTCATAGTTGTACTAGATACCCTTCATAACTGTCAGGATAACTCGTCAGTACTGGCGGCACTGATATCCACCTTGACGGACCACTGCAACTCTCTAAGTGCTGCCAGCAGGCGGATGAGGTGGTCAAGGTAGTGGACGATAAATTTGTTGTTGGTGGCGAGGCAACCGAATCGACCCGACCCGACTCGATCATGTGGCCGTAGTAACTACTGTACACGACTCAACGGCCACTTCCTGTCCTGGTTGATGACAGCTATAGAGTCAGCTGACTGTTCCACGTCAGCTATCAGCTTGTCGCCGTCATTACTTATTGGCTTCTAGGTGGTGACAGCCATGGAGTCAATAGTGACAGCCATGGAGTCAGCAGTGACAGCCAAACATAAGAACATAAGAAAATAATGAGTCTGCAATAGGCCGGTTGACCTGTGCATGGCAGCTCCTGTCGAGAGTTACAACCACTCTCTATCATCCAGGAATCTATCTAAGCTCCCTTTAAAACGTTCCAGCGTTCCAGCACATACTACAAAGTTGCTAAGCTTGTTCCACTCGTCTACCACCCTATTTGTGAACCAGTTCCTTCCTATCTCCCTCCTAAACCTAAACTTATCCAACTTAAATCCGTTACTACGAGTCCTATCCTGCTCGGATATTATAAGAACTTTATCTATATCCCCTTTATTGATTCCTTTCACCCACTTAAATACTTCTATCATATCTCCCCACACTCTTCGTCTTTCTAGGGAATGCAAGTTTAGTTTCTTTAATTAATCTTGATAGGGAAGGTTCTACTCTAAGTCCCGGAATCATTTTCGTCATTCTTCGCTGCACTGAAGACTCCAGTGAATTGATATATAATATACTAAAGGACTAGGCGTGTGTCTGTTCTGGGCAGCCGAAACGGCACAATCGTTTTTCATCAAACTTGGTGGAAAAATCGCAAAAAATTCGTAGAGCGGAACGAACCTGGTCCCATGTTGATGGTATCTTTAGGAAGGCATTAATTAACAATTTTATTTACGATGGAAAACGATGCAAGTCTACTGACTTGGAGCACCCTAATTAACCATGCAAGTCTACGGACTTGACCCACCCCCATTCGCTGTACGCTGTCACGAGAGTTCAAACACTTACAAGGGCACGAACGTGCCCGCATCATTGTCCATTCTATAATAACGGCGCCAGAACTGAGCAGCATAATCGAGGCACGGCCTGACTAGCACAAGATAAAATTGCAATATGACCTCTGCACTCTTATTACTTACACTTCTGGATACAAAACTTAATACTCTGTTTGCCTTATTTCGAACATTAACGCACTGTTTTCTTAGCCGAAGGTCCGGGCTTACAAGTACCCCTAGGTCTCTTTCACAAGTCGACTTCTCTAGCTTGATATTGTTAAGGCTGTATACATTAACAGTATTTGTTTTCCTATTATTAAGTACGCTGCACTTGCTGGTGTTGAATTTCATCTGCCATTTTCTGACCACTCCTGCAGTTTATTTAAATCCTCCTGTAGTGCATCTGCATCCTGCCCTGAATTAATCTGCCGCCCTATTTTGGTGTCATGCGTAAACTTTCTTTTGTCACTGCTGATACCAGTATCAAGAGTGTGTATGTAGATTATGAACAAAAGTGGGCCCAGTACTGACCCCTGGGGAACCCCACCAGTTACAGAGCCTCACTCAGATTTAAAACCATCTACGCTGACCCTCTGTGTTCTATCAGTGAGCCATGATTTTATCCAATTTAAAACTTTCCCCTCGATACCATAAGCCTTAACTTTTCTCAGAAGCCTCTGATGTGGTACTCTGTCGAATGCTGTTAAAGTCTAAGTAGATAACATCGTAATTTTCGTCATTATCTAATACCTCACAGTCTTTCCAATAAACGTCATCAGATCTGTTACACAAGATTTTCCCTTTGTAAATCCATGTTGAGAGTCGAAGATTAATTTGTTTTTCTCTAAATGCGATCGGATGCTATTTGCCATAATTGATTCAAGAAATTTCCCCACTACTGACGTCAAACTAATTGATCGAGAATTTGATGCTGATGCTCTGTCTCCCTTTTTGAATATGGGTACTAGTATACATTTGCCTGTCTCCACAAGTCTGGCACAACTCCCGTGTCTAATGATTTTGCAAGTAAATTTACGAGGGGTCCGCTAATCTGTTCCTTACAGTCTTTCAAAACTCGAGGGAAAATTTCATCAGGCCCTGGGATTCTGTCTTCTTTAATTTATTTATCTTCTTAAGAATATCCTCTTTTCTGATAGTGATATTCTTTAGTTTCTCTTTTTCATTTCTCCTAAGTATCAGTTCCACCTTTAGCGTTTCCTCGTGAATTTCTTCTGTGAAAACTGATAAGAAGTAGCTGTTTAATGCTTTGCTTATTTCCCCACTATCGTCGATCACTTCCCCACTCTCTGACTTTAAAGGTACCGCTTTTTCCTTGACATTTGTCCTATATACCTGGAAAAATCCCTTGGGATTGGCCTTGGATTCTCTTGCTATCCCGATTTCGTAGTCCCTCTTTGCCTTCCTTACATTTTTCTTAACATTCCTAGATAGTTCATTATACTGTTTATACCTATTTCAGAGATACTCCTCCCCTCCCTTTAATTTCTTATAAATTCCTTTCTTTATTCCTATGTTATGTTTAAGTTTTTTGGTCATCCACCTTGGCCCATTCTTATTTGACCTAATTTTTCTGAATGGTATATTTTGTTCCTGTGCTTTACGTAGTTTACTAGTGAATTTAATGTAGTCATCATCAACTGTTGTGTCGCTGGTGACCTCACCCGTTCCTATCGGAGACTGACCTGACGGTTCCCAGGTGACCTCACCTAGGTACCTTCTTAGCCCCTGATAATCCGCTAATCGAAAGTCTGGGACTCTGACCATATTGTCATTATTTTTCATTTCCCAATTTAGGGTAAACCTGATTTCTCTGTGATTACTGTTCCCAAGTTCTTCCCCTACTGTGATAGCTCTGATAATATTTTCTTTATTTGTTAATACTAGGTCTAATATACTGTCACCTCTTGTAGGTTCTGTAATTAGTATACATTTTAATGTATCCCTGACGAAGAGTGTGACCCCTCCCCACTTCCTACCTTTCATGTCTTAGTGAAAAGGATTGTACCCTTCTATGTGGTACTCTGATAAAAATTTCTTGCTCGCCTGATTCATTCAAGTTTCGGTGATTGCTATGACGTCTACATTCTCAATACATACAACCGCTCTCAGCAAGTCTATTTTATTTCTAACGCTCCTACTGTTTGTGACGTATACATTTAAACCTACCCTTCCCTGGTCCTGTTTTACCCCTTGTCCTGAGTAACCAATTCTACTCCCCAGGACCTGCTTGTTTTTTGACTCCCATACCAACAGTGAACACAAGTCGTGCACATCCATCTCTTGACACTCGTCGTTTTCCCGTTAAAATTCTAATAATCCTGTTCAATACCAGTAACAAAACGTTGGTAGCCGCGCGAGGATTCCGGGAAATCCTGTCAGTCGTATTAGATAGCCTCTCGACCCCAAGGCCACACCACATCACCCACCACACTACACCACACCACACACCACACCACACTGAGGCATTTAAAGTGAAGATCATGGCAGAATTGTAATTGGCGTGCGCCTGGTGAAGTTTGTGTGTGATATATCTCTCTCTCTCTCTCTCTCTCTCTCTCTCTCTCTCTCTCCAGTTTTGGGGGTAGCAACAATATTCTGGTGGCAACAGTGGTCATGACTGGCAAGTTCTGGAACAAGAGAGATTATATGAGTAAGGGTTTGTCACGGGAAACTCACGCAGCAATTTCTCACGGTAGAATTTTAAGCTGGATTGCCTTTAGTTTATTGTCTGAGATGTTTACTTAAATCAGTTACATTCGGAGATGAAAACTGATCGACGTGTTTGTAAAGGACTGTCAGACACGTTCACATTGATTCTTTGTAAACAGAGGCAGAGTAGGTATACAAATAATATACATACAGTACAGGTATACAAATAATATACATACAGTACAGGTATACAAACAATATACATACAGTACAGGTATACAAATAATATACATACAGTACAGGTATACAAACAATATACATACAGTACAGGTATACAAACAATATACATACAGTACAGGTATACAAACAATATACATACAGTACAGGTATACAAATAATATACATACAGTACAGGTATACAAATAATATACATACAGTACAGGTATACAAACAATATACATACAATACAGGTATACAAATAATATACATAGACAGTACAAGTATAAACTCTATACATAGATACTACAGCCTACAGGTATACAAACAGTATAAAGACAATACAGGTATACAACAAGGGTGAACCCTCAGTGTTGCTCACTATGGATAACACAGAAGCCACGTAAACAATAACTCTCATTAGTTCTCTCTGTTTCTGCTTATTCGTCGTGTTATGTCTATTGTTACTTAGGTTCACTTTCATCCAACAGAGAGTCCTGTTGAAGACAGCCCAGAGACAGGAGTAGACATGTCATGCTGAGGGTGGACAGGTTGCGGCGCAGAGTAGACAGGGTCAAGGTGCGGGGATGAGTCAAGACGACGCGCCGGGAGAGCAGGGCTCGGTGGGACAAATCCGGAGGGCGCCGCGGTAGCTGTGAGGGAGGCTGAGAGTAGTCGGGGCTCACAGAGGGCACCATGCGGCGCTGTAGGTCGGTGACGACGGCAAGTAGGGGTTGAAAGAGACCAAAGAGATGCTCAACAAGGCTCTTTAATTTGTAAAGGAGGAACATGAGCCGTGTCACCTCGCCTGAGGAGAGTTGGTGGGGTGGGGGGGGGGGCTTAGGAGCCTTGAGTACAGAGACAGGTTAAAGCATCTTAACTTGCACTCCTTCGAGAGACGTAGAGTGAGGGGCGATATGACAGAGGTTAAACAAAGGGGACATTGCAAAGGTACCCAAACTATCAAACCTGGAGCGAACTCGAAACAAATTAAACAAATTTAGATTTAGGCGCGAAATAGGAAACAATGGTTTGGAAATAGAGTAGTGGATGAATGGAACAAGTTACCAAAGTTCATCCTTAACTCGAATATGCTGGATAGCTTCAAACTTAGGTTGGATGGATTTATGAGCAATAGGGGTTGCGTGTAAATGGGACTGCCCGTATGGGTCAATAGGCCCGCTGCAGTTCCTCCATTCTTATGTTATGATCATTAGCTCTGGCACCAGAGTGTGCACACAGGGTGGCGTAATGCGTCTAGTGTGGCAGCATTATGTTAGTGTTAAGGAGTAAGCAGTGCTTGCTTCCTCTCGTTAGTAGTGAGATAGTCAGGATTACTTAGATTCTTAGAACACCAACTCTGAGCTGTAGTTGTGTGGAGAGGGAAGGGGGGAAAAGGGAGGGGTGGGGGAAGAGGAAGGAAGGCGTGGAGGAGGGGAAGGAAAGGGTAGGGGAAAGAGAGGGGTGGGGGGAGAGGAAGGAAGGCGTGGAGGAGGGGAAGGAAGGGGTAGGGGAAAGAGAGGAAGGAAGGCGTGGAGATTTAAGAAGGGGAAGAAAGGAGATGGGGAGAAGGGGGGGTGGAGAGAGGAAGGAAGGCGGTGTGAGTGATTCACAGGACAACAAATTTTTTATAATTCCCAGTTGCATGAGATTTCTTTACTGTTTCTTACCATTTTTGATCTGCTGATTTCATATTTGAAACCAGTTTTGTTCTGCATGCTCCAGTTTTCATGTAATTTGAGGTTTTACATTCTAGCCGTTTGCGGTCAAATTAATTAATTACACGATTATGGTATCAATAGGGAGATATAATTTTGTCTGTTTTTTCTTTCAGATTTGGTCATGGCTACAAAGAGAAATCAATGTGTGAACAAACCTGATGCCTTCTGTTATATTTGTGGATACTTCACGCTTATTCGTCAGAGGCGCAATATAACATCGTTTGTGAGGCGCGGCTATAAAGCGTACTTCGGACTTACTCTTGGCGACCAAGACAAAAAATGGGCTCCACATGCTGTGTGTCATAACTGCGAAGAAATGCTGCGTGACTGGACAAAAGGAAAACGTAAGGGCTTACCGTTCGGAATTCCCATGACCTGGCGAGAACCGAAGGACCACACAACTGACTGCTATTTTTGTCTGATCAATACGAAGGGTGTTGGCAAGAAAAACAGACATAAAATATCGTATCCTAGTATCCCTTCAGCAATTCGACCTACTTTGCACTCTGATGAGCTACCAGTTCCAGTTTTTAATGGGTTGTCTCCAGCTGAAGAGGAGGGAAGCGACAAAGACCAAGAGAGTGAACATGAAACTCAAGAAATACTTGCAGATTCCGACGATTCTTCTGATGGTACACCAGAGTCATCAACCCCTCAGAAGTTTAGTCAGCCAGAGCTGAATGACCTTGTGCGTGATTTGGGTCTCTCCAAAAATGCAGCAGAAGTTCTAGCTTCTAGGTTGCAAGAAAAGGCTCTACTGAACCAGACCACAAAAGTTTCAGACTTCAGAAAGCGGGAACAGGATTTTGTGCCATTCTTTACAGAGGAGAATAAGTTTGTTTACTGTCATAATATCCCGGGTCTTCTCCAGGAATTAGGGATTCCATTGTATAGTCCAAATGACTGGCGATTATTTCTAGATAGTTGTAAGCGTAGCCTGAAGTGTGTGCTACTACATAATGGTAATGTCTATGCAGCTGTTCCAGTGGGTCATTCTGTGTGCTTACGAGAGGAGTATAATGACATTAAAACTGTGATTCACCTGCTAAAATACCATGAGCACAACTGGACAATTTGTGTTGACCTCAAAATGGTGAACTTCCTTCTTGGCCAACAAAGAGGATTTACAAAGTATCCCTGCTTTCTTTGCATGTGGGACAGCCGAGCTAGAGACAGGCATTGGAACCTGAAGGAGTGGCCCTTACGTGAGACTCTGGAAGCTGGTATGCCAAACATTGTCAATGATCCCATCGTCAGTCGAGAAAAGATCATATTTCCTCCTCTCCATATCAAGCTGGGCCTGATGAAACAGTTTGTCAGAGCATTAAATACTGATGGTGAATGCTTCCAACACATAGTCTCTGCTCACCCTGCTTTGTCATTTGAGAAGATAAAGGCAGGTGTGTTTGATGGACCACAAATTCGTGCACTTGTACGTGATCAAGACTTTGTCAGAAAGATGGACGACAAGGAAAGGGGTGCATGGCTTTCATTTGTGGCGGTAATGGAAAACTTTCTTGGTAATAAAAAGGCTGACAACTATGAAACCCTTGTAGCAACCATGTTGTCAGCCTTTCATGACCTTGGATGCAATATGAGTGTCAAACTCCATTTCCTATATAGTCATCTTGATAGATTCCCTGAGAACCTAGGGGCAGTAAGTGACGAGCAAGGCGAGCGGTTTCATCAGGATCTCAAAACCATGGAAGACCGCTACCAAGGGAGATGGGACAAACATATGATGGCAGACTACTGCTGGAGCATTAAACGAGAGTGCCCTGAGACATTTCACAAACGCAAGAGCTTCAAGCGCAAATTCCTACCTGGCTAAAATGTGATTGGGCTTTGTCTCCTCATAGTAACAAATTTCTTACCTAACAATGAGTTTTTTACAAATTTCAACCTTTGTTTTAGATGGAACATGTTTCTAATTGTGTTGTTGAATAAATTTAGAATATGTAATATTTTATTGTTTATTACCCAGCTAATTTAATGACAGTTTAATGACATATTTTTCAAGATAGACGACGAGGTCAATAAGACGAAGACGAAATTTTGAAATTTCAAAATACCTTGATTGCAAAAAAACTAGAGCTTACAGAAAGAAACTAACTTCAGATATGAGATCAGCACACCCAAATTAGGTAGAATCAAGTGTTTATAGCAATGCAACAAAAACTTTGTTGACCAGTGTTATTGACGCTACCAAACGTTCTCTTCCCCCACATGTGCGTGTGTGTCAAGTGACGCACCAGCTGTGTATCTGTACTGACGCTTTAAGTGGGCCAACTATTAACATCAAGTGGTGAAACTCTGCCCCCTGTGTATTCTGTTGTTTATCTGGCTGTACTGTTCTTCTGGAAGGGTAAGCCTGCTGCAGAGAGGAACCGCATTTTACATAGTTTTTTAGTTTAACAAATGTATTGGCAAAGCTTGTAGTACAGTTTGCCTCTTCTGAATAATTCAGTCAGGTCTTGACACTGAGGGTGGTATCACTTCTCACTGCCATGCAAGACAGAGGTTCATACACAAAGAAATACATCATATTCATTAACAGCTACTGTATATATATATATATATATATATATATATATATATATATATATATATATATATATATATATATATATATATATATATATGCTGATAACCACAAGGAAAAAGAAAACACGAAGTTCCCAAGGAACTTGTGGTTATCAGCATATACCTGGATCATGCGCACCTACAGTGATATACTTGCATATATATATATATATATATATATATATATATATATATATATATATATATATATATATATATATATAGAGAGAGAGAGAGAGAGAGAGAGAGAGAGAGAGAGAGAGAGAGAGAGAGAGAGAGAGAAGTCAGGTCATGTGGGTAATGTCACTGTTCTACTACCATGCAGGACAGAGGTTCGTACACAAAGAAATACATCATATTCATTCGCAGTATATATAGGACAGTGGTTCACATACATTGGAACACATATTCTAATTGAAGACTTATCAGTGTGGGCTAGCAAATTTGGGATAAACAGCAAGAATGTCCTCAAGCACCCCCGATTTAATGTAGTTATTACAAAGTTCAAGATACAATAAGTCAGGTGGCCTGAAGTCTTTGACAGTGTCACATTCAATAATATAGTGTTCAAGTGTATGCTTTAAAGGTTTATCACAAAGTTTACATGCTGAGTGTTCCGGTATGGGTACAGCGTTACTAACTTGCCAGATGTGTCTGTATCCTAGCCTAATTCTGGCCACGACTACATCACATTGTCTGGTTCTGTCCTTATGCTGGCCATACCGGTACCTGTTGTCACAAAATTTGTCATATTTACTAATCCTACAACTGTCAGGTCTCTCTGCATTTCTCACTTCTTCTAGATCAGAGTTCATGATTCTGACTTGAATGTTTTTAATTACAGCAGTGGACAGGTCAAGGTCACGGTCAACATTTTCTCTCTTACATGCCTCATTGGCCAGTCTATCAGCACGGTCATGATACCTGATTCCAACATGGGACGGAATCCACTCAAATTCGATACGAAAGTTGTTCTCATTGGCAGTTATCACATTCATTTTAATATCACATACAACTTTAGACATAGAGCCTGATGGGCTGTTCATTGATTTCAAAGCACTTTGAGAGTCACAGAATATCACCCCACCTCCATTTTCTTTGAGGTAGTCTGTGGCTAAGTGGATTCCAATTAGTTCAGTTTGTGTTGTGCTGGCCCAGTTGTTCAGCCTTTGCTTGTTTGACGCTACCATCTCTTTTTCTTTATTTATTACAACAGTGTACATAGACAGCACAGGTATACACACAATGTACATAGACAGTTCATGTATACAAACAGTGTACATAGACAGTACAGGTATACACACAATGCACATAGACAGTACAGGTATACACACAATGGCAAACAGTAACCGAGATTAACAAGTACAGTACGCTGGGCGAGGAAGCCGGTGAACGTTTTGCTGTAGAACGTAATGTTGTGACTCAGCGAAGTTATGCGTATAACTTTATCCTAATACAAACGTCTTGGTACAGTGGTTGGAACTGTAGCCTTGTGACTTAAATACAGTTTTGTTTGCTCTCTCTTTCTCTCTCTCTCTCATACACACACACACACACACAGACACACAGAGGAAGTTCAGTACAAAGAATCTTGGAAGCTGCTCCTATGGTTGTGACGGCAGCCCAGGTATACACTGTGGTTATAACACATTGCGGTTAGGTTAGGTTAGGTTAGGTTAGGTTAAGCAGCACGCCAAGAGCTGACATTCAGCTTGAGACAGAGACGTAGTATTGTTATTCATGATAATATTGAGTGATTTCTTATCGTGTGAGGGATGATGCCGAGCGTGAAGACAGACAGACGTCACTCAGTCAGGCGCCAGCAGCTGCACAGTCACAAGGACCTTAACCATGTCACCTATTCTCGGATATTGGAAGATCCGTGGGGTAAGATTATTCATGTTTCTTGTATGTATATGTATATTCTCATGTACCATAGTATATAGAAATGGTGTATAGAATACATATAGTGTGAATACATAGGATGATGAGGACAAAGTTGAAACATACAGTGAAACCTCGATATAAGAACATAAGAATGGAGGAAACTGCAGCGGGCCTATTGGCCCACACTGGGCAGTCCCATTTACACCCAACCCCTATTGCTCATATATCCATCCAACCTATGTTTGAAGCTACCCAGCATATACGAGTTAATGATGATGTTTGGTAACTTATTCCACTCGTCCATTACTCTATTTCCAAACCAGTGTTTACCTATCTCACGCCTAAATCTAAATTTGTCGAATTTAAAACCATTATTACGAGTTCGCTCCGGGTTGGATAGTTTGAGTACTTTGTTATATCACCTTTGTTTAGCTCTGACTTCCATTTACTGTGTACACCTCGATCATATCGCCCCTCACTCTACCTGTACGTCTCTCGAGGGATTAGTCTTGTCATTCTCCTCTGAATTCTTTCCAGGGATTCTATATCCATTCTGCAGTACGGAGACCAGAACTGAACCGCGTAATCCAAGTGAGGTCTCACATGCGCATGATATAGTTTTAGGATGACCTCGCTAGTCTTGTAAGCCTTGTTGAGAGCACGTACACATTGTTGTCTTGGTTTAAGATTCCTACTTATCATTACTCCTAAATCTTTCTCACAGTCTGATTTCTCTATAACAACGTTGTTCATAATTATGATATCTGGTTACTCTGTTTATATCTCCTGGACGGAGTACTTCTCTCCCCACATAATCCGTTAGTTGGGGGTTTCACGTCTAATGGACCCTCAAGAAATGGACTTTCATATCTACAGTACAGTATATAGTCCGTTAAATAGAGGATTCACTGTAGATATGTTTGTTATCATCGGGGTGGGAGGTGGGAGGGGGAGGAGGGAGGAGCAGGAGGGAGGGGAGGTGAGAGGAGGAGGAGGGAGGGGGAGGAGGGAGGGATGTTACTCAGCAGAATATTCAGGCTGTTAAAATCACTTAATGTTGGCCTGACAACCTCAAACTTCGGGAAACTTAATATACAACACAGAACTAATGTCCGTCTTGTCTTCCTCCTCCTCCAAATGTACTGACTCTGTAAAGGACTCTGTTAACAGCAAGGAACTATGTTAACACCAAGGAACTCTATTAACACCAAGGAACTCTATTAACACCAAGGCACTCTATTAACACCAAGGCACTCTATTAACACCAAGGAACTCTATTAACACCAAGGGACTCTATTAACACCAAGGGACTCTATTAACACCAAGGAACTCTATTAACACCAAGGAACTCTATTAACACCAAGGCACTCTATTAACACCAAGGGACTCTATTAACACCAAGGAACTCTGTTAACACCAAGGGACTCTATTAACACCAAGGCACTCTATTAACACCAAGGGACTCTATTAACACCAAGGGACTCTATTAACACCAAGGAACTCTATTAACACCAAGGAACTCTGTTAACACCAAGGGACTCTATTAACACCAAGGGACTATGTTAACACCAAGGAACTCTATTAACACCAAGGAACTCTATTAACACCAAGGCACTCTATTAACACCAAGGAACTCTATTAACACCAAGGGACTCTATAAACACCAAGGGACTCTATTAACACCAAGGAACTCTATTAACACCAAGGAACTCTATTAACACCAAGGAACTCTATTAATACCAAGGGACTCTATTAACACCAAGGGACTCTATTAACACCAAGGAACTCTATTAACACCAAGGGACTCTGTTAACACCAAGGGACTCTGTTAACACCAAGGGACTCTATTAACACCAAGGCACTCTATTAACACCAAGGAACTCTATTAACACCAAGGGACTCTATCAACACCAAGGGACTCTATTAACACCAAGGGACTCTATTAACACCAAGGAACTCTATTAACACCAAGGGACTCTATTAACACCAAGGGACTCTGTTAACACCAAGGAACTCTGTTAACACCAAGGGACTCTATTAACACCAAGGGACTCTATTAACACCAAGGGACTCTATTAACACCAAGGGACTCTATTAACACCAAGGCACTCTATTAACACCAAGGGACTCTATTAACACCAAGGGACTCTATTAACACCAAGGAACTCTATTAACACCAAGGAACTCTGTTAACACCAAGGGACTCTGTTAACACCAAGGAACTCTATTAACACCAAGGGACTCTATTAACACCAAGGCACTCTATTATCACCAAGGGACTCTATTAACACCAAGGGACTCTGTTAACACCAAGGAACTCTATTAACACCAAGGAACTCTATTAACACCAAGGCACTCTATTAACACCAAGGGACTCTATTAACACCAAGGGACTCTGTTAACACCAAGGAACTCTGTTAACACCAAGGAACTCTATTAACACCAAGGGACTCTGTTAACACCAAGGAACTCTATTAACACCAAGGGACTCTGTTAACACCAAGGAACTCTATTAACACCAAGGAACTCTATTAACACCAAGGAACTCTATTAACACCAAGGGACTCTGTTAACACCAAGGGACTCTATTAACACCAAGGGACTCTATTAACACCAAGGAACTCTATTAACACCAAGGCACTCTATTAACACCAAGGGACTCTGTTAACACCAAGGAACTCTATTAACACCAAGGGACTCTATTAACACCAAGGGACTCTGTTAACACCAAGGGACTCTATTAACACCAAGGGACTCTATTAACACCAAGGAACTCTATTAACACCAAGGAACTCTATTAACACCAAGGGACTCTGTTAACACCAAGGAACTCTGTTAATGCCAAGGAACTCTGTTAACACCAAGGGACTCTGTTAATACCAAGGGACTCTGTTAACACCAAGGAACTCTATTAACACCAAGGGACTCTATTAACACCAAGGAACTCTGTTAACACCAAGGGACTCTGTTAACACCAAGGGACTCTGTTAACACCAAGGAACTCTGTTAACACCAAGGGACTCTGTTAACACCAAGGGACTCTGTTAACACCAAGGAACTCTATTAACACCAAGGAACTCTGTTAACACCAAGGAACTCTGCTAACACCAAGGGACTCTGTTAACACCAAGGGACTCTACTAACACCAAGGAACTCTATTAACACCAAGGAACTCTGTTAACACCAAGGAAATCTGTTAACACCAAGGGACTCTGTTAACACCAAGGGACTCTATTAACACCAAGGAACTCTATTAACACCAAGGAACTCTGTTAACGCCAAGGGACTCTGTTAACACCAAGGAACTCTGTTAACACCAAGGAACTCTATTAACACCAAGGAACTCTATTAACACCAAGGGACTCTATTAACACCAAGGGACTCTATTAACACCAAGGGACTCTGTTAACACCAAGGAACTCTGTTAACACCAAGGAACTCTGTTAACACCAAGGAACTCTATTAACACCAAGGGACTCTATTAACACCAAGGGACTCTGTTAACACCAAGGAACTCTATTAACACCAAGGGACTCTATTAACAACAAGGGACTCTGTTAACACCAAGGAACTCTATTAACACCAAGGGACTCTGTTAACACCAAGGCACTCTATTAACGCCAAGGGACTATATTAACACCAAGGCACTCTATTAACACCAAGGGACTCTGTTAACATGATCACTAAGGGACTCTACCTGTACATATGGCGTGACTGTTTATCCAAGGCCTCGTATACACAGTGTAGTATCTAGGCCCATTACTGTTTACGTGTTTACAGTCAACCAATAAAGT
>CAUDMG010000814.1:3617500-3652500 GCA_958450375.1 Homarus gammarus | reverse complement strand
GTTTTGACTTGTAACGAGAGAATTCCCTTCTTCGTGAAATAGCCTAGCAGATGGCAGAGACAATTGGTGAAACTTTTAATCAAACCGTGTGCTTTAAAAATGGTCAAGCGGTTCTCGGAGAGGCAAGTGAACGTAAGATGCAGCAGATTTCCTCGTCAGACGACACGGTGAAACGGCGAATTGGCGAAATGTCTGATGACACAATGTAACAAGTGATACAGGATATCATCCCCAACTGGTATGTTGGTAATCCACCTGGACCAGACTATGGACGTGAGTTCTTGCGCACAGCTGCTTGTGTTCATCATTATTTTTGGGGAGTTGGGGGCCACGGAGACCTGAGGGGTCCTCAAGAGGAATGGATTGCGAACCACTGGTCTAGGATGCTGGGCTGGAGCTGTGGCCTCGTAGCTTAAATATTGGTTGTTCACACACACACACACACACACACACACACACACACTCTTTTTGTGTAACAAATTATGTTGTATGTTGACACATTAACTGCAGTAGAAATATAGATACAGAGGCCTAACAAAACCTAACTTAATCTAGCTAAACCGATGCTAATCTAATTTAACCCAATCTAATTAAACCTAACCTAACATAACCTAACCTAACATAATCAAACTTAACCTAACCAAACTTAACCCAACTTAAGCTAACCTAACCTAATATAGCATAGCATAGCATAGCCTAGCCTAGCCTAACCTAACTTAACATAATCTGACATCTCAGAGTAAGAATAATCTTGTACTCAGTGAATTAAACCAACAAATTTGAATAATTACGGAAAAAACAAACTTTATTGTATTGTTGAAATACGCTAAAATAGCTCACACTAATTATTATCTCCCACAGATCACCTTCCCAGACTTTGTGATATATGAGCTCTTGTTTGTCAACCTCCAGATGGACAGCTCTTGTCTCGCCAACACTCCTAACTTATGCCAATTCTTTAAAAGATTTGAGGAACTGCCGACCATCAAACGGTACATGGCTTCCTCTAGGTACATAAAGACGCCTATAAATGGCCCCATGGCAAAGTTTGGCGGGAAATAAATGGCTAGTTACATAAAGACGCCTCTAAATAGCCCCATGGCAAAGTTTGGCAGGAAATAAATGGCTTCCTCTATAATTTTTTTATAGTTATATGAATACGCCTATAAATAACCACATGGCAAAGTTTGGTGGGAAATATATTAATCCTTGAAATTTAGATTACAAGATATGATTAAATAGTCAGTTATGCAAGAAACTACATGGTGTCTCAGACAAATGTATACACGGCCCCTTACAGATTTCGTGGAGGCGTGAATGCGTGTGGCCTACTATAAAAGTAACACTGTCCTCACTTGTGGGAGACCTTGCATAGTGTTAATCTTGTTGTTATATTTCATTACAACGCTTCAACAACTAAGATCTCTAAGCATTATATTTAAGCTTCTAATTACATGACTTCCATCAATAATTGCCCTCGCCTTAAAACCATCTCCATGAAATAGGTAAGGCTATATACATTTTTTTCTGAGACACCCTGTATTTCTTTTTAATGTGACCAAATTGTAATTATTTGAAATAATAAACATGTATAACTAAAAGATTTTTATTTATTCATCGTTAGTTGCATTAAGACAATACTAATGGTTCGACTGATATCCATTTGACCGGAGCCACAACCAAGAGCAAAGACGTGATCGAGAACAAATTCCGGCTTGAAAGTCATGTACACTAATATAAGAGAGAGGAGTTTGAGATAATACTGAAGGCACATCAACTCGATATAGTAGAACTGTTGTATAAGAATAGGAGAATCGACCCAGAGGAATGTGGGTTCAGTATTGCTGGAGGTAGCTTATTTTCGAACCTTTCTCAAAAAAATTGCAAGAGAGGTGTGGTTATGTATGCTAGGCAAGACCTCAGTGCCAGCAAGGCGAGGGTACAGGGAGAGGATGTTTTTGAAGAGTCCAAGTGGTGTAAAATTAAATTAAAGAGAGGAAACTTACTTATTGTCGGGTGTACCTACAGATCCCCAAACTGTAGCTTACTAAACCAAAGGAACTTAGGAGCCTTAATAGACAAGGCAGCGATGCTATGGCGACATCGACTGGAGAAATGAGTCCACGCAAAATTACTTAAATAACCCCTCTACTCTTTTTTGTAGAACTTCTGAGAGATAATTTTCTGTTCCAACATGTTAAGGACCCGACGCATTACAGAGGGGAGCAAACACCCAAACCATTGGGCCTCATCATAACAAACGAGGAGAGTATGGTGGCCAAACTGGAACATTTAGCCCCCGTTGGAACCAGCCACCATGTTATGTTGTCATTCAGATTTTACTGTTACTTAGTTTACGACAAAACCAGGCCAAGGTGCAAATATTACAAGGGAAATTACGACGGGATGAGGGAGGAGATGAGAGGTATCTACTAGCCTGACTCACTAAAGACTAGGGTATAAGAACGCAGACACTACGCTGAATATCGCAGCCAGTATAAAGAGAATCACTTGATAGAGAAATATATACCCAAGACCAAACCCAGCATCTCTAGGAATACAAGGAGACCCCTACACATGAACCATGCGACGGTCGACAAAGTTAAGAAGAAAACCCAGAAATTTAAGGCGTGGGTTAGGTCAAACGATGAGCAGGACAGGAGGATGTATGCAAGATCCAGGAACCAAACAAAGTCAGAGTGTAGAAGGGCTGAAGAGGAGTTCCAGAGACTGGTTGAAAGCGAAATTAAGAAAGCAAGTAAGAGTATCGGACCTGAGGCTTGAAGATGGGAGTTACGCAGATACTGACCAGGACAAAGCGGAGGCACTGAACAGTTTCTTTTCCTCGGTGTTCACAAGTGAGGATGCGAAGAATCTTCCTGCGTTTGAGGACAGACGGTTCTACACAGTGCTGACCCACATTGTGTTCACAGAAGAGGTTATAAGAAATAAATTGTCAGAACTAAAGGTTCATAAGAGTCCCGGCCTTGACATGGTGCATCCCAGAGTGCTAAGAGAGTTGTGCAACGAGCTTGTTGAGCCCCTGAAGATCTGGTCCTGTAAATGCCTGAATGAGCTCCACAAATAACTATAGACCGGTGAGCCTGACCAGCATAGTATGTAAAGTACTTGAGAGCATTATAAAAGATGCCATGATTGAACATCTACTAAGAAACAACCTTGTAAAGTATTGCCAACACGGTTTTATGCCTGGACGCTCTTGCCTAACACAATTACTCAGGGTACTGGATGTTTGGATCTAAATTCTGGAACAGGATGGTAATATCGACGATATACTGTATACCTAGATTTGCCAAGGCTTTCGACAGCGTACCCCACAAAAGGCTGAAAAATAAACTGGAAGAGTACGGGATTCGGGAAGTGTCCTAGCGTGATTCGGAGACTCTCCATGATAGAAAACAGTGTGTGGCGATTAATGGCACGAAATCGCCATGTGTACCCGTCACAAGCTTGTCATGGTCACATTGACTGCTAGTCTGTTTTAAAACTGAGGATTCTTATTATACTCCACGCCCGCAAAACATGAATGGGTAGCTGGTTAGCTATCCCTAAGAAGAAACGCTCTTTTCCCTATCGATGTTTTACACCACTGCTCCATGGCTAAGTCCCTCCCATGTGAAGACAGTTGTCAATACGTTTTATTCCACTTTCTACTGGCAAGCTCAATCGTGGATTAGTTTATGTAAATCAACTTTAGTAATTCGCCAGACCTTTGTCAACTGAGGGTCATCTTTCAATGTGTAACAGTTGGTTTGTTTGTAATTTCTGTCATTGCGTGAGATAGCCACGTCTGGGAACTCAGGGGTTTATAAACCCTATGAGAGGAGGAGGGAGCTTCCCACGACACCCTCTCCCATTGTTCCTCAGGTATGTAGCATGTGTTCCCCCGCCGATATAGCCATTCAGTTTGATTTAGTCAATGTTGGGAATGCCAGTGTTCATGTTGTAACAGTGGAATTGTCATTCACCCAGTGTAAGTATTAATATAAAGTAAATGTCGTCTGACGTTGCTAGACGAGAGATGTTGTTTGTGTTTGACTCCATGCTTTTCCCGTGACGGCCTCTCCCGTTGTTCCTCAGATTCAGTTTGTGAGCTCTTTGAACACCCACCGGCTGCCCGGAGTCGGTGGCTACCTAGCAGTGAGCGATATATGAACGATGTCGTTGATTCGACATGATTAACTTGCTCCAAGTCCGCCTCGTGGGCCTTAGACCCCAGACTCGCCATGTGTCTGGCTACCACCTATCACCACAACGGTCGTCAGTTGTTGAGTGTTCTACCCTGGAGCACTCCTGGCAGTTATGGTCCAGTGTCTGGTGTATATGTTTGGGGATAATTCTGGAATATAATTATCCCATGTTGGGTAGTGAACCCATGTATAAGTTGTTGGTTTCAGTATTAACGTGCTGTGTGTTGTGAGTGCATCTCATATGTACTAACAACAGTCTGTGAAGGTATATGTAAGTTTGTTTGGTAATGTACTGCAATGTAATGTATCACCAGTAATGTGGGAGAAGTCAGAGTACCCACTTGGAATGGAATGTGAGTGAAGCCAAGGAGTTGTCATGCGTCTATATGTAATGTGAGTAAAGCCAAGGAGTTGGTCTTGGTAACTGTAATGTAATGTAACACCAGTAAGGTTGTGAGTAATAAGAGCACAGTATCTGAGTAAATTGCAGTTGAGTAAAGCCGAGGAGTTGGTCTTGGTAACTGTAATGTAATGTAACACCAGTAAGGTTGTGAGTAATAAGAGCACAGTATCTGAGTAAATTGCAGTTGAGTAAAGCCGAGGAGTTGCACCTTGGAGTTGTATGTTAATGATATATTTTTCCCTACTTTGATTTCATATTAATAAACCTTTTCTTAGAATATATTAGGGGGTATTCATTTTCCCGCAGTAGTTCACCTTTATTTCCATCCAAGTGACCCTGATATCAGAATTACAATACCCATGTGCCCTAGACCCTCGCCATGCTACCAAAGAACTGAGGTTATGTAGTAACCTTTGAACTGAAATGTGTAGACAGAACAATTGAAGGAACTAGACAAGAGAAGTATGAGTAAGACAAGGGGGGCAGCTTGAGAGATACCCTCCCCCCAGTACAAGCCGGGTACCACAGGGCAGTGTATTGGGCCCGCTGTTGTTTGTTTACTTCATAAATGACATGTCATAAGCTGTACAAATGTTTACGGATGATGCCAAGTTATTTCGGGAAATAAAGAACCAAGCAGACTGTGAAGAGCTGCAGAAGGATCTCGTGAGCTTCAAGAATGGTCGAAGCAATGGTTGCTAAGATTCAATGTCACGAAGTGTAAGAGGCTGCACCTGAGACGTACCAACAGTAAGGAGGCGTATCGTATGTCCCAACGGGACGAGGAAACTGCATTAATTGAGACTGAATGTGAAAAGGACCTTGGTGTGTATGTTGACAATGAACTAAAGTTCTCGGGTCAACGTGAGAAGATGGTGAATCAGGCAACTAAATTATTAGGTCTTATAAGTAGGTCGTTCTGTCATGGTCACAATAGCATGGCTAGTCTGTTCAACACTTAATTATTGATATTATGCTCCACCGCCCACAAAACATGTGTGAAACTGTTGAGTCCAACAGTTGAGACGTCCATTCTCTAGCCACTTTAGGAGGCCAGAGTCCTCCGTTTTCTTTCAATTAGTATCCGAGACTCTGATATTTCTTAATACCTCACATCGTGTTCAGAGATTTGAAATTGAAAGAGAACTTAATGGTTTGGCATTACATGAGATATGTATGAGTACAGATGAAACATTTAAGACTCACTGTGAGTGATGTTGAAAGTTTCAACTGTGTTCACTGTTAGTAATATTGGCAAATAAGTCAGTGTACAGTCTGCTGTAAGAAGTGACGAATCCCTGTAGCGTACAGTATGTGGCCAGTTGTCAAATTCTCTTTGCTTGTCTATTATCTCTTTGTATGGGCTCACATACGTACGTACATGTAAGATATCTCGCAATGCGTTTTCAGTATATATATTGTATGTACAGTGCAGTGCTAGGGAGTTGCTGTGTGATGAGAAGCTTGCTCAGAGGACCTGTTGGGTGAGCAGCTTTCTGAGGGAGCTGGTTGGTGAGGCGCTTGTTGAGAGGTCTTGCTGGTTCAGGAGAGTAGAGTAGAATGAGCTCCGTAGTCTTGACTTACTTAAATGCTAGTGACAGGGGGGGAAGGAGGTTCAGAGGAAGGATAAAGAGAGGATTGAAGTGAATTTTAGAAGGAGAGGAAAGGTACAGTGGCTTAACACCGCTTGCGTAATGTGGGGTTTTAAGTTTGGGGCAGCAGCAACTTACCTGGATGCGACGAGGAGGGGGCAGGACCCTGAGTCAGGTGAGCGTCAGGTCAAACGTCAGGTGCGCGTCGGGTTGGGCAATGGTTTCTCAGTACCTTTCGGCTTGACTGGGTGTGGTGTTTTCTTGTTTGGTGGAAATATCTTGGTATTCTATCTTGGTATTCTTGTTAGCTTGCAGTTGATGATCTTCTCTTCCTCCTCTTCTTGCTCTCTTGGATTCTCCATTCGGTAGCATTTGGGTCCTGTTCTTTGTCGTGCCCTAGGTGTTCGTAGATGTGGTTGAAGTCGGAGGGGGTGATGTTGATGAGGGCTTCTGCCCCTGGGGTTTTGTGTGTCTTTTCTTGAGTCTTCTTTTCTTGGTTTTTCTTGTCTTGGGTGTGTACAGCAAGGAGGGCCTGTTACTCAGTTTCTCGTCGAGTCGAACCTCGGCTATCCTGCATTCCTCCTTCGATTTGGGGCAGGTCCGGGCGGCAGAGGAATGTAGGCCACCACAGGCAGCGCATTTTTTCACTGTATTAGGGCAGTCGGTGTAGCGGTGTCCGGGGTTACCGCACAGGGAGCATATGTCCTCCTTCACACTTGTTGACAGTGTGACCGTAGTGCTGGCATTTGTAGCAGCGTTTGGGTCTGCAGTAGGGCTTGACTGGCACAGTTACCCACGCCAGTCGAGCCTCTTTGGGTAGGGTTTCGTGGTGTCCGACGAGGACGAGGGCAGTGGTGTCGGACAGCTTCTTGACACATCTGAGTTGTCCCTCAAGTAGTTCGTCCAGCTCTTCTTGGTCCATGTGGGCAATTTCGGCGTGGGAGATTACTCCCAGCTTCAAGTTGTCCCATATGTAGGCAATCATATATATTGGGATGCCGTTGATGTCGGGGATCTCCACGAGTTGTCCGAACTGACCATATTTGGCGAAGGTGATCTTGATGTCTTCATGCAGCTTCAGTCGTTCCACCTTGGTAATCCCCACGATCCCTTTAGCTTCAATGAACTTCTTGAGGACTAGGAGGTTTAATTTCTTGGGGCAGGTCTGCTCTACCGGGCGTATCCGGGCCACCTTGTCATATTCGTAACCGCTCATGGTGAGAGGAGGTTACTTACTTACTTACTTAAATGCTAGTGACAGGGGGGAAGGAGGTTCAGGGGAAGGATAAAGGGAGGATTAAAGTGAATTTTAGAAGGAGAGAATAGGCGCAGTGGCTAAACACCGCTTGCGTGAGGGGGTTTAAGCTGGAGGCAGCAGCAACTCGCCTGGACGCGGTGAGGAGGCGGCAGGACAGAGTCAGGTGAGCGTCAGGTCAAGCGTCAAGTGCGTGTTGGGTTGGGCAATGGTTTCTCAGTACTTGGTCGGCTTACATAAGAACATAAGAAAATAAGGAGTCTGCAATAGGCCGGTTGGCCTGTGCATGGCAGCTCCTGTCGAGAGTTACTACCACTCTCTATCATCCATGAATCTATCTAGCCTCCTTTTGAAATTTTCCAGAGTTCCCGCACTTACTACAAAGTTGCTAAGCTTGTTCCACTCGTCCACCACCCTATTTGTGAACCAGTTTCTTCCTATCTCCCTCCTAAACCTAAACATATCCAACTTGAATCCGTTGCTCCGAGTCCTATCCTGCTCGGATATTATAAGAACCTTATCTATATCCCCTTTATTGATTCCTTTCACCCACTTAAATACTTCTATCATATCTCCCCGCACTCTTCGTCTTTCTAGGGGAATGCAAGTTAAGTTTCTTTAACCTATCCTGATATGGAAGGTTTCTAAGTCCCGGAATCATTTTCGTCATTCTTCGCTGCACCGACTCTAGTGAATTTATATCCATTCTATAATAGGGGCACCAGAACTGAACCGCATAATCGAGGAGCGGCCTAACTAGCGCAAGGTATAGTTGCAATAAGACCTCTGCACTCTTGTTACATACACTTCTAGATATAAAACCCAATATTCTGTTTGCCTTATTTCGAACATTAACGCACTGTTTTCTAGGCCGTAGATCTGGGCTTACAAGTACCCCTAGGTCTCTTTCACAAGTCGACTTCTCTAGGTTGATGTTGTTAAGGCTGTATACATTATAAGTATTTGTTCTTCCAATATTAAGTACGCTGCACTTGCTGGTGTTGAATTTCATTTGCCATTTTTCAGACCACCCCTGCAGTTTATTTAGATCCTCCTGTAATGCATTTGCATCCTGCCCTGAATTAATTTGCCGCCCTATTTTGGTGTCATCCGCAAACTTGCTTATGTCACTGCTGATCCCAGTATCTAAATCGTTTATGTAGATTATGAACAAGAGTGGGCCTAGTACTGGCCCCTGGGGAACCCCACTGGTTACACGGCCCCACTCAGATTTAACACCATCTACGCTGACCCTCTGCGTTCTATCGGTGAGTCATGATTTTATCCAATTTAAAACTTTCCCCTCGATACCATGAGCCTTAATTTTTCTCAGAAGCCTCTGATGCGGTACTCTGTCAAATGCTTTGCTAAAGTCTAAGTAAATAACATCGTAATTTTAGTCATTATCTACTACCTCGAAGACTTTCCTAAAAAACGTTAGCAGATTTGTTAGACAAGATTTTCCCTTTGTAAACCCATGTTGAGAGTCGTAGATTAATTTGCTTTTCTCTAGATGCGATCGGATGCTATCTGCTATAATTGATTCAAGAAATTTCCCCACTACTGACGTCAAACTGATCGGCCGGTAATTTGACGCTGATGCTCTGTCTCCCTTTTTGAATATGGGTACTACATTTGCCTGTTTCCACAACTCTGGCACAACTCCAGTGTCTAATGATTTTGTAAATAAGTTTACGAGGGGTCTGCTAATCTGTTCCCTACACTCTTTTAAGACTCGAGGAAAAATTTCATCCGGCCCTGGGGATTTTGTATTCTTTAGTTTATTTATCTTCCTAAGAAAATCCTCTTTTCTGATAGTGATATTCTTTAATTTCTCCTCTTCCTTTCCCTTAAATATCAGTTCCACCTCTGGAATTTCATCGCAAATTTCTTCTGTAAAAACTGATAAGAAGTAGCTGTTCAATGCTTTGCTTATTTCTCCACTGCCATTTATCACTTCTCCCCTCCCTGACTTTAAAGGCCCAACTTTGTCCATGACCTTTGTCCTATATACCTGGAAAAATCCCTTGGGATTCGCCTTGGATTCTTTTGCTATTTTGATTTCATAGTCTCTCTTTGCTTTCCTTACATTTTTCTTAACATTCCTAGATAGTTCATTATACCTGTTTCTGAGCTGCTCCTCCCCTCCCTTTAATTTCTTATATATTCCTTTCTTTATTCCTATGTCATGTTTAAGTTTTCTGGTCATCCACCTTGGCTCATTCTTATTTGACCTAATTTTTCTGTATGGTATATTTTGTTCTTGTGCTTTATGTAGTATACTAGTGAATATATTATAGTCATGATCAATTGTTGTGTCATCTATGACCTCACCTCCTTCCTACTGGGAACTGACGTGACTGTTCCCAGGTGACCTCACCTAGGTACCTTCTTAACCCCTGATAATCCGCCAACCGAAAGTTGATTGTGAGTGTGTTATTTTCTTGTTTGGAGGAAATGTCTTGGTCTTCTGTCTTGGTATTCTTGTTAGCTTGAAGTTGATTTTCTTCTGACTCTTCTCCTCCTCTTGCTCTCTTGAAGTGTCCATTCATTCGTGTTTGGGTCTTGTTCTTCGTCTTCATCATGTCTTAGGTTTTCGTAAGTGTGGATGAAGTCGGAGACGGTGAGGTTGACCACGTGGGCTTCTGCTCCTGGGGCCTCGTGGTGTTCTGGGTTCTGTGTGGCGGGTGTCTTTTCTTGGGTTTTCTTTTCTTGATTTTTCTTTTTTTCTGGTTTTTTCTTGTCTTGGGAGCGTACAGCAAGGAGGGCCTCTTTGTAGCTCAGTTTCTTGTCAAGTCGAGTCTTGGCTATCCTGCATTCCTCCTTCCATTTGGGGCAGGTCCGATCGGCGGAGGAATGTGGGCCGCCACAGGCAACGCATTTTTTCACTGTGTTAGGGCAGACGGTGTAACAGTGTCTGGGGCTGCCGCACAGGGAGCAGGTGTCCTCCTGCGCCTCACACTTGTTGACAGTGTGACCGTAGTGCTGACATTTGTAGTAGCGTTTCGGTCTGCAGTAGGGCTTGACTGGCACAGTTACCCACGCCAGTTGAGCCTCCTTGGGTAAGGTTGCATGGTGTCCGATGAGGGCTGTGGTGTCCGACAGCTTCTTGACAACTTGGAGTTGTCCCTTGAGGAGTTCGCTCATCTCTGCTTGGTCCACGTGAGCAATTTCGGCGTGGGAGATTACTCCCCGCTTCAGGTTGTCCCATTTGTAGGCAATCATTTTTATTGGGATGCCGTTGATGTCGGGGATCTCCGCGAGCTGTCCGGGCATACCCTTCTCGGCGAAGGTGATCTTGATGTCACCATGGAGCTTCAGTCGTTCCACCTTGGTAACCCCCATGATCCCATAAGTTTCAAAGAACTTCTTGAGAACACGGAGGTTTAATTTCTTGGGGCAGGTCGGCTTATCCGGACATATCCGCGCCACGTTGTCAAACTCGTAACCGAGTGTGAGCTCTCTCAAGACCAGACTTGACAAGCACTGGAGCATGTTCAGATATATTCATAAGCCAGTGCATGCTCAGTACTTGCCAACAGTGCGTAACAGAGACGTGACCAATCGCTCAAGAGGCTAACGAGCCGATCAGTGGTGAAAAGGATAAAAGTAATAGTGTTTTAAGAGGAAATGAATACGTATCCCCTAAAATATTGTCATCTCTGAATCGTAGAAACATAGAAAACCAAGAATATTTAGGACATACTGTAACAAATTTCATCACCTGATAATCACTGGTAAATTTGTAGTTTCGACCATCCACGGCTCCTGAGTTGAGCAATGTGTTTTTACGATGGTTTAGAAAATTTTAATACACTTTTCTTCGATGACGTATCACTCGAAAATTACTCAAATATACCGGGGGGTCCAGGCGGTTAGGTTAGGTAACTGAAAGTCATTTGCTACGGAAAGGTCATAGAAGAAATGTCTTAAAATTACCTAAACTCTAAACCATCAGAAAAACACAATAACAACTCGAGAGCCGTTGGTCGAAACTACAAATTGACTAAATCACTGCAAATAATGTTCAGTTTAATCGTTGGTTAATGATCCGTAAACACCGGTAAATAAGCCTAAATCATATGCCAGTGTCGGGTTACGAGCTTAAATAGTATGCCAGTGTCGGGTTACGAGCTTAAATAGTATGCCAGTGTCGGGTTACGAGCTTAAATAGTATGCCAGTGTCGGGTTACGAGCTTAAATAGTATGCCAGTGTCGGGTTACGAGCTTAAATAGTATGCCAGTGTCGGGTTACGAGCTTAAATAGTATGCCAGTGTCGGGTTACGAGCTTAAATAGTATGCCAGTGTCGGGCTACGAGCTTAAATAGTATGCCAGTGTCGGGTTACGAGCTTAAATAGTATGCCAGTGTCGGGTTACGAGCTTAAATAGTATGCCAGTGTCGGGTTACGAGCTTAAATAGTATGCCAGTGTCGGGTTACGAGCTTGTATAGTATGCCAGTGTCGGGTTACGAGCTTAAATAGTATGCCAGTGTCGGGTTACGAGCTTAAATAGTATGCCAGTGTCAGGTTACGAGCTTAAATAGTATGCCAGTGTCGGGTTACGAGCTTAAATAGTATGCCAGTGTCGGGTTACGAGCTTAAATAGTATGCCAGTGTCGGGTTACGAGCTTAAATAGTATGCCAGTGTCGGGTTACGAGCTTAAATAGTATGCCAGTGTCGGGTTACGAGCTTAAATAGTATGCCAGTGTCAGGTTACGAGCTTAAATAGTATGCCAGTGTCGGGTTACGAGCTGAAATAGTATGCCAGTGTCGGGTTACGAGCTTAAATAGTATGCCAGTGTCAGGTTACAAGCTTAAATAGTATGCCAGTGTCGGGTTACGAGCTTAAATAGTATGCCAGTGTCGGGTTACGAGCTTAAATAGTATGCCAGTGTCGGGTTACGAGCTTAAATAGTATGCCAGTGTCGGGCTACGAGCTTAAATAGTATGCCAGTGTCGGGTTACGAGCTTAAATAGTATGCCAGTGTCGGGTTACGAGCTTAAATAGTATGCCAGTGTTGGGTTACGAGCTTAAATAGTATGCCAGTGTCAGGTTACGAGCTTAAATAGTATGCCAGTGTCGGGTTACGAGCTTAAATAGTATGCCAGTGTCGGGTTACGAGCTTAAATAGTATGCCAGTGTCGGGTTACGAGCTTAAATAGTATGCCAGTGTCGGGTTACGAGCTTAAATAGTATGCCAGTGTCGGGTTACGAGCTTAAATAGTATGCCAGTGTCGGGTTACGAGCTTAAATAGTATGCCAGTGTCGGGTTACGAGCTTAAATAGTATGCCAGTGTCGGGTTACGAGCTTAAATAGTATGCCAGTGTCAGGTTACGAGCTTAAATAGTATGCCAGTGTCGGGTTACGAGCTTAAATAGTATGCCAGTGTCAGGTTACGAGCAAAAATAGTATGCCAGTGTCGGGTTACGAGCTTAAATAGTATGCCAGTTTCAGGTTTCGAACTTAAATAGTATGCCAGTGTCAGGTTACGAGCTTAAATAGTATGCCAGTGTCAGGTTACGAGCTTAAACAGTATGCCAGTGTCAGGTTACGAGCTTAAATAGTATGCCAGTGTCAGGTTACGAGCTTAAATAGTATGCCAGTGACAGGTTACGAGCTTAAATAGTATGCCAGTGTCAGGTTACGAGCTTAAATAGTATGCCAGTGTCAGGCTACGAGCTTAAATAGTATGCCAGTGTCAGGTTACGAGCTTAAATAGTATGCCAGTGTCAGGTTACGAGCTAAAATAGTATGCCAGTGTCAGGTTACGAGCTTAAATAGTATGCCAGTGTCAGGTTACGAGCTTAAATAGTATGCCAGTGTCGGGTTACGAGCTTAAATAGTATGCCAGTGTCGGGTTACGAACTTAAATAGTATGCCAGTGTCGGGTTACGAACTTAAATAGTATGCCAGTGTCGGGTTACGAGCTAAAATAGTATGCCAGTGTCGGGTTACGAGCTTAAATAGTATGCCAGTGTCGGGTTACGAGCTTAAATAGTATGCCAGTGTCGGGTTACGAGCTTAAATAGTATGCCAGTGTCGGGTTACGAGCTTAAATAGTATGCCAGTGAGTAAAATAATTATTTCGGTCAATCCTGTACATATTTAGATATCTAACCTAACCTAACCTAACCTAACCTAACCTACCAGATTCCCCGGATGACCGAAACTAAAATAATACCTGCCAGTGTACAAAGACCAGATTAGGTTAGGTTAGGTTATTTTACTTATGTTTATTCATATTTATTTATGTTCATTTATATTTATATTTGGTGAGGCTTTTAATTCCCTAGGGGAGTTAAGATTCTTAAGGTATAAAATGTCATTACTCGGTTAAAACTTATTTTCCCCATAAATGGAAATAACCATTGGATCCAGCATGAAAAACTGCTCTTGTAGAAGTTCACTTTGGTTCATCATGTACAGAAGCAGTAGGGGTAAGCAGGGGCGGATCCAGGAATAGCAAAAGGGGGGCCCAAGAAGTTTTTGGCAGGGGAACATGGTGAGCAGAGCGAGCCCACCCGGCGGGGGAGGGGAGGGTTGGGGGTCTATGAGGCCCCCCCCCCCCAAGGATTTTTTAAAATCTGACTAATATCAGGGGCATTTTGAGGCCATTATGAAGCCATGTGCACTTGATATTAGGAGATATTCTGAAGTCAATAGTAATTAGTTTTTTTATTGTATAAAAATACCCGAGTACAATACTGCATTAAAGAAAAAGTGTTGGAATTTTCTGATAAAATGGGGGGTTCCGAACCCCCACTGGATGCTCCTTTGGTAAGTAATGTACAGAGACAGTACAGATCTCTGTACAGGTATATTTTTATCCTCTTCGCCACTGATCGGCACCCTCCACCCGCTCTACCCCCCACCCGGGAGGCGGCACCAGCTCCGCCTACCAGACAGGAGGAGGCGAGCGCCTTGTTAACAATGCCATTTCTAACCACACCCTGCAAAATACAGTGTACTTAGCAAATGCTGCAGCCTCTGAAAATATGGGGGGGGGGGGTTACTACTAAGAGCAGAGACGTTACCGAGAACAAATTTTGGCTTGAATGTCATGTACACTAATACTGACACGTTCCTTGATAAGAGAGAAAAGTTTGAAACACTACTGAGGGTACACCAACCAGATATTGTGGGAGTTGTAGAACTGTTGTACAAGAACAGGAGAATCGACCCAGAGGAATGTGAGTTCAGTATTGCTGGATATGACTCATTTACGAACCTTTCTCAAGAAACTTGCAAGAGGGGTGTGGTTATGTATGATAGGCAAGACCTTAGAGCCAGCCAGGCGAGGGTACAGGGAGAGGATGTTTTTGAAGAGTCCAAGTGGTGTAAAATTAAACTAAAGGGAAGGGACTTACTTATCGTCGGGTGCATCTACAGATCCCCGAACTGTGGCCCACTAAATCAAAGGAACTTAAAAGCCTTAATAAACAACGCAGCAATGCTCAACCCTAGCCACCTCCTTATCATGGGGGACTTTAACTATGGCGACTTCGACTAGAGAAACGAGTTAACCCCAAATGACTTGAAAACCCTACTGCTCTTTTTGTAGAAACTCTGAGAGATAATTTTCTGTTCCAACATGTTAAAGACCCGACACCTTTCAGAGGGGAACGAACACCCAAGCCACTAGACTTCATCGTAACAAACGAGGAGGGTATGGTGGCCAAACTGGAACACCTAGCCCCAGTAGGCACAAGTCACCATGTCATTCAGATTTAACTGTTACCTAGTTCATGATAAAGCCAGGCCAAGGTGCAAATATTACAAGGGAAATCACGGCGGGATGAGGGAGGAGATGAGAGGTATCCACTGGCCTGACTCACGAAGGCACAAGAACGCAGACACTATGCTGAATATCATAACTAGTAAAGTGACCTATTTGATCGATAAATATATACCCAAGACCAAACCCAGTGCCTCTAGGAATACGAGGGGATCCCTACACATGAACCGTGCGGCAGGCAACAAAGATAAGAAGAAAACCCAGAAATTCAAGACGTGGGTCAGGTCAAACGATGAGCAGGACAGGAGGATGTATGCAAAAGCCAGAAGCCAAGCAAAGATAGAGTGTAGAAGGGCCGAAAAGGAGTTCCAGAGGCTGGTTGCAAGCGAGGTCAAGTCGAACCCAAAGGCGTTTTGCCTCTATGCAAAGTCGCAATTAAAAACGCGAGTAGGAGTATCAGACCTGAGGCTTGAATATGGTAGTTACGCAGATTCTGACCAGGATAAAGCTGAGGCATTGAACAGCTTCTTTTCCTCGGTGTTCACAAGAAAGGATGCGATTAAACTTCCTGCGTTTGAGGACAGACGGTTCGACACAGCATTGTGTTCACAGAAGAGGGTATAAGAAATAAACTGTCAAAGCTAAAGGTCCATAAGATTCCCGGCCCTGACATGGTGCATCCCAGAGTGCTAATTGAGTTGAGCAACGAGCTTGCCGAGCCCCTGAAGATCCTATTTTGTAAATGCCTGGATGAACAAATGGTCCCCAGTGAATAGAAAGTGGCTTATGTGAGTCCTATCTTCAAGAAGGGCGATAGTCACTCCACGAACAACTATAGACCGGTGAGCCTGACCAGCATAATATGTAAAGTACTTGAGAGTATTATCAGAGATGCCGCGATGGAACATCTACTAGGAAACAACCTCGTAAAGGATTGCCAACACGATTTTATGCCGGGGCGCTCTTGTTTAACATAATTACTAAAGGCACTGGATATTTGGACCCATATTCTGGAACGGGGTGGTAATATCGACAATATATACATAGATTTTGCCAAGGCTTTCGACAGTGTACCCCATGAAAGGCTGAAAATCAAACTGGAATGGTACGGGATTCGGGAAATGTCCTCGCGTGGATAGAAGACTTTCTACATGACCATAAGCAGTGTGTAGTGATTAATGGCACGAAATAATCATCTGTACCCATCACAAGCGGGGTACCACAGGGCAGTGTATTGGGCCCGCTGTTGTTTGTTTGTTTCATAAATGACATGCCTGACGTTGTACACTCCTCCATACAAATGTTTGCAGATGACGCCAAGTTATTCCGAGAAATCAAGAACCAAGCGGACTGTGAAGAGCTGCAGAAGGATCTCTGTGAGCTCCAAGAATGGTCGAAGAAATAGCTGCTGGGATTCAATGTCATGAAGTGTAAGAGGATGCACCTGGGGCGCACCAACAGTAAGGAGGCGTATCATATGTCCCAACGGGATGAAGAAACTGTACTATTTGAGACAATGTCAGAAGGACCTACAGTAGGTGTGTATGTTGACAATGAGCTGAAGTTCTCGGGCCATTGCGAGAAGAAGGTAAATCAGGCAAATAAATTATTAGGTCTTATAAGAAGGTCGCAACGATCTTCACGAGTGAAGTGCTTCCCCATCTGGAGTACTGTCACCTCGTCTAGTCCCCGACGTATGCTAGGGACTGTCAGTTGGTTGAAAATGTTGAAAGGACGGCCACCAGACAGGTGCCTGCACTTCAGCACCTCAACTAACCTGAGAGATTGGAGCGCTTGAACTTGCCTAGCTTATACTACAGACGGGCAAGGGGCTACCTAATTGAGGTGTATAAGCATCTCAAGGGGCACTACTCAGTCCAGTGTGCTCACCTTGAGCTGGCGGACGCTTGCCCCACAATGGGTCACAGCTCAAGATTGAAGAAGCCGCAGGTCCATAAAACTGTGAGGACAAACTTTTTCGGAGTGAGAGTTGTGAACTCTTGGAACAATCTGCCAGAAAGTGTTGTGACGGCACTGAGCGTGAGCTCTTTAAAGACCAGACTTGACCAACACTGGAGCAGGTTCAGATACATTTAGGAGCCAGTGCATGCCCAGTACTTGCCAACAGTGCGTAACAGAGAAGTGACCGATCGCCCAAGCGGCTAACGAGCCGATCAGTGGTGAAGAGGATAAAAGTAAAAAAAGTAAGTAAACCGCTTGGGCGGTTGGTCGTCTCTGTTACACACTTGGCAAGTACTGGGCATGTACCGGCTCTGTGCTATACACTTGGCAAGTACTGGGCATGTACCGGCTCTGTGCTACACACTTGGCAAGTACTGGGCATGTACCGGCTCTGTGCTACACACTTGGCAAGTACTGGGCATGTACCGGCTCTGTGCTAAACACTTGGCAAGTACTGGGCATGTACCGGCTCTGTGCCACACACTTGGCAAGTACTGGGCATGTACCGGCTCTGTGCTACACACTTGGCAAGTACTGGGCATGTACCGGCTCTGTGCTACACACTTGGCAAGTACTGGGCATGTACCGGCTCTGTGCTACACACTTGGCAAGTACTGGGCATGTATTGGTTCTCTGTCACACACTGTTGACAAGTATACTGGGCATGTACCGGCTCTCTGTTACACACTGTAGGCAACCGGCTCTGTTACATACTGTTGGTAAGTACTGGACATGTACTGGCTCTGTTATACACTGTTGGCAAGTACTGGGCATGCACTGGCTCCTGAATGTATTTGTACATACATGCGTCAGTGTTGGTCAAGTCTGGACCTGAAACAGCTCACACTCGGTGCCGTCACAACACACTCTGGCAGGTTGTTCCAAGAGTTCACAATTCTCACTCAGGAAAGGTTTGCACTCATAATTTTCTGGATTGTGAGTATGTCTATACGCATACGGGACGAGCATTCGCTAATTCCAGATAAATCACTTGACTGAGTAATGTCCTCTGAAGAGATTATAAACTTCTATAAAGTCACCCCTGGCCCGTACATAAAGTAGACAACTGTAAATGTTCCAATTTATCAAGGTACCTGAGGTGATATAGTGCCTTGCATACAAGCAATGGTGCTCTACTAGAAACTTTAGCGTGCGGTCTACAAAATGGTTAGGTTAGGTTAGGTTAGGTTAGGTCAGATACGATTAGGTTGGGTTAGGTTTGTTTAGGTTAGGTTAGATTAGGTTGGGTTAGGTTAGTCTAAAGACATCTTTGTAGACCGCACGCCATAGCTGTAGTAGTACCTAAACAATATATAGGAAGAGTGCAGGTTTAAGAAAAATAAAATCAATGGAGGGTTACAATGTACCTAGATAGTACAGGGAAACAATGTATCAAGACAGTACAGGTGCACAAACAATGTGCCAAAACAGTACAGGTACAAACAATGTACCTAGACAGTACAGGTACACAAACAATGTACATTAGACAGTAGAGGTAGACAAACAATGTACCTAGACAGTACAGGTATACAAACAATGTACCTAGACAGTACAGGTATACAAACAATGTACCTAGACAGTACAGGTCTACAAACAATGTACCTAGACAGTAGAGGTACACAAACAATGTACCTAGACAGTAGAGGTAGACAAACAATGTACCTAGACAGTACAGGTATACAAACAATGTACCTAGACAGTACAGGTATACAAACAATGTACCTAGACAGTACAGGTATACAAACAATGTACCTAGACAGTACAGGTACACAAACAATGTACCTAGACAGTACAGGTATACAAACAATGTACCTAGACAGTACAGGTATACAAACAATGTACCTAGGCAGTACAGGTATACAAACAATGTACCTAGACAGTACAGGTATACAAACAATGTACCTAGACAGTACAGGTATACAAACAATGTACCTAGACAGTACAGGTAGACAAACAATGTACCTAGACAGCACAGGTACACAAACAATGTACCTAGACAGTAGAGGTACACAAACAATGTACCTAGACAGTACAGGTATACAAACAATGTACCTAGACAGTACAGGTACACAAACAATGTACCTAGACAATAGAGGTACACAAACAATGTACCTAGAGAGTACAGGTACACAAACAATGTGCCTAGACAGTACAGGTACACAAACAATGTACCTAGACAGTACAGGTATACAAACAATGTACCTAGACAGTACAGGTATACAAACAATGTACCTAGACAGTACAGGTATACAAACAATGTACCTAGACAGTACAGGTATACAAACAATGTACCTAGACAGTACAGGTAGACAAACAATGTACCTAGACAGTACAGGTATACAAACAATGTACCTAGACAGTACAGGTACACAAACAATGTACATAGGTCCTAGACAGTACAGGTATACAAACAATGTACCTAGACAGTACAGGTAGACAAACAATGTACATAGGTCCTAGACAGTACAGGTACACAAACAATGTACATAGGTCCTAGACAGTACAGGTATACAAACAATGTACCTAGACAGTACAGGTATACAAACAATGTACCTAGACAGTACAGGTAGACAAACAATGTACATAGGTCCTAGACAGTACAGGTACACAAACAATGTACCTACACAGTACAGGTATACAAACAATGTACATAGGTCCTAGACAGTACAGGTACACAAACAATGTACCTAGACAGTACAGGTATACAAACAATGTACCTAGACAGTACAGGTACACAAACAATATACCTAGACAGTACAGGTACACAAACAATGTACCTAGACAGTACAGGTATACAAACAATGTACCTAGACAGTATAGGTATACAAACAATGTACCTAGACAGTACAGGTATACAAACAATGTACCTAGACAGTACAGGTATACAAACAATGTACATAGGTCCTAGACAGTACAGGTATACAAACAATGTACCTAGACAGTACAGGTACACAAACAATGTACCTAGACAGTACAGGTATACAAACAATGTACCTAGACAGTACAGGTATACAAACAATGTACCTAGACAGTAGAGGTATACAAACAATGTACATAGGTCCTAGACAGTACAGGTATACAAACAATGTACATAGGTCCTAGACAGTACAGGTACACAAACAATGTACCTAGACAGTACAGGTATACAAACAATGTACCTAGACAGTACAGGTACACAAACAATATACCTAGACAGTACAGGTACACAAACAATGTACCTAGACAGTACAGGTATACAAACAATGTACCTAGACAGTACAGGTATACAAACAATGTACCTAGACAGTACAGGTATACAAACAATGTACCTAGACAGTATAGGTATACAAACAATGTACCTGGACAGTACAGGTAGACAAACAATGTACCTAGACAGTATAGGTATACAAACAATGTACCTAGACAGTACAGGTATACAAACAATGTACCTAGACAGTACAGGTATACAAACAATGTACCTAGACAGTACAGGTATACAAACAATGTACCTAGACAGTAGAGGTATACAAACAATGTACAGAGGTCCTAGACAGTACAGGTATACAAACAATGTACCTAGACAGTACAGGTATACAGACAATGTACCTAGACAGTACAGGTATACAAACAATGTACCTGGACAGTACAGGTATACAGACAATGTACCTAGACAGTACAGGTATACAAACAATGTACCTGGACAGTACAGGTATACAGACAATGTACCTAGACAGTACAGGTATACAAACAATGTACCTGGACAGTACAGGTATACAGACAATGTACCTAGACAGTACAGGTATACAGACAATGTACCTGGACAGTACAGGTATACAGACAATGTACCTGGACAGTACAGGTATACAGACAATGTACCTAGACAGTACAGGTATACAAACAATGTACCTAGACAGTACAGGTATACAGACAATGTACCTGGACAGTACAGGTATACAGACAATGTACCTGGACAGTACAGGTATACAGACAATGTACCTGGACAGTACAGGTATACAGACAATGTACCTAGACAGTACAGGTATACAAACAATGTACCTAGACAGTACAGGTATACAAACAATGTACCTAGACAGTACAGGTATACAAACAATGTACCTAGACAGTACAGGTACACAAACAATGTACCTAGACAGTACAGGTATACAAACAATGTACCTAGACAGTACAGGTACACAAACAATGTACCTAGACAGTACAGGTATACAGACAATGTACCTGGACAGTACAGGTATACAAACAATGTACCTGGACAGTACAGATATACAAACAATGTACCTAGACAGTACAGGTATACAAACAATGTACCTAGACAGTACAGGTATACAGACAATGTACCTGGACAGTACAGGTATACAAACAATGTACCTAGACAGTACAGGTATACAAACAATGTACCTGGACAGTACAGGTATACAAACAATGTACCTGGACAGTACAGATATACAAACAATGTACCTGGACAGTACAGATATACAGACAATGTACGTAGTATACATAGACACTTCTCTCACTTCTCACTTCTCTCACTTATCTCTCACTTCTTTTATGTATCTCTCACTTCTCTTATGTGTCTCTCACTTCTTTCATTTATCTCTCACTTCACTTATATATCTCTCACTTCACTCTATCTCTCACTCCTCTCGTCTATCTCTCACGTTTCTTAAAAGATACATATGGTACCATAATGGCGGTAATCAGACACGGAGACTCGTCCTTAGTTAGATATACATACACATACAGTTCACATAAGGAGTCTGCAATAGGCCGGTTGGCCTGTGCATGGCAGCTCCTGTCGAGAGTTACTACCACTCTCTATCATCCATGAATCTATCTAGCCTCCTTTTGAAACTTTCCAGAGTTCCCGCACTTACTACAAAGTTGCTAAGCTTGTTCAACTCGTCCACCACCCCATTTGTGAACCAGTTCCTTCCTATCTCCCTCCTAAACCTAAACTTATCCAACTTGAATCCGTTGCTCCGAGTCCTATCCTGCTCGGATATTATAAGAACTTTATCTTCATCTCCTTTATTGATTCCTTCCACCCACTTAAATACTTCTATCATATCTCCCCGCACTCTTCGTCTTTCTAGGGAATGCAAGTTAAGTTTTTTTAATCTATACATAATTATATGTATGAGGGTACAATTATGTGTGACAGGGTATAAATATATATATATATATATATATATATATATATATATATATATATATATATATATATATATATATATATATATATATATATATATATTGATATATATATATTGTATGTAGAAGTCCGCATGTTTATTGGGCTAATGAAATATATATATATATATATGAGTTTAATTATATGTGTCAGGGTATAATTATCAGCCTAAATAATGACTCAGATCACAGTGATAAGTGTGGGGGGGGGGGGGGAGGGAGGAAGAAGAGGAGCAGAAGGAGGAGAAGACATTCCAGCTTGGAGATAGATACCTCACTGTCCCCCACGAGAGAGAGAGAGGATAATATTGATCAGTGGCCTTTACCAAATACCAACATGCATGTTTAACACACAGCCAGCCATCTCCCTCGCTGAGCTTCTCATTAATGACGGCTTCCATAATGCAATACAATCGACCTCCTTCCTCTCCCCACTCTCTACCTGCCTCGCTTCTCTCATCCTCTCTCCTCTCCTTCCCTCCCTCGACATGCGCGCTGTACCTACCTCCGTGTTGTGATTGGTCCGCCGGCTAGGCATTCTCCGCTGGGATTGGCTGGGAGCTGACCGCAAGCCACGCCTAGCTTAATTATTCACTGGAGGCGAGGTATTACCGAGAATGTCATTGGCTGCTGTAAATGTCACTGTCCAGGATGAATTATTCCCGCCCGCCGACCGCTCACATCAGGTACAGAGACGAATGTCGGCCCTTGCCATCACACAAGAGGCCTCACGTCCGTCGGTCTCATTAATTGATTTAAATAAATTCCTGTTACAACTATGAGGGAAATTAATATATGACAATGAGTTGATGTTAAGTAAGAAGATAATGGTACGGCACGGTAGGATATGGTACCGTACGGTACAGTAGGATATGGTACGGTACAGTAGGATATGGTACGGTACGGTACAGTAGGATATGGTACGGTATTGGTAGATAGTCAGCCAGTCGCCAGGTACAGTCCTTCACACCTGGAGATAAATAAGGTTATTATCGCCTCGCCTCCCCTTCCTCTTACACCTCCCCCCTTCCTCTTACTCCTCCTCCTCTTCCTCTTACTCCTCCTCCCATTCCTCTTACACCTCCTCCTCTTACTCCTCCCCCCTTCCTCTTACACCTCCTCCCCTTCCTCTTACACCTCCTCCCCTTCCTCTTACACCTCCCCCCTTCCTCTTACTCCTCCTCCCCTTCCTCTTACACCTCCCCCCCTTCCTCTTACTCCTCCTCCTCTTCCTCTTACTCCTCCTCCCCTTCCTCTTACACCTCCCCCCCTTCCTCTTACACCTCCTCCTCTTCCTCTTACTCCTCCTCCTCTTCCTCTTACTCCTCCTCCTCTTCCTCTTACACCTCCTCCCCTTCCTCTTACACCTCCTCCTCTTCCTCTTACTCCTCCTCCTCTTCCTCTTACTCCTCCTCCTCTTCCTCTTACTCCTCCTCCTCTTCCTCTTACACCTCCCCCCCTTCCTCTTACACCTCCTCCTCTTCCTCTTACTCCTCCTCCTCTTCCTCTTACTCCTCCTCCTCTTCCTCTTACTCCTCCTCCTCTTCCTCTTACACCTCCTCCCCTTCCTCTTACACCTCCTCCCCTTCCTCTTACACCTCCTCCTCTTCCTCTTACTCCTCCTCCCCTTCCTCTTACACCTCCTCCCCTTCCTCTTACACCTCCTCCTCTTACACCTCCTCCCCTTCCTCTTACACCTCCTCCCCTTCCTCTTACACCTCCTCCCCTTCCTCTTACACCTCCTCCTCTTCCTCTTACTCCTCCTCCCCTTCCTCTTACACCTCCCCCCTTCCTCTTACACCTCCTCCTCTTACACCTCCTCCCCTTCCTCTTACTCCTCCTCCTCTTCCTCTTACTCCTCCTCCCCTTCCTCTTACACCTCCTCCCCTTCCTCTTACTCCTACTCCCCTTCCTCTTACACCTCCTCCCCTTCCTCTTACACCTCCTCCTCTTCCTCTTACTCCTCCTCCCCTTCCTCTTACACCTCCCCCCCTTCCTCTTACACCTCCTCCTCTTACACCTCCTCCTCTTCCTCTTACACCTCCTCCACATCCTCTTACACCTCCCCCCTTCCTCTTACACCTCCTCCTCTTACACCTCCTCCCCTTCCTCTTACACCTCCTCCTCTTCCTCTTACACCTCCTCCCCTTCCTCTTACACCTCCTCCTCCTCTTCCTCTTACTCCTCCTCCTCTTCCTCTTACACCTCCTCCCCTTCCTCTTACACCTCCTCCCCTTCCTCTTACACCTCCTCCTCTTCCTCTTACACCTCCTCCCCTTCCTCTTACACCTCCTCCTCTTCCTCTTACACCTCCCCCCCTTCCTCTTACTCCTCCTCCCCTTCCTCTTACACCTCCGCCCCCTTCCTCTTACACCTCCTCCTCTTCCTCTTACTCCTCCTCCCCTTCCTCTTACACCTCCTCCTCTTCCTCTTACACCTCCTCCCCTTCCTCTTACACCTCCTCCCCTTCCTCTTACACCTCCCCCCTTCCTCTTACACCTCCTCCCCTTCCTCTTACACCTCCTCCTCTTCCTCTTACACCTCCTCCCCTTCCTCTTACACTCCTCCTACACCTCCTCCTCTTCCTCTTACACCTCCTCCTCTTCCTCTTACTCCTCCTCCCTTCCTCTTACACCTCCCCCCTTCCTCTTACACCTCCTCCTCTTCCTCTTACACCTCCTCCCCTTCCTCTTACACCTCCTCCCTTCCTCTTACTCCTCCTCCCCTTCCTCTTACACCTCCCCCCTTCCTCTTACACCTCCTCCCCTTCCTCTTACACCTCCTCCTCTTCCTCTTACTCCTCCTCCCCTTCCTCTTACACCTCCCCTCCTCTCCTCCTCTTACACCTCCTCCCCTTCCTCTTACACCTCCTCCCTTCCTCTTACACCCCCTCCTCTTACACCTCTTCCCCTTCCTCTTACACCTCCTCCTCTTCCTCTTACACCTCCTCCCCTTCCTCTTACACCTCCTCCACTTCCTCTTACTCCTCCTCCCCTTCCTCTTACACCTCCTCCCTCCTCTCCTCCTCCTCCTTCCCTACCCTCCTCCCCTTCCTCTTACACCTCCTCCCCTTCCTCTTACCTCCTCCTCCCCTTCCTCTTACACCTCCTCCCTCCTCTTCCTCTCCTACACCTCCCCCCTTCCTCTTACACCTCCTCCTCTTCCTCTTACTCCTCCTCCCCTTCCTCTTACACCTCCTCCCCTTCCTCTTACACCTCCTCCCCTTCCTCTTACACCTCCTCCCCTTCCTCTTACACCTCCTCCTCTTCCTCTTACTCCTCCTCCCCTTCCTCTTACACCTCCTCCCCTTCCTCTTACTCCTCCTCCCCTTCCTCTTACACCTCCTCCCCTTCCTCTTACACCTCCTCCTCTTACACCTCCTCCCCTTCCTCTTACACCTCCTCCTCTTCCTCTTACACCTCCTCCCCTTCCTCTTACACCTCCTCCTCTTCCTCTTACTCCTCCTCCCCTTCCTCTTACACCTCCCCCCCTTCCTCTTACACCTCCTCCCCTTCCTCTTACACCTCCTCCCCTTCCTCTTACACCTCCTCCCCTTCCTCTTACACCTCCTCCCCTTCCTCTTACACCTCCCCCCCTTCCTCTTACTCCTCCTTCCCTTCCTCTTACACCTCCCCCCCTTCCTCTTACTCCTCCTCCCCTTCCTGTTACTCCTCCTCCCCTTCCTCTTACACCTCCTCCCCTTCCTCTTACACCTCCTCCCCTTCCTCTTACACCTCCTCCCCTTCCTCTTACACCTCCTCCCCTTCCTCTTACTCCTCCTCCCCTTCCTCTTACACCTCCTCCCCTTCCTCTTACACCTCCTCCCCTTCCTCTTACACCTCCCCCCTTCCTCTTACTCCTCCTCCCCTTCCTCTTACACCTCCCCCCTTCCTCTTACTCCTCCTCCCCTTCCTGTTACTCCTCCCCCCTTCCTCTTACACCTCCTCCCCTTCCTCTTACACCTCCTCCCCTTCCTCTTACACCTCCTCCCCTTCCTCTTACACCTCCTCCCCTTCCTCTTACACCTCCTCCTCTTCCTCTTACTCCTCCTCCCCTTCCTCTTACACCTCCTCCCCTTCCTCTTACACCTCCTCCTCTTCCTCTTACTCCTCCTCCCCTTCCTCTTACACCTCCTCCCCTTCCTCTTACACCTCCTCCTCTTACACCTCCTCCCCTTCCTCTTACACCTCCTCCTCTTCCTCTTACACCTCCTCCCCTTCCTCTTACACCTCCTCCTCTTCCTCTTACTCCTCCTCCCCTTCCTCTTACACCTCCCCCCTTCCTCTTACACCTCCTCCCCTTCCTCTTACACCTCCTCCCCTTCCTCTTACACCTCCCCCCTTCCTCTTACTCCTCCTCCCCTTCCTCTTACACCTCCCCCCCTTCCTCTTACTCCTCCTCCCCTTCCTGTTACTCCTCCTCCCCTTCCTCTTACACCTCCTCCCCTTCCTCTTACACCTCCTCCCCTTCCTCTTACACCTCCTCCCCTTCCTCTTACTCCTCCTCCCCTTCCTCTTACACCTCCTCCCCTTCCTCTTACACCTCCTCCCCTTCTTCTCACCTCGGCGTATTTCACCTAACCTAACCCAACAAAATCTTTGACGACGATGATTTAACCCCTTGACGATGATTTAACCCCTTGACGATGATTTAACCCTTTGACGACGATAATTTAACCCTTTGACAACGATGATTTAACCCTTTGACGATGATTTAACCCTTTGACGACGATGATTTAACCCCCTGACGATGATTTAACCCTTTGACGACGATAATTTAATCCTTTGACGACGATGATTTAACCCTTTGACGACGATGATTTAACCTTTTGACGACGATGATTTAACCCCCTGACGATGACTTAATCCTTTGACGACGATAATTTAATCCTTTGACGACGATGATTTAACCCTTTGACGACGATGATTTAACCTTTTGACGACGATGATTTAACCCCCTGACGATGACTTAACCCTTTGACGCTGATTATTTAACCCTTTGACGACGATAATTTAATCCTTTGACGACGATGATTTAACCCTTTGACGACGATGATTTAACCCTTTGACGACGATAATTTAATCCTTTGACGACGATGATTTAACCCTTTGACGACGATGATTTAACCCCTTGACGACGATGATTTAAACCTTTGACGATGATTATTTAACCCTTTGACGACGATCATTTAACCTTTTGACGACGATGATTTAACCCCTTGACGACGATGATTTAAACCTTTGATGACGATGATTTAACCCCTTGACGACGATGATTTAACCCTTTGATGACGATGATTTAACCCCTTGACGACGATGATTTAAACCTTTTGACGACAATGATTTAATCTTTTGACGATGATTATTTAACCTTTTGACGACGATGATTTAACCCCTTGACGACGATGATTTAAACCTTTGATGACGATGATTTAACCCTTTGACGACGATGATTTAATCCTTTGACGATGATTTAACCCTTTGGCGACGATGATTTAAACCCTTTGACGACGATGATTTAATCCTTTGACGATGATTTAACCCTTTGACGACGATGATTTAACCCTTTGGCGACGACGATTTAACCCTTTGACGACGATGATTTAATCCTTTGACGACGATGATTTAACCCTTTGACGACGATGATTTAACCCTTTGACGACGATGATTTAACCCTTTGACGACGATGATTTAATCTTTTGACGACGATGATTTAACCCTTTGACGACGATGATTTAATCCTTTGACGACGATGATTTAACCCTTTGACGATGATGATTTAACCCTTTGACGACGATGATTTAATCCTTTGACGACGATGATTTAACCCTTTGACGACGATGATTTAACCCTTTGACGACGATGATTTAACCCTTTGACGACGATGATTTAACCCCTTGACGACGATGATTTAAACCTTTGACGATGATTATTTAACCCTTTGACGACGATCATTTAACCTTTTGACGACGATGATTTAACCCCTTGACGACGATGATTTAAACCTTTGATGACGATGATTTAACCCCTTGACGACGATGATTTAACCCTTTGATGACGATGATTTAACCCCTTGACGACGATGATTTAAACCTTTTGACGACAATGATTTAATCTTTTGACGATGATTATTTAACCTTTTGACGACGATGATTTAACCCCTTGACGACGATGATTTAAACCTTTGATGACGATGATTTAACCCTTTGACGACGATGATTTAATCCTTTAACGATGATTTAACCCTTTGGCGACGATGATTTAAACCCTTTGACGACGATGATTTAATCCTTTGACGATGATTTAACCCTTTGACGACGATGATCTAACCCTTTGGCGACGACGATTTAACCCTTTGACGACGATGATTTAATCCTTTGACGACGATGATTTAACCCTTTGACGACGATGATTTAACCCTTTGACGACGATGATTTAACCCTTTGACGACGATGATTTAATCTTTTGACGACGATGATTTAACCCTTTGACGACGATGATTTAATCCTTTGACGACGATGATTTAACCCTTTGACGATGATGATTTAACCCTTTGACGACGATGATTTAATCCTTTGACGACGATGATTTAACCCTTTGACGACGATGATTTAACCCTTTGACGACGATGATTTAACCCTTTGACGACGATGATCTAACCCTTTGACGATGATGATTTAAACCCTTTGACGACGATGATTTAATCCTTTGACGACGATGATTTAATCCTTTGGCGATGATTTAACCCTTTGACGACGATGATTTAATCTTTTGACGACGATGATTTAAACCCTTTGACGACGATGATTTAAACCCTTTGACGACGATGATTTAAACCCTTTGACGACGATTTAACCCTTTGACGACGATGATTTAACCCTTTGACGGCGATGATTTAACCCTTTGACGACGATGATTTAAACCCTTTGACGACGATGATTTAATCCTTTGGCGATGATTTAACCTTTTGACGACGATGATTTAACCCTTTGACGACGATGATTTAACCCTTTGGCGATGATTTAACCCTTTGACGACGATGATTTAACCCTTTGACGACGATGATTTAAACCTTTGACGACGATGATTTAATCCTTTGGCGATGATTTAACCCTTTGACGACGATGATTTAATCCTTTGGCGATGATTTAACCCTTTGACGACGATGATTTAACCCTTTGATGACGATGATTTAATCCTTTGACGACGATGATTTAACCCTTTGACGACGATGATTTATTCCTTTGGCGATGATTTAACCCTTTGACGACGATGATTTAACCCTTTGACGACGATGATTTAACCCTTTGGCGATGATTTAACCCTTTGGCGATGATTTAACCCTTTGACGACGATGATTTAATCTTTTGGCGACGATGATTTAAACCCTTTGACGGCGATGATTTAACCCTTTGACGACGATGATTTAATCCTTTGGCGACGATGATTTAAACCCTTTGACGACGATGATTTAACCCTTTGACGGCGATGATTTAACCCTTTGACGATGATTTAACCCTTTGGCGACGATGATTTAATCCTTTGACGACGATGATTTAACCCTTTGACGATGATTTAACCCTTTGACGATGATTTAAGCCTTTGACGACGATGATGTAACCCTTTGACGACGATGATTTAAACCCTTTGACGACGATGATTTAATCCTTTGATGACGATGATTTAACCCTTTGGCGACGATGATTTAATCCTTTGACGACGATGATTTAACCCTTTGACGATGATTTAACCCTTTGATGACGATGATTTAACCCTTTGACGATGATTTAACCCTTTGGCGCTGATTTAAGCCTTTGACGACGATGATGTAACCCTTTGACGACGATGATTTAAACCCATTGACGACGATGATTTAACCCTTTGACGGCGATGATTTAACCCTTTGACGATGATTTAACCCTTTGGCGACGATGATTTAATCCTTTGACGACGATGATTTAACCCTTTGACGATGATTTAACCCTTTGATGACGATGATTTAACCCTTTGACGATGATTTAACCCTTTGGCGCTGATTTAAGCCTTTGACGACGATGATGTAACCCTTTGACGACGATGATTTAAACCCTTTGACGACGATGATTTAACCCTTTGACAACGATGATTTAACCCTTTGACGACGATGATTTAACCCTTTGACGATGATTTAACCCTTTGGCGCTGATTTAAGCCTTTGACGACGATGATGTAACCCTTTGACGACGATGATTTAACCCTTTGACGACGATGATTTAACCCTTTGACGACGATGATTTAACCCTTTGACGACGATGATTTAACCCTTTGACGACGAAGATTTAATCTACATTTTATGTCGAAAATTTACACTGCTCAGATCAACAATTATGAAGGTAAAATTATAAAAGAAATTATATTGGGATAATTTGAGTTGGAATAGAAAGAAGAAGAGAAGGAGGAAAAGGAGGTTCTGCTCTCTCTCTCTCTCTCTCTCTCTCTCTCTCTCTCTCTCTCTCTCTCTCTCCTCTTAAAACATACCATACGTGTCCAGTATTTACCAACAGTGTGTAACAGAGCCTAAACGTGTCCAGTATTTACCAACAGTAATTTTTTCATAATATCCAGTGCTGATTCTCTCTCTACCCCCGACCAGACCTTCACAGGGTCCCCGTGTCGCCTCATATCAACACAAGTCCCGTTACTTCCACCCCACTCTGAGGTCACTATGTAAATGTAGTGGTGATCTGTGTGTGTATGTGTGTGTGTGTGTGTGATGGTGTGTATGTGTGTGTGTGTGTGTGTGTGTGTGTATGTGTGTGTGTGTGTGAGTGGGATGGTGTGTGTGTGTGTGTGTGTGTGTGTGTGAGATGGTGTGTATGTGTGTGTGTGTGTGTATGTGATGGTGTGTGTGTGTGTGTGTGTGTGTGTGTGATGGCGTGTGTGTGTGTGAGTGGGATGGTGTGTGTGTGTGTGTGTGTGTGTGTGTGTGATGGTGTGTGTGTGTGATGGTGTGTGTGTGATGGTGTGCGTGTGTGTGTGTGTGAGATGGTGTGTGTGTGTGTGTGTGTGTGTGAGATGGTGTGTGTGTGTGTGTGATGGTGTGTGTGTGATGGTGTGTGTGTGTGTGTGATGGTGTGTGATGGTGTGTGTGTGTCGAATCACCTAATTCACTAATTACCATTGTTTTGTACACCTGTAACACCTTCTTGGACCCGAGGAAGACATACCACAACACCCACACCCACGCCCCAATATATCCCCACGCCCACACCCCCACGCCCACACAGGACTAGGAAGAGCCATATTGGACCACAAGGAGTGAGTCAGCGACCAGCGGCAGAGTCGGTCAAGACCCGACACTAGCAGACAAGATGTATCTGCCACCCATATATGTACACCTGCCTCGCCTCCCTCGCACACCTGTCCTGCCACCCATATATGTACACCTGCCTCGCCTCCCTCGCACACCTGTCCTGCCACCCATATATGTACACCTGCCTCGCCTCCCTCGCACACCTGTCCTGCCACCCATATATGTACACCTGCCTCGCCTCCCTCACACACCTGTCCTGCCACCCATAAATGTACACCAGCCTCGCCTCCCTCACACACCTGTCCTGCCACCCATATATGTACACCAGCCTCGCCTCCCTCACACACCTGTCCTGCCACCCATATATGTACACCTACCTCGCCTCCCTCACACACCTGTCCTGCCTCCCATATATGTCCATCTGCCTCGCCTCCCTCGCTCCCTTACACACCTGTCCTGCCTCCCATATATGTACACCAGCCTCGCCTCCCTCACACACCTGTACTGCCACCCATATATGTACACCTGCCTCGCCTCCCTCACACACCTGTCCTGCCTCCCATATATGTACACCTGCCTCGCCTCCCTCACACACCTGTCCTGCCACCCATATATGTACACCAGCCTCGCCTCCCTCACACACCTGTCCTGCCACCCATATATGTCCACCTGCCTCACACACCTGTCCTATCTCCCTCATCCATACAAAACAGTGCAGGTACACAAACACGCTAATTAAGCACAACCAAGACGCTGTTGATCTAAGACAATTATGACAACAAACTTCACAGCATTAAGGACGCTCGACGACGTACACTGTCCGTGACGTACAGTACGTTGTCGAGCATTAACTCCGTTGACAAAAGTGAGGATGACGTCAGCTCATGAGGCATATGCTGGAGAGTGACGTCAGCTCATGAGGTATATGCTGGAGAGTGACGTCTGCTCATGAGGTATATGCTGGAGAGTGACGTCAGCTCATGAGGTATATGCTGGAGAGTGACATCAGCTCATGAGGTATATGCTGGAGAGTGACATCAGCTCATGAGGTATATGCTGGAGTGACGTCAGCTCATGAGGTATATGCTGGAGAGTGACGTCAGCTCATGAGGTATATGCTGGAGAGTGACATCAGCTCATGAGGTATATGCTGGAGAGTGACATCAGCTCATGAGGTATATGCTGGAGAGTGACATCAGCTCATGAGGTATATGCTGGAGAGTGACGTCAGCTCATGAGGTACATGCTGGAGAGTGACATCAGCTCATGAGGTATATGCTGGAGAGTGACATCAGCTCATGAGGTATATGCTGGAGAGTGACATCAGCTCATGAGGTATATGCTGGAGAGTGACATTAGCTCATGAGGTATATGCTGGAGAGTGACATCAGCTCATGAGGTATATGCTGGAGTGACATCAGCTCATGAGCTATATGCTGGAGAGTGACATCAGCTCATGAGATATATGCTGGAGAGTGACATCAGCTCATGAGGTATATGCTGGATAGTGACATCAGCTCATGAGGTATATGCTGGAGAGTGACATCAGCTCATGAGGTATATGCTGGAGAGTGACATCAGCTCATGAGGTATATGCTGGAGAATGACATCAGCTCATGAGGTGTATGCTGGAGAGTGACATCAGCTCATGAGGTATATGCTGGAGAGTGACATCAGCTCATGAGGTATATGCTGGAGAGTGACATCAGCTCATGAGGTATATGCTGGAGAGTGACATCAGCTCATGAGGTATATGCTGGAGAGTGACATCAGCTCATGAGGTATATGCTGGAGAGTGACATCAGCTCATGAGGTATATGCTGGAGAGTGACATCAGCTCATGAGGTATATGCTGGAGAGTGACGTCAGCTCATGAGGTATATGCTGGAGAGTGACGTCAGCTGGGAAAGGGTCGTGTTTCAGCCAGTACTGGAGTCAAGTAAAGGCGGGGCAGCGGGGTGACGCGGGGCAGTGGGGCGAGGTAGGGCAGCGGGGCGAGATGGGGCAGAGGGAGGAGGCGGGACAGCGGGGCGAAGCGGGGCAGCGTGGCGAAGCGAGACAGTCGGGGGAGGCGGGGCAGTGGGGGGAGGCGGGGCAACGGGGGGCAGCAGGGCAAGGCTTGGCAGGATAGTAAACACGTGCGCCCCAACTCCCTTCATATGGCAGAACGGACGCCCCACCCGCTCACATGTTCACTTCCGCCATTTCTCACCAAAACAACACAATAAGAGTAAATATTTGATGTAGACAAGAGTGAAGAATACACCGACCATAACCCGCAGAGGTGAAGCTTGACTGCAGTGACCACACATCCCCACCAGGAGCAACTCTGTTACCAGGTGTTCTTGTCTGAGGGTGACGTTGTTTCTTCTCCACAGCCTCAGCCACACCGTTGATGGGGGCGTGGGGGTTGATGGCCAGTTGACTCACCATACCTGTCTGTTGTTGGTCGTGGTACTAGTGGTTGTATGGTGGTTCATGGTAATGGTGGTGGTGGTGGTAGTAGTGGTGGTAGTGTTAGTGATGGTGGTATTAGTGGTAGTGGTGGTAGTGTTAGTGATGGTGGTTCATGGTGGTGGTGGTAGTAGTGGTATAGTGGTAGTGGTGGTGGTAGTGGTGGTGGTAGTGGTGGTATAGTGGTAGTGGTGGTGGTAGTAGTGGTGGTGGTGGTGGTGGTGTTGGTAGTGGTGGTGTTGGTAGTAGTGGTATAGTGGTAGTGGTGGTGGTAGTGGTGGTGGTAGTGGTGGTGTTGGTAGTGGTGGTGGTAGTGGTGGTGGTTGTGTTGGTAGTGGTGGTGTTGGTAGTGGTGGTAGTGGTGGTGTTGGTAGTGGTGGTGTTGGTAGTGGTGGTGTTGGTAGTGGTGGTGGTGGTGGTAGTGGTGGTGGTGGTAGTGGTGGTGTTGGTAGTGGTGGTGTTGGCAGTGGTGGTGTTGGTAGTGGTGGTAGTGGTGGTAGTGGTGTTGGTAGTGGTGGTGGTAGTGGTGGTGGTGGTGGTGGTTGTGTTGGTAGTGGTGGTGTTGGTAGTGGTGGTAGTGGTGGTGTTGGTAGTGGTGGTGTTGGTAGTGGTGGTGTTGGTAGTGGTGGTAGTGGTGGTGGTAGTGGTGGTAGTGGTGGTGGTAGTGTTGGTAGTGGTGGTGGTAGTGGTGGTGGTAGTGGTGGTAGAGGTGGTGGTAGAGGTGGTAGAGGTGGTAGTGTTGGTAGTGGTGGTGGTAGTGTTGGTAGTGGTGGTGGTAGTGTTGGTAGTGGTGGTGGTAGAGGTGGTAGTGTTGGTAGTGGTGGTAGGGGTGGTGGTGGTGGTAGTGGTGGTAGTGGTGGTGGTAGTGGTGGTAGTGGTGGTGGTAGTGGTGGTAGTGGTAGTGG
>CAUDMG010000814.1:3595000-3612500 GCA_958450375.1 Homarus gammarus | reverse complement strand
TGTTACCCTGCCAACCCTGACCAGACCTAACCTAACATGACCTCCTAACGTACCCTAACGGACCAACCCTAACCTAAGTCTGCTACAGTGTACTACAAGTGTGACACAGTTACAACGAGTCATGTGTGTGTGTGAGGGTACAGCATCCAGAGTAAAGGTTAAATCCTGAGTCTTAAACGTACCCCCCCCCCCTCCCCTCCCCTTCCCTTCCACCAATTGTGACCCCTCCCCTTCCATCCCCTCCCCTTCCTTCCCCTCCCCAAAAGGTACTCCTCCTCTTCCTTCCCTTCCCATCAGGCTGAATTGGGTAACTCAGTACCGTTGTTCTCACTAAAATAGACACACCAACAACAGGGGTGGATTGGTGGTAGAAGCGGTACCGTTCTTGCCTCGCAAGCGAGATATCCCGGGTTCGATTCCCGGGCCGGTGGAAGTTGTTTGGACTTACTTCCTAGCCCCCATTAGTCCCTGTTCACCTAGCAGTAAAGTAAGTACCTGGTGTTAGTCGAAAGTTGCGAATTCGTATTCAGGGACAAGTTGTTGGAGCTTCCAATAACTTGATGACATAAACCACTGACTTCAGGCTTCTACGCCCTTCACTCTTCAGGCTTCAGGCCCTTAACTCATGAGACATAAAGGCAAGCATGAACTTAGCATGCTTCCCTGTTGGGCGCAGTAAACGCTTCTGCGCTTCACCTTACACAAGGATGTAGGGGAGTGCCCAATAAAACAAAAAAAACAAAAAAAAACAACAACAGGACCCAGCTGCCAACAGTAACTCAGTACCGTTGTTCTCACTAAAACAGACACACCAACAACAGGTCCCAGCTGCCAACAGTAACTCAGTACCGTTGTTCTCACTAAAACAGACACACCAACAACAGGTCCCAGCTGCCAACAGTAACTCAGTACCGTTGTTCTCACTAAAACAGACACACCAACAACAGGACCCAGCTGCCAACAGTAACTCAGTACCGTTGTTCTCACTAAAACAGACACACCAACAACAGGACCCAGCTGCCAACAGTAACTCAGTACCGTTGTTCTCACTAAAACAGACACACCAACAACAGGTCCCAGCTGCCAACAGTAACTCAGTACCGTTGTTCTCACTAAAACAGACACACCAACAACAGGTCCCAGCTGCCAACAGTAACTCAGTACCGTTGTTCTCACTAAAACAGACACACCAACAACAGGTCCCAGCTGCCAACAGTAACTCAGTACCGTTGTTGTTAGTCGACTCTCAACAAGAACTCAATGACCAGTTTTCGTCTGCTCTTGAACGAAGTTTTTTTGCCGCGCCTGCCTGTGAGTTACACACACACACACACACACACACACACACACACACACACACACACACACACACACACACACACACACACACACACACACACACACACACACACACTCACACACACACACACACACACACACACACACACACACACACACACACACACACACACACACACACACACACACACACACACACACACACTCACACACACACACACACACACACACACACACACACACACACACACACACACACAACACACACACACACACACACACACCACACACACACACACACACACACACACACACACACACACACACACACACACACACACACACACACACACACACACACACACACACACACACACGTTCGGATGGTCAAACTCTCCAGGTAAGTTTCAATGGTTTCATGAACAATAATTATAACAAAGGCCACCTGAAGATCAGCCACCCCAAGTTTATTTATCAGATTATGAAACCTAACCTAACCTACCCTATCCTAACCTAACCTAACCTAACCTAACCTAACCTAACCTAACCTAACCTAACCTACCCTATCCTAACCTAACCTAACCTAACCTACCCTATCCTAACCTAACCTAACCTAACCTAACCTAACCTAACCTAACCTAACCTAACCTACCCTATCCTAACCTAACCTAACCTACCCTATCCTAACCTAACCTAACCTAACCTAACCTAACCTAACCTAACCTAACCTACCCTATCCTAACCTAACCTAACCTAACCTACCCTATCCTAACCTAACCTAACCTAACCTAACCTAACCTAACCTAACCTAACCTAACCTACCCTATCCTAACCTAACCTAACCTAACCTACCCTATCCTAACCTAACCTAACCTAACCTAACCTAACCTAACCTAACCTAACCTACCCTATCCTAACCTAACCTAACCTAACCTACCCTATCCTAACCTAACCTAACCTAACCTACCCTACCCTAGCCTAACCTAACCTAACCTACCCTATCCTAACCTAACCTAACCTACCCTATCCTAACCTAACCTAACCTAACCTAACCTAACCTAACCTACCCTATCCTAACCTAACCTAACCTAACCTAACCTAACCTAACCTACCCTATCCTAACCTAACCTAACCTAACCTAACCTAACCTACCCTATCCTAACCTAACCTAACCTAACCTAACCTAACCTACCCTAACCTAACCTAACCTAACCTAACCTAACCTACCCTATCCTAACCTAACCTAACCTAACCTAACCTAACCTAACCTAACCTAACCTAACCTATCCTAACCTAACCTAACCTAACCTACCCTATCCTAACCTAACCTAACCTAACCTACCCTACCCTAGCCTAACCTAACCTAACCTACCCTATCCTAACCTAACCTAACCTACCCTATCCTAACCTAACCTAACCTAACCTAACCTAACCTAACCTACCCTAACCTAACCTAACCTAACCTAACCTAACCTAACCTACCCTATCCTAACCTAACCTAACCTAACCTAACCTAACCTACCCTATCCTAACCTAACCTAACCTAACCTAACCTAACCTAACCTATCCTAACCTAACCTAACCTAACCTAACCTAACCTAACCTAACCTACCCTATCCTAACCTAACCTAACCTAACCTAACCTAACCTAACCTAACCTACCCTATCCTAACCTAACCTAACCTAACCTACCCTACCCTATCCTAACCTAACCTAACCTAACCTACCCTATCCTAACCTAACCTAACCTACCCTACCCTATCCTAACCTAACCTAACCTAACCTACCCTACCCTATCCTAACCTAACCTAACCTACCCTATCCTACCCTAGCCTAACCTAACCTAACCTAACCTAACCTAACCTAACCTACCCTATCCTAACCTAACCTAACCTAACCTAACCTACCCTACCCTAGCCTAACCTAACCTAACCTAACCACACCAAAACGTTCCCCTAAAAATAAATGGCGTCAATTCCTCACAGTGACGCTATCCTTTCTTCCTATACTTAGTTATGGCTACAAAATAACTTAGTAAATGGGAAATAATTAATACATAAGATAAATAATGGAAAAATAGATAATAATGAGTTAATAACGAAGCAACTGGATTAAGAAGGTGAGTAAAGTGATGGGAACAGCCAGTAGAACACGCGCCCCCCCCCCTCTCTCTCTCTCTCTCTCTCTCTCTCTCTCTCTCTCTCTCACTCCTTCCCCTCCTCTTCACCTCGTCTTCCTCCCTTGCCCTCACCTCCCCAGTACCTGTATGTGGACCAGTTTACAAGATATGTGGACCATTACCTATATGTGGACCAGTACCTGTATGTGGACCAGTTTACAAGATATGTGGACCATTACCTATATGTGGACCAGTACCTGTATGTGGACCAGTTTACAAGATATGTGGATCAGTACCTGTATGTGGACCAGTACCAGAATATGGACCAGTACCTGTATGTGGACCAGTACATGTATGTGGACCAGTACCTGTATGTGGACCAGTTTACAAGATATGTGGACCAGTACCTGTATGTGGACCAGTACCAGAATATGGACCAGTACCTGTATGTGGACCAGTACTAGAATATGGACCAGTACCTGTATGTGGACCAGTACCTGTATGTGGACCAGTTTACCAGGTATGAACCACAACACAATCATCAGGTCTCCTTTTCAGGTCCGTCACAGGTAGCAGGTGTTCCCTCAGACCCGCTAATGGATTAACCTGTAATTACTGAGACCAAAACCTGTGCCCCCCCCCCCCCTCCTTCTTGGGTGTAGAGGAGGGTAATGAGAGGGGGGAGGAGGAGGAGGAGGAGAGAGAGAGAGAGAGAGGTAATTCTACTGTATGTATTGGTTATATGGAGCACACACACTACCACCATCCTACCACACACTACCACCATCCTCCTCCTCCTTTTCATCCACCTCCTCCTCCTCCTCTTCCCTCTCTTCCTCCACCTACTCACGATGATGCTAATTGGTGCTCGACGAACCAATTTGGTCATTGTAGAGGCACGAGCCTCAACTGTGAGCCGCGTCCCACAGGGCGGTGATGCGAGGCCCCGCCAGCCTCCCTGACCAACATACAAACAGTCACCTACTGAGGTCCGTTCGCCTCTCCTCCTGAACCACGAACCCCGAGATTTCAGGCTCGTGAACCCGAAGCAGAAGATTCATACATTATTCTGTCCATAAATGCTTCGGATTCATAAGTCTGAAACTCTCGGGGTTCGTGGTTCAGGGGAGACTTTAGCAGCTGACTGTACGGCTTGTGTAATATCATCTGAAGATTAGACGCCCCAGTTTATTTCACCTCATGATTAGAAACTCTAGCATATGTCACCGGAGAAATAATCACCTCAACGTTAACCTAACCTAATTCACCAGGTAGCATTAGGGTGGTTAATGTTAAGCTTTATTTATGTTTGGTTAACTCCCTCCCACTCTCACTCTCCCACACTCTCTCTCCTTCATTACAAACAATCATCTCCACGCTTATCATAAGATATTCCTGGCAGCTCACTCACTATCTCCCTCACTCCCTCCCGTACTCTCTCACTCTCCTCATCACAAACAAATTAATACAAGGTGCATCACAAAAATGTATATACTGTTTACACACAACTGCCTTAACAACATTTCGTAGAGATCGCGTGTGAGGTTAGGTTAGGTTAGGTAAGGATAGGTAAGGTTAGGTTACGTTAGGTTACGTTAGGTTACGTTAGGTATATATACTTACTTTACAGTGTGCTCGTCTCCCTGCGCGGTACACTCAAAACATTGTCTAGATCAGCTGTGGAGCCCTAAGGGAATACGCATCACATGGCCCTAGCACCCAGCCTGGTATAATAGGTGCTAGGAGGGGTGTATCACATGGTCCTAGCACCCAGCCTGGTATAATGGGTGCTAGGAGGGGTGTATCACATGGTCCTAGCACCCAGCCTGGTATAATGGGTGCTAGGAGGGGTGTATCACATGGCCCTAGCACCCAGCCTGGTATAATAGGTGCTAGGAGGGGTGTATCACATGGTCCTAGCACCCAGCCTGGTATAATGGGTGCTAGGAGGGGTGTATCACATGGTCCTAGCACCCAGCCTGGTATAATAGGTGCTAGGAGGGGTGTATCACATGGTCCTAGCACCCAGCCTGGTATAATAGGTGCTAGGAGGGGTGTATCACATGGTCCTAGCACCCAGCCTGGTATAATGGGTGCTAGGAGGGGTGTATCACATGGTCCTAGCACCCAGCCTGGTATAATGGGTGCTAGGAGGGGTGTATCACATGGTCCTAGCACCCAGCCTGGTATAATAGGTGCTAGGAGGGGTGTATCACATGGTCCTAGCACCCAGCCTGGTATAATAGGTGCTAGGGGGGGTGTATCACATGGTCCTAGCACCCAGCCTGGTATAATAGGTGCTAGGAGGGGTGTATCACATGGTCCTAGCACCCAGCCTGGTATAATAGGTGCTAGGGGGGGTGTATCACATGGTCCTAGCACCCAGCCTGGTATAATAGGTGCTAGGGGGGGTGTATCACATGGTCCTAGCACCCAGCCTGGTATAATGGGTGCTAGGAGGGGTGTATCACATGGTCCTAGCACCCAGCCTGGTATAATAGGTGCTAGGAGGGGTGTATCACATGGTCCTAGCACCCAGCCTGGTATAATAGGTGCTAGGGGGGGTGTATCACATGGTCCTAGCACCCAGCAAGTGGTGCTAGGCAGAACGCTAAGGAAGGTCGTAACGTTCAGATGCATCTGTGAACATTGGCCATTTTGGTCACGTATCACCGTTCAGTGACCCCGCCTCTAATCGTGTCTGAGGGAGCGACCAGCCAAGGCGACCCCTAAGCCCCTTGTCTGTACGGCCGAGAACCACAGTCGCCTTTCCCGTATCTACGGCCCTTGACCGCCCTTACACACGGGACCAGTACGGCCGATAACGCGCCTCCCTTGTTAAGAAATATCACAGAGATCACTCGAGAGATGGGGAGATAATCGCCTCTGTGGTGTGAGGGGATAAAGGTGATATTACCAGAGGCGAGTAGGTCCCCCGCCCTTACCTGTAAACCAGCTCCCTGGGTGACGCCGCTACCCGCTCCTCTCCACTCCTTCTTTTATGTCGCATTCGTATTGTAATATTTGACTCGAGAGACACGCTGGGGGTCTCTCTGTCGCTCAGGCACAAGACTTCTCACCAAAATCTGATAAGAAGGAAGGAGAGAGAGAGAGAGAGAGAGAGAGAGAGAGAGAGAGAGAGAGAGAGAGAGAGAGAGAGAGAGTACTGTATGTGAGGAAATGTGAAGATCGCAACACGAGGCGAGGACCCCACACGACCATGATACAGTTGGTCGGTGGGGGTCAAGGTGTCTTGCCCGACTCCTGCCTCACCTCACCTGCCCTGCCTCACCACACCTGCTTCACCTGAACCCCGCTACCCTGCCTCACCTCACCTACCCGGACCACACGCCCCACCTGCCTCACCTCACCCCGCGACCCTGCCGCACCTCACCTGCCCTGACCACACCCCACCTGCCTCACCTCACCCCCGCGACCCTGCCTCACCTCACAACCATGTCTTACTATCCAGGATTGTCTGACGTGGTAGTGTGTGGTAGGATGGTGGTAGTGTGTAGTAGGATGGTGGTAGTGTGTGGTAGGATGGTGATAGTGTGTGGTAGGATGGTGGTTGTGTGTGGTAGGATGGTGGTAGTGTGTGGTAGGATGGTGGTAGTGTGTGGTAGGATGGTGGTAGAGTGTGGTAGGATGGTGATAGTGTGTAGTAGGATGGTGGTAGTGTGTAGTAGGATGGTGGTAGTGTGTGGTAGGATGGTGGTAGTGTGTGGTAGGATGGTGGTAGTGTGTGGTAGGATGGTGGTAGTGTGTGGTAGGATGGTGGTAGTGTGTAGTAGGATGGTGGTAGTGTTTGGTAGGGTTGTGGTAGGATTGTGGAAGGATGGCGATAGTGTATGGTAGGATAGTGGTAGTGTGTGGTAGGATAGTGGTAAGATGGTGGTTTTTGTGGTAGGATTGCTGTAGGATGGTATTGGTAGTATGTGGTTGGGTGTTGGTAGTGTACGTTAAAATAGGCTCAAGTCTTAATGGACCTCAGTTATAACGGCTAGGTTAGGTTAGGTTAGGTTAGGTTAGGCTTGGACAGAGAAAGTAGACAGAAAAAGTGGATAAGTATATAAAGTACATAGGAAGTAAACAGACACTACAGTATAGGAAACAATGATAAGGTAAACAAAGCAACGACTAATAGTTGTTTATAGAGAGCATCAACAGTATGGTCCTGTCTCTCTCTCGTGTGTGTGTGTGTGTGGTAGCTACAGTGTATTTGGGAGATAAGAACATAAGAACATAAGAATGGAGGAAACTGCAGTGGGCCTATTGGCCCATACTGGGCAGTCCCGTTTACACCCAACCCCTATTGCTCATATGAGCATCCAACCTATGTTTGAAGCAATTCAGCTTATTCGAGTTAATGATCATATTTGGTAACTTGTTCCATTCATCCACTACTCTGTTTCCAAACCAGTGTTTACCTATTTCACGCCTAAATCTAAATTTGTCCAATTTAAAACCATTGTTACGAGTTCGCTCCTGGTTGGATAATTTGAGTACCTTTGTAATGTCCCCTTTGTTTAGCCCTGCCTTCCATTTATACACCTCGATCAGGTCGCCCCTCGCTCTACGTCTCTCAAGGGAGTGCAAATTAAGATGCTTTAACCTGTCTCTATACTCAAGGTTCCTGATACCCGGGATTAGTCTTGTCATTCTCCTCTGAATTCTTTCCAAGGATTCTATATCCATTCTGTAATACGGTGACCAGAACTGGACTGCGTAATCCAGGTGTGGTCTCACAAGAGCAAGATACAGTTTTAGGATGACCTCGCTAGTCTTGTAACTAACACTCCTTTGCATGAACCCAAGTACTTTATTAGCCTTGTTACGAGCAAAAACACATTGTTTACTTGGCTTAAGGTTCCTACTTATCATTACTCCTAAATCTCTCTCGCAGTCGGATTTCTCTATGGCATCGTTGTTCATCTGGTATCTGGTTTCCCTGTTTACATTTCCTATACTGAGTACTTTACATTTGTCAATGTTGAATTTCATCTGCCATTTTTCAGACCATTCGAAAAATTTGTTTAGATCCTCCTGTAGTTTTGCCGAGTCCTCGTCAGATTTGATAACACGTCCTATTTTAGTATCATCAGCAAATTTACTTATGTTGCTGTCTATGCCGATATCTATGTCGTTTATGTATATAATAAACAATAATGGTCCAAGTACTGAGCCTTGGGGAACTCCACTTGTGACGTTGCTCCAATGGGACTTAGTGCGGTTAATGCTCACTCGCTGTTTCCTGTCCTGTAACCACGCCCTAATCCATTTAAGGATGTCACCTTTGATGCCATGAGCTTCTACCTTTCTAATTAGTCTTTCGTGGGGTACTCTGTCGAAGGCTTTGCTAAAGTCGAGATATACCACATCATAATTGTGCCCCTCGTCCACTGATTCGAAAACTGATGAAAAGAATGTTAATAGATTAGTTAGGCAAGAACGTCCGCTTGTGAAGCCATGCTGGGAATCATTGATCAATCTGTGCTTCTCCAGGTGATTTCGAATAGAGTTTGAAATGATTGCTTCCAGTAATTTGCCTACTATTGATGTTAGACTGATTGGGCGGTAGTTAGAGGATAGTGATCTATCCCCCTTCTTGAAGATCGGTATTACATTCGCTATCCTCCAGGATTCTGGTACTACACCTGTTTTTAAGGACATGTTAAACAACTTTGCTAAGGGCATACTAAGCTCTTCCTTACATTCCTTTAATACTCTGGCAAATATCTCATCGGGACCAGGTGACTTATTAGGCTTTAGTTTGTCTATTTGCTTACTAACATCGTTACTAGTCACTACTATCTCACTTAATTTGTTTTCTTCACTATCTCTGAATAGAGTCGGTGCCTCGGGTATCATGTTTAAATTTTCGCTGGTGAAAACTGTTGAAAAATATTTATTCAAATTATTGCTCATTTCTCCGTCGTTATCAGTGAGCTCGCCGGAGTCTGACCGTATTGGTCCAATCTTTTCTCGTGTTTTAGTTTGGTACATTTGGTAGAATCCTTTGGGGTTTGTCTTTGCCTCCCTTGCTATCCTTACCTCATTATTCCTCTTTGCTTTCCTTATCTCGGTTTTAACCCTACTCGCCAATACCCTATAATAGTCCCGGAGGTGAATTTCGCCACGATTTATCCTTCTACCTATAGCCTTCCTTTGGCCAATGATGTTCTTTAAATAATTATTTATCCATTTAGGGTCATTGTTGTTTGATCTGAGTTTTTTGTATGGTATGTTCTGCCTTTGTGCATTAAGTAACTCACTATTTAAATTGTCGTGGAACTCGGCAATCTCAGATCTCGTTATCAGGTCGGTGTCATCTGTCAGGTTCACGGCCAAGCGCGACACCCCCTATCTCAGCTGCCTCTTTAAACTGTCAAAGTTTGCCCTTCTGAAATCTGGTACTTTAGTGGAATTTTCCTTACGTCTGCCCTGAAAATCTAACTGGAATCGAATTTCTGTGATCGCTGTTTGCAAGTTCGTTCCCTACCTCGACATTGCTAATGAGGTTTTCTCTGTTTGACAAAACTAAATCCAATATATTATTACCCCGTGTGGGTTCGGTTATATGTTGACTTAGGAAACAGTCCTGGATCGTCTCGAGAAAATCCTCTGATTCTGAGTTACCCGTAAGGTCGGTCCAATCTATTTGGCCAAGGTTAAAGTCGCCTACTATACAGACTTTGTTGTGTATGGAAGCCCTGCGCATTTCATCCCAGATAAGTCGCTCATTGACTCTGTCAAGATTGGGGGGTCTATATATTACTCCTGTGATTAATTTTTCCCGACCGTCGCTTAATTCTATCCAAATTGTTTCTGTATTCCTCTCAGTTTTTATTTCCTTATTTATTTCACACTTCAGATTATCCCTAACATAGATTGCTACTCCGCCTCCTTTCCTGGTCTGCCTATCGGTATGGAACAGTTTGTAACCCGCAATTTGGTATTCGACTGGTAATTCACGTGTGTCTAGGTTGATCCATGTTTCAGTGAATGCAATTATATCGATTTCTTCGGTACATACCAAGGCCCTAATATCATCCATTTTGTTTCTCATACTTCTACTGTTCGCGTAATATACATTTAAGTTAGTCGTGTTCTGAGTCCTTCCCTTACCGCGTTTAGTTTTAAACTCCCTGTCTAATTTAGTTATGTCATCATTCCTAACACTATTTCCCTGTAATCTTTCGCCTTGTTTACCCGCTCCCACTGCAGTCTCCTCCACCCCCGTGCCCCTATGTTCTCTTAGCAGTTTAAAGACTTCGATATCTTTTGAACTGCCCCCTCTAGAGCCCCAGCCAGGGTTGCTACTCCATCCCTAGACAGGTGCACCCCATCCCTAGCATAAAGGTCCCTTCTGCCATAGAAGTTGTCCCAGTTGTCAATGAATGGGACTGATATTGACTTGCAATATCTGTCAAGACGGTCGTTAACACCAACTGCCCTTGACAACCATTCACTGCCAACTCTCCTTCTAGGCAGGACACCGCATATGATAGGGATCCCTCCCTTAGTCCTAATACGATCTATGGCTGCCTTAAACTTATCAAGAAGCTCCTCGCTCCTACACCGGCCAATATCATTGCCTCCTGCACTGAGGCAGATAATGGGTTTGTTCCCATTACCAGACAAGATATTGTCCATCCTGTCAATTATATCCCCACCCCAGCTCCTGGCAAACACACCCTCATCCTATTTTTGTTTTTACCACAAAAGGCCCTGTCCATGTACCTTACCTGTGAGTCACCAACAATTAAAGTTTTTATACCTTCCTTGTCATCCCTTTCCCTGACTGTACTAACGTCCAATTCGTCTATCAAGGGACTGAACGGGTTGGTACACTTAGCTGTTGTTGTCGTTGTTGTCGTATCCTTGGTGTGCTTCTTCACCAAAAGCTTTGTCTTCCCACTACTCACAATTTTCCACTCGCTTGATTTTTCGTCAGCCACTGGCTTTACTCGTCCAGCCTCTCCTTTTAACATCGCCAGCTCTTCCCTTAATTTCAAGTTCTCCAACGTGGCCCTCTCAATTTCTAACTTGGCCTTCGCCAATTCTTCAGTGGACCACTCCAGTTTGGTCAACAAACTCTCATACCCAAGACCGCACCTTGCTCTGGCCATATCTGATAATTATCCCTCCGGAGCTAACCCTGCCGTGACCTTTCCCCTAGTGAGGTCAGAACACCGGTCACCTGAAGATTAGACCCCCACCTGATGGTTAAACACTCAAACCTAACCTAACCTGAAGATTAGACCCCCACCTGATGGTTAAACACCCAAACCTAACCTAAGATGATCTCACCTTTTTTTCTTTTTTTACGGGAATTAGCCCACCCGAGCCCAGGTCACTGACCCACATCAGGGCCTGGGGGGCTAAATATAATAATAATTAATAAAAATAGATAAAAATTATAACCTAATGCTAATCTATTAGCCTAAAGCTAATCTGTTCTAACTTAAAACTAACCTACCCATGTGGGTGAGGTTGGGCCTGAGTGAGTGTAGCAGCACCTGTCACACTGTGGGTGGGGCTAGGCTTGAGTGTGTGTAGCAGCACCTGTCACACTGTGGGTGGGGCTAGGCTTGAGTGTGTGTAGCAGCACCTGTCACACTGTGGGTGGGGCTAGGCTTGAGTGAGTGTAGCAGCACCTGTCACACTGTGGGTGGGGCTAGGCTTGAGTGAGTATTGTGTGTGTGTAGCAGCACCTGTCACACTGTGGGTGGGGCTAGGCTTGAGTGAGTATTGTGTGTGTGTAGCAGCACCTGTCACACTGTGGGTGGGGCTAGGCTTGAGTGTGTGTAGCAGCACCTGTCACACTGTGGGTGGGGCTAGGCTTGAGTGAGTGTAGCAGCACCTGTCACACTGTGGGTGGGGCTAGGCTTGAGTGTGTGTAGCAGCACCTGTCACACTGTGGGTGGGGCTAGGCTTGAGTGAGTATTGTGTGTGTGTAGCAGCACCTGTCACACTGTGGGTGGGGCTAGGCTTGAGTGAGTGTAGCAGCACCTGTCACACTGTGGGTGGGGCTAGGCTTGAGTGAGTATTGTGTGTGTGTAGCAGCACCTGTCACACTGTGGGTGGGGCAAGGCTTGAGTGTGTGTAGCAGCACCTGTCACACTGTGGGTGGGGCTAGGCTTGAGTGTGTGTAGCAGCACCTGTCACACTGCCAGTAAAGACCAACAGACAACTCAACTACACTTTAACATAAACATCAAAACAAATTAGTAAACATTTTACCAGAACAGATGTTACTCATTTACCCAAGACTCTCATTATATAACTGTTGGATGTTGAAGAAATGTGGCAAAGCCTTTGACAGAGTCCCCCACGAAAGACTAATTAGAAAGGTAGAAGCACATGGAATCAAAGGTAACATCCTTAAATGGATTAGGGCGTGGTTACAGGACAGGAAACAGCGAGTGAGCATTAACGGCACTAAGTCCCTTTGGAGCAACGTCACAAGTGGAGTTTCCCAAGGCTCAGTACTTGGACCATTATTATTTATTATATACATAAACGACATAGATATCGGCATAGACAGCAACATAAGTAAATTTGCTGATGAAACTAAAATAGGACGTGTTATTAAATCTGACGAGGACTCGGCAAAACTACAGGAAGATCTAAACAAATTTTTCGAATGGTCTGAAAAATGGCAGATGAAATTCAACGTGGACAAATGTAAAGTACTCAGTATAGGAGATGTAAACAGGGAAACCAGATACCAGATGAACAACGATGCCATAGAGAAATCCGACTGCGAGAGAGATTTAGGAGTAATGATAAGTAGGAACCTTAAGCCAAGTAAACAATGTGTTTTTGCTCGTAACAAGGCTAATAAAGTACTTGGGTTCATACAAAGGAGTGTTAGTTACAAGACTAGAGAGGTCATCCTAAAACTGTATCTTGCTCTTGTGAGACCACACCTGGATTACGCAGTTCAGTTCTGGTCACCGTATTACAGAATGGATATAGAATCCTTGGAAAGAATTCAGAGGAAAATGACAAGACTAATCCCGGGCATTAGGAACCTTGAGTATAGAGACAGGTTAAAGCATCTTAATTTGCACTCCCTCGAGAGACGTGGAGCGAGGAGCGACCTGATAGAGGTGTATAAGTGTAAGTCAGGGCTAAACAAAGGGGACATTACAAAGGTACTCAAACTATCCAACCAGGAGCGAACTCGTAACAATGGTTTTAAATTAGACAAATTTAGATTTAGGCGTGAAATAGGTAAACACTGGTTTGGAAACAGAGTAGTGGATGAATGGAACAAGTTACCAAATATCATCATTAACTCGAATACGCTGAATAGCTTCAAACATAGGTTGGATGCTTATATGAGCAATAGGGGTTGGGTGTAAACGGGACTGCCCAGTATGAGCCAATAGGCCCGCTGCAGTTTCCTCCATTCTTATGTTCTTATCTTCGCGTATACATGATGTAGCTCATGGGGTGTAGGTATACAGTCATAATTATGTACGTATTATGTACACATACATTCTATCACACACACACACACACACGCACAAATACACACACATGCAAGCGCACACACGCACGTATAAAGCCATACGCACACGCGCGCAGAGAGAGAGAGAGAGAGAGAGAGAGAGAGAGAGAGAGAGAGAGAGAGAGATCCTACCCTAAATGGACGAGACAGTCTAGACAAAAATTTAGTCTACAGGTGACCATGGCAACCTACCCACGCTTCTCCTACCCACACCTCCCCTACCCACGCCAATCCAACCCACACCCGCTATACCCACGCCTGTCTCACCCATGCCAATCCAGCCTACACCTGTCATACCCACGCCAATCCAATATACACCCCTACCAACATCTACCTTACCCACATATATTTACCTCACACACACACACACACACCTAGCGAGAGCCACATGTGTGTTTGAAGGTGTATAGGGTCTAAGCGGGCAACAGGTGTGTGTGTGTGAGCGCCACGTGACACCTGTATACACCTGTGGCTGGTCAGTAGGTGGTGAAGGGATCAGCACACAGGTGTGAACACGGCCTTGGGCAGGGGTCTCTCTCTCTCTCTCTCTCTCTCTCTCTCTCTCTCTCTCTCTCTCTCTCCAACAATACAAGCGCACGTATAGGTTATTACAGGTGTGTTTAGGACCTTCAGGTATGTATCTAGAACGCATACATGTGACTCCAACACTACAGAGCTTAAATACAAGTTTCTAAACTAACAATAATGGTGAGAGAGAGAGAGAGAGAGAGAGAGAGAGAGAGAGGATACAAGTTGTTACTCCACCCAGCACATCTGGGCGGGGACACATAGCTATCATTTTACTCCTGATAATAATATGGTGTTTGTCTGTCAAGAATCTGAGGTCACTGTGCGTAATAACTTAATTGACAGAGATCATTCGTTATAAACATGTGTGTGTGTGTGTGTGTGGGATAGGGAAAGTTAAGTTAGGTTAAGTTAGAACATACATCTTGAGTTACGAGAAATACTGAATTCATCATCAGAACATTTGTGAACCATACCTTTAGTCACCCCACCCCACAGCTACCCCCCGATGGAGAGCTTCATCACTCCCGACAGAGGCACGTGTGAGACCTGACCACCATACCTGTCCAGGTCACGAGTGTGTATGTGTGAGAGAGAGAGAGAGAGAGAGAGAGAGAGAGAGAGAGAGGGGGGTGTAGAGCCGTGTCTTACCCCACATGGCCACACCCATCTCTACGGGGGGTCGAAGCCCTCCCTCACCCCCTCCCTCACTCCCTACCTCAAACATAAACCCGTTACAATCAATTGTTGGGTTGAGAAGCGGGAAGGGGTAAAGGATGGGTGGAGGGGGGTTGGGTAGAGGAGAGGAGGGAGGGGTTTTTTTTTTTTTTTTTTGAGAAAGGAGGAGTGAAAGAAGATTAGAGGTGAGGGAAGGAAGTTATAGTTCGGAAATTGAAGAAATTTAGGAGGAGGTAAGAGAGGGCGGGCTGACCGCCTAGCTAAGCTAATAGTGTGTTAGGGTTGTGTCATGGGTTAGTTATTGTCTGTCAGTACAGGCACTAGACAGCCTACCCTGTCCCATATATGGGTGTTTTGAGGGCCTTATTTCATACCGCCGACCCGACTGGCGGATGCTGGTCTAGGGAGGTTGTCTATTGCCTGGCCGTGTAGATCGGGGGTGGTAATGGACCTTTTGAGATTTGGTAACTTTTTGGGAGCCATGTATGGTTGTTGTCGTTATCTGGTGGGAGTCTTTGAAGGAGTTCTTGCTCTGATCGTTCTATCTTTTGCCAGACTCTGCTGACCAGGGCGTGCAGCTGCTGGTTGATGGGTTTCATTCTCAGGTCTCTATGTATCTCGGCTGTGGTTGTGGTGTTAAGGGGTGGGAAGGGGTAGAGGTGTGGAGAAGGAGGGGAGGGGAGGGGAGAGGAGGAGGGTGGGGAGGGGTTAAGGGGTGGGAAGGGGTAGAGGTGTGGAGAAGGAGGGGAGGGGAGGGAGAGGAGGAGGGGTGGGGAGGGGTTAAGGGGTGGGAAGGGGTAGAGGTGTGGAGAAGGAGGGGAGGGGAGGGGAGAGGAGGAGGGGTGGGGAGGGGTTAAGGGGTGGGAAGGGGTAGAGGTGTGGAGAAGGGGGGGAGGGGAGGGGAGAGGAGGAGGGGTGGGGAGGGGTTAAGGGGTGGGAAGGGGTAGAGGTGTGGAGAAGGAGGGGAGGGGAGAGGAGGAGGGGTGGGGAGGGGTTAAGGGGTGGGAAGGGGTAGAGGTGTGGAGAAGGGGGAGGGGAGGGGAGAGGAGGAGGGGTGGGGAGGGGTTATGGGGTGGTAAGGGGTAGAGGTGTGGAGAAGGGGGGAGGGGAGGGGAGAGGAGGAGGGTGGGGAGGGTTAAGGGGTGGGAAGGGGTAGAGGTGTGGAGAAGGAGGGGAGGGGAGGGGAGAGGAGGAGGGGTGGGGAGGGGTTAAGGGGTGGGAAGGGGTAGAGGTGTGGAGAAGGGGGGGAGGGGAGGGGAGAGGAGGAGGGGTGGGGAGGGGTTAAGGGGTGGGAAGGGGTAGAGGTGTGGAGAAGGAGAGGAGGGGAGAGGAGGAGGGGTGGGGAGGGGTTAAGGGGTGGGAAGGGGTAGAGGTGTGGAGAAGGGGTGGAGGGGAGGGGAGAGGAGGAGGGGTGGGGAGGGGTTAAGGGGTGGGAAGGGGTAGAGGTGTGGAGAAGGAGAGGAGGGGAGGGGAGAGGAGGAGGGGTGGGGAGGGGTAAAGGGCTGGGAAGGGGTAGAGGTGTGGAGAAGGAGGGGAGGGGAGGGGAGAGGAGGAGGGGTGGGGAGGGGTTAAGGGGTGGGAAGGGGTAGAGGTGTGGAGAAGGGGGGGAGGGGAGGGGAGAGGAGGAGGGGTGGGGAGGGGTTAAGGGGTGGGAAGGGGTAGAGGTGTGGAGAAGGGGGGGAGGGGAGGGGAGAGGAGGAGGGGTGGGGAGGGGTTAAGGGGTGGGAAGGGGTAGAGGTGTGGAGAAGGGGGGGAGGGGAGGGGAGAGGAGGAGGGGTGGGGAGGGGTTAAGGGGTGGGAAGGGGTAGAGGTGTGGAGAAGGGGAGGAGGGGAGGGGAGAGTGAGGGAGGGGTTGGGAGGGTTAAGGGGTGGGAAGGGGTAGAGGTGTGGAGAAGGGGGGGAGGGGAGGGGAGAGGAGGAGGGGGGGGGAGGGGTTAAGGGGTGGGAAGGGGTAGAGGTGTGGAGAAGGGGGGGAGGGGAGGGGAGAGGAGGAGGGGTGGGGAGGGGTTAAGGGGTGGGAAGGGGTAGAGGTGTGGAGAAGGGGGGGAGGGGAGGGGAGAGGAGGAGGGGTGGGGAGGGGTTAAGGGGTGGGAAGGGGTAGAGGTGTGGAGAAGGAGAGGAGGGGAGGGGAAGGGTAAAGTGTCGCCATGTTAGTTGCTATCTATCTATCTATCTATCTATCTATCTGTTTGTCTATCTATCTATCTATCTATCTGTTTGTCTATCTATCTATCTGTTTGTCTATCTATCTATCTGTTTGTCTATCTATCTATCTGTTTGTCTATCTATCTATCTGTTTGTCTATCTATCTATCTATCTATCTATCTATCTGTTTGTCTATCTATCTATCTATC
>CAUDMG010000814.1:3435000-3592500 GCA_958450375.1 Homarus gammarus | reverse complement strand
TTCAAGGGTGAGGGGGTGGTCAGGGGGGGTCGGGGGTGGTCAGGGAGTGGTCAGGGGGTTCAAGGGTGACGGGGTGGTCAGGGTGGTCAGGGGGTTCAAGGGTGAGGGGGTGGTCAGGGGGTGATGGGTTGTGAGGTTGGTCAGGGAGGTCAGAGGGGTTGTCAGGGGGTTCAGGGGGTGGTCAGGGGGTTCAGGGGGTGGCCAGAGAGGATTGTTTATTTCTCATTCTACCAATGGATTGTCCAGTTGCCTCTCGTCGACTTGCTCCCCCCCCCCCCCACCCCAAAAAATGAGCAAAGGTGACAACTGCGTCGTACTGGTGTGGCTGCTCCCCTCCCCCCATGGCCTCGCTACCGTCAACAACAACAGATTTTTTCTTATAACTAACACTTAACAAACAAACCAACACTGAATGACTCACAAAGACATTTCATTACCCTTCCTATCCGTCGTCATGGGAACCAACCATCAATCAACCTTGTTAATATGTCGGTGTTGATGACGTGTATAAAGAGTTAGCTGTGTGGAAGGTCAACACACACGACCTACACCTTCTACGACCTACACCTTCTACGACCTACACCTTCTCTTACACACGACCTACACCTTCTCTTACACACGACCTACACCTTCTACGACCTACACCTTCTACGACCTACACTTTCTACGACCTACACCTTCTCTTACACACGACCTACACTTTCTCTTACACACGACCTACACCTTCTCTTACACACGACCTACACCTTCTCTTACACACGACCTACACCTTCTACGACCTACACCTTCTCTTACACACGACCTACACCTTCTCTTACACACGACCTACACCTTCTCTTACACACGACCTACACCTTCTCTTACACACGACCTACACCTTCTCTTACACACGACCTACACCTTCTACGACCTACACCTTCTCTTACACACGACCTACACCTTCTCTTACACACGACCTACACCTTCTCTTACACACGACCTACACCTTCTCTTACACACGACCTACACCTTCTCTTACACACGACCTACACCTTCTCTTACACACGACCTACACCTTCTCTTACACACGACCTACACCTTCTACGACCTACACCTTTTCTTACACACGACCTACACCTTCTCTTACACACGACCTACACCTTCTACGACCTACACCTTCTCTTACACACGACCTACACCTCTTCTGCTCAATTTTTTTTAATCTGTTAATGGCGGCAATAAATACACTAACTAAACCATCCAACTAACCAAACCTAACCTAACCCCCGATCATCATGTTAATGTTATAGTGGAGCCAGAGAGTCCGTCCACATGCATGTTTTGTGCCCCAATAAATCTGACCTAACCCACACTACTTTAACCTAGCCTAACCTGACCTAACCCACACTACCTTAACCTAACCTAACCTAACCTAACCTGACCTAACCCACCCTAACCTAACCGAACCTGACCTAACCCACACTACCTTAACCTAGCCTAACCTGACCTAACCCACCCTAACCTAACCGAACCTGACCTATCCCACACTACCTTAACCTAACCTAACCTAACCAACAAATGGAGTCATCATCGACCACTCATGACAGCCTGGCCTACGCCTTCATCAACAAACCAAAAATAACTTTTAGTGGAGTTTACCGCCAGACGAACCTTCGCCAGTGTACTGTTGTGGTGATCCCCCGTCGGGCACTGTGCAACCTGTTTGGCCTCAACACACGCCACGCCACGCCAACACACGTCTCTCCGCCACGCCACACCAACACACGTCGCCTCTCCTCCACGCCACGCCAACACACGTCGCCTCTCCGCCACGCCAACACACGTCGCCTCTCCTCCACGCCACGCCAACACACGTCGCCTCTACGCCACGCCACGCCAACACACGTCGCCTCTCCTCCACGCCAACACACGTCTCTCCGCCACGCCACACCAACACACGTCGCCTCTCCTCCACGCCACGCCAACACACGTCGCCTCTCCTCCACGCCACGCCAACACACGTCGCCTCTTCTCCACGCCACGCCAACACACGCCGCCTCTCCGCCACGCCACGCCCTTCTTCCACGCCACGTAAGACACTCCCTCCTCCGCCACGCCAACACACGCCGCCTCTCCGCCACGCCACGCCCATCTTCCACGTCTTACATGTAAAATACTCCACCTCCTCCCCATTCCTGTTTCACCAACTCCTCCTTCATCTCTTACCTACTCCTTCCTGTTCCACCAACTCCTCCTCCTTCATCTCTTACCTACTCCTTCCTGTTCCACCAACTCCTCCTCCTTCATCTCCTACCTACTCCTTCCTGTTCCACCAACTCTACACAGTACTCCTCCTTCGTCTACGGACACTCCTCTTCCTTCGTCTACGGACACTCCTCCTCCTTCGTCTACGGACACTCCTCTTCCTTCGTCTACGGACACTCCTCCTCCTTCGTCTACGGACACTCCTCCTCCTTCGTCTACGGACACTCCTCCTCCTTCGTCTACGGACACTCCTCCTCCTTCGTCTACGGACACTCCTCCTCCTTCGTCTACGGACACTCCTCCTCCTTCGTCTACGGACACTCCTCCTCCTTCGTCTACGGACACTCCTCCTCACTTCGTCTACGGACACTCCTCCTCCTTCGTCTACGGACACTCCTCCTCCTTCGTCTACGGACACTCCTCCTCCTTCGTCTACGGACACTCCTCCTCCTTCGTCTACGGACACTCCTCCTCCTTCGTCTACGGACACTCCTCCTCCTTCGTCTACGGACACTCCTCTTCCTTCGTCTACGGACACTCCTCCTCCTTCGTCTACGGACACTCCTCCTCCTTCGTCTACGGACACTCCTCCTCCTTCGTCTACGGACACTCCTCCTCCTTCGTCTACGGACACTCCTCTTCCTTCGTCTACGGACACTCCTCCTCCTTCGTCTACGGACACTCCTCCTCCTTCGTCTACGGACACTCCTCCTCCTTCGTCTACGGACACTCCTCCTCCTTCGTCTACGGACACTCCTCCTCCTTCGTCTACGGACACTCCTCCTCCTTCGTCTACGGACACTCCTCTCTCCTTCGTCTACGGACACTCCTCCTCCTTCGTCTACGGACACTCCTCCTCCTTCGTCTACGGACACTCCTCCTCCTTCGTCTAACGGACACTCCTCCTCCTTCGTCTACGGACACTCCTCCTCCTTCGTCTACGGACACTCCTCCTCCTTCGTCTACGGACACTCCTCCTCCTTCGTCTACGGACACTCCTCCTCCTTCGTCTACGGACACTCCTCCTCCTTCGTCTACGGACACTCCTCTTCCTTCGTCTACGGACACTCCTCCTCCTTCGTCTACGGACCCTCCTCCTCCTTCGTCTACGGACACTCCTCCTTCGTCTACGGACACTCCTCTTCCTTCGTCTACGGACACTCCTCCTCCTTCGTCTACGGACACTCCTCTTCCTTCGTCTACGGACACTCCTCTTCCTTCGTCTACGGACACTCCTCTTCCTTCGTCTACGGACACTCCTCCTTCTTCGTCTACGGACACTCCTCCTCCTTCGTCTACGGACACTCCTCCTTCGTCTACGGACACTCCTCCTCCTTCGTCTACGGACACTCCTCTTCCTTCGTCTACGGACACTCCTCTTCCTTCGTCTACGGACACTCCTCCTCCTTCGTCTACGGACACTCCTCCTCCTTCGTCTACGGACACTCCTCCTCCTTCGTCTACGGACACTCCTCCTCCTTCGTCTACGGACACTCCTCTTCCTTCGTCTACGGACACTCCTCCTCCTTCGTCTACGGACACTCCTCCTCCTTCGTCTACGGACACTCCTCCTCCTTCGTCTACGGACACTCCTCTTCCTTCATCTACGGACACTCCTCTTCCTTCGTCTACGGACACTCCTCCTCCTTCGTCTACGGACACTCCTCCTCCTTCGTCTACGGACACTCCTCCTCCTTCGTCTACGGACACTCCTCCTCCTTCGTCTACGGACACTCCTCCTCCTCAGGTTCTCGTAGGTCAGTTTATGTTCATGTGACGACTCCTTGGAAACTGCTTTTATGTAATGTGTTTGTTTATGTAAATCTTCTGTGTGTGTGTGTGTGTGTGTGTGTGTGTTTTAGTTCATTCTCACCTCCCAGAATAACTTGAACCCATTAGTACAGCATGGCAACACAGCCAAACAACACAGCAAGGTAGCACAAGGCAACACAACATTGCAGGTAACATGTAAACAGTATTTAATACTTGGGAAGCGAGATGATGCTTGGAATATGTGACCTCTCTCTCTCTCTCTCTTCTCTCTCTCTCTCTCTCTCTCTCGTTGTCCTAACCATGCTTTTTACGTTTAATACAATGAGTTTTGTGTCTCATACCATGATTTTGCGTTGATTATTATTATTATTATTATTGTTATTATTATTCACACACACACACACATAGCACCATCCCATCTATTGTTAGAATAATAAACAGCTCCTGGTTTATGTACTGTACAGCCCTGTAAATGTGTTGAACGTATATTATTGCCTAAATCACATGTAAGTTTGTATATTTTCAGCCACCGGCTGCAACTCTATTAATAAACCGTTTATTATTATTATTATTATTATTATTATTATTATTATTATTATTATTATTATCATTATTATTATCATTATTAGTATTATCATTATTATTATTATTCAACAGATCATTTAGTCAAATCTCAAAACATACACCATACATGATACACCATACAGCTGCCGTGATGGTGGTGGTAGTGATGGTAGGAGTGGTGATGACAACCCACGGAGCGATGGCTGTCGTGATGACTATACCAGACACACACCCCCTCCCCTCCCTACCCCTCACACCTCCCTGCTTCCCTTCCCTTTCTCTCTCCTCCCTTTACTCCTCACCCTCCCTTTACTGCCTTCGTTACTCCCTCCCTTCCTCTCTCCTTCACTTCCCCCCATCACTGCCTCCCTCCTTCTCTCCCTCCCTCTCTCCCTCCCTCCCTCCCTCCCTTCCTCTCTCCCTCCCCTTCCCTCCATCCCTCCCTCCTTCTCTGCCTCCCCTTCTCTCCATCACTCCCTCCCTCCCCTTCCCTCCATCCCTCCCTCCTTCTCTGCCTCCCCTTCCCCCATCACTGCCTCCCTCCCTCTCTCCCTCCCTCCCTCCATCACTCCCTCCCTCCATCCCTCCCTCCTTCTCTGCCTCCCTCTCTCCTCCTCCCTCCATCCACCTCCCTCCCCTCCCTCCCTCCCTCCTCCTCCTTCTCCCCTCCCTCTCTCCCTCCCTCCCTCTCTCCCTCCCCGCTCCCTCCACTCCCTCCCCTCCCCTTCTCTGCCTACCCCCTTCACCCTCCCTCCCCTCCCTCCCTCCCTCCCTCCCTCCCTCCTCCCCTTCCCTCCCTCCCTCCCTCCTTCTCTGCCTCCCTCCCTCTCTCCCTCCCTCCCTCCCTCCCTCTCTCCCTCCCCTTCCCTCCATCCCTCCCTCCTTCTCTGCCTCCCCTTCCCTCCCTCCCTCCCTCCCTCCCTCCATCCCTCCCTCCCTCTTTCCCTCCCCTTCCCTCCCTCCCTCCCTCCCTCTCCCTCCCTCCTCCCTCCCTCTCTCCCTCCCTCCCTCCATCACTCCCTCCCTCCCTCCCTCCCTCCTTCTCTGCCTCCCTCCCTCTCTCCATCACTCCCTCCATCCCTCCAACCCAACGGAAGTATACAATATTCCCGTCTTTAACTTATCTCTCAATACACATCACGTCATAAAGGCTATAATGTACCTCATAAATTCTCTGCTAATGACTAAGTGTTCAACAACTCCAAGGGAATTTATTAACACCTTACCTTACACTATATAGCTGTCTGGCTGTCTCCCTTCTTCTTCTTCTTCTTCTTCTTCTTTCAACTGTAAGAAAATTAATTAGTGAAAATGCTGAGTCATAATTATCTTAAAACAAATAGACACAGACAAAGAATAAGGGGTAAACATGCGATAGATAGATAGATAGATAGATAATGAAGTACAAGCTGTGCCACTGTACTGTAGAAGAAGTGGCACTACTGAAGGGAGCCACTTGAGGGTTAAGGTGCCGTCTGCTGATTAAGATCTGAGATAGTCCACCTTGTTACATGATGTGTCGTCCTTATCTCACTATTGTTACCTGTACACACCTGTACATACCTATCTATATATGTCTCTCTACACCTGTACACACCTGTCTATACCTGTACACACCTGTCTATACCTGTCCACACCTGTCTCTTTTCCTCTATTTTCGCTTTTTCCCTTATTTATCTTTTTCTCTTTATTTTCGTCTATTTTGTGCAATTTTTCTATCGTTTTCGACTTTTTCTTCCTTTATATTGTGTACTGTTTCTTCTATGTACGTCATTCTCTCCTCCGTACAGTGTGAAGAACAAAACGAAACAATTACCGAAAAATAATGATCATAAAATTACTGTACAATAAAAATAGGAAAACAATCTGGCAACACCGCGCAGTATTGCCAGATAATGTTTTTCTTGTTAGTATTTTATTATTATTATTGTTGTTGTTGTTGTTGTTGTTGTTAATCATTGTTTCCTTGTTCTTCCTCCTCCTCCTCTTCTTCTTTCCTTAGCATTACTTCATTTTTTTCTTTCAGTCATTCTTCCTCACTTAACCTAGCCTTAGTTTAACACACCACAAAGTCCATTACAGTGAAACCTCTATTTAACGGCTTAATAGAGAGGAAAGTCCTTTATATCGTGGGTCCATTAGATGTGAAACCCTCCATCTAACGGATTATATGGAGAGAAGTCCGCTATATGGAGGTTTCACTTAATTTACCTAGTGGCCACCCATAGAGGACGTCGTGGTGAGGGAAGGAGGTTTGGTTAGGTTAGGTTTTGGTGTCGTCTCATTTTAGGGGTTATGGGTCAGAGAGAGAGAGAGAGAGAGAGAGAGAGAGAGAGAGAGAGAGAGAGACGCCTCCTGGGAGAGTCACGACCACTCTCACCTGCTCCCCCTCCCTCTCACCTGCTCCCCTCCCTCTCCCCCATCCCTTTCCTAATCCCTCACTCCCTCTCTCCTCCCCATTCACCCCCCCCCCTCGCACGTATTGGGGGTGTAGGGGGGAGATAGGAGGGAGGGAAAGAAGGAGGTTAGGAAGGAAGGGTCTATTACTCTCTCTCTCTCTCTCTCTCTCTCTCTCTCTCTCTCTCTCTCTCTCTCAGGTGAGTCAGGGTCTCACCTGTCGCGGAATCACCATTGTTTTCCTGTCCCCAATGTGTGGCTCTCATCACCACCCTTGTGTTCACCACCACATCTCACCACCACCACACCTCACCACCACCACCAGACCTCACCACCATCACCACCATCATCACCATAACTGAGTAAGTTATAATAACCCTTGTGTTCACTATCCTATCTTTATCTCACACACACACACACACACACACACACACACACACGTCTGCCTTATCTAGGGAGGTTCCTTGATACGAAGGGAAAAGGGATGGGGAAGAAAGGAAGAAGGAGAGAGGAGGGAGGGGAAGGGGAGGAAGGGTAAGGGGGGGTAGGGGAAGGGGGTAGGGGAGGGGAGGGGAGGGGAGAGTTGCGTGAGTGATGAATCAGTGATGAGTTTGTCGTATACCAGCTGGGCCTCTCCTCTCCTCTTCCCCTTCCCCTAGCCTCCCCACTACACCCCGGAGAGATGGGGAGCCACGAAAGGGGACAACTTTTCCATGATTCTGGAATGGAAATATGACTCATTTTTACATCCCACCCCTCCCCTCCCATCCCTCCCTTCACCTCCCCATCTTTCCCTTTACCTCCCCGTCCCTCCCTTCACCTCCCCTCCCGTCCCTCCCTTCACCTCCCCATCCCTCCCCTCTCTATCCCTCTCATCCCACCTCTCCCCTCCCTTTCCCACTCCCTAAATTCGTGTCACCTAGGAAGGGGAAGACGTGTGAGTGAGGAGAGGAGGGGTGAGTGGGGAGAGGAGGGGTGAGTAGGAGGGGTGAGAGGGGGAGGGTGAGTGGGGAGAGGAGAGAGGGGCAACGACTTCTGGGGGGTCGTGATTCACAGCTGGTCGTATGATAGATTTTCCCGCCAAGTGTGTGTGGATGTTATAACACACGCACGCACGCACACACACACACACACACACACACACACACACACACACACACACACTTAAAGCACTAAGCCACCGTAATCAAAGGGTTATATTTCTAACACTTAAAAACTTCACAAAACTCTACGTGAACTTGAGGCTAAATAGACACATTTTACCTTTCAAATCCATTCATCAACCCAATAATTATTTCCATTACTGAAAGGTTAAATTTAATCAACTTTTTACCTGCGTATTATTGGTGTAAGTTCCTGCCAGTGATTGACAATATAATTTCAGGTGTGGTAGGCGTGTGGTGGTGGTGTGGCGTGTGGTGTGATGGTAGGCGTGTGGTGGTGGTGTGGTGTGATGGTAGGTGTGTGGTGGAGGTGTGGTGTGATGGTAGGAGTGTGGTGTGGTGGTAGGTGTGTGGTGTGATGGTAGGTGTGTGGTTTGGTGGTGTGTGGTGGAGGTGGTGGTGGTGGTGGTAGTGTAGTGATGATGATGACACTACGTGATGATGGTGATAATGATAGTGATGGTGACGTTATGTGAATGGTCATGATGATGATGATGGTGACGCTACGTGATGGTGATGGTGACGCTACGTGATGATGATGATGAGTGACGCTACGTGGTGATGATGGTGACGCTACGTGATAGTGATGATGGTGACGCTACGTGATGATGATGATGTTGATGGTGACGCTACGTGATGGTGATGATGGTGGAGGAGAAGGGATGAGACGTCTTATCTCCCACACTACCTCTCTCTCTCTCTCAGGGCACATCACTTATCTCTAACGCTATCTTCCCTCTAGAGGCAATGCCTCTCTCTCTCTCTCTCTCTCTCTCTCTCGTAACTGTTTTCCACCCATCTGTCTCATTTTACTGTGTGTGTGTGTGTGTGTGTGTGTGTGTGTAGGAGGGGGAAGGAGGGAGGAGACAGAAGGAGGTGGAGGCAAGGAAGAGGCAAAAAGAGGAAGCAGGGTGGGGGAAGAGGAAGGAAGAGGGAGAAAAGGGGAGGAGGAGGAGGAGGCAAGGAAAAAGCAGAAAAGGGAAAAGTTAGGGATAAGGAAGAGGAAGAAGATAGGGGTAAGGAACAAGCAAAGAGGAGAGGAGGGAGGAAGAGGAGAGGAGGGAGGAAGAGGAGAGGAGGGGGAAGAGGAGAGGAGGGAGGAAGAGGAGAGGAGGGAGGAAGAGGAGAGGAGGGAGGAAGAGGAGAGGAGGGAGGAAGAGGAGAGGAGGGAGGAAGAGGAGAGGAAGGAGGAAGAGTAGAGGAGGGAGGAAGAGGAGAGGAGGGAGGAAGAGGAGAGGAGGGAGGAAGAGGAGAGGAGGGAGGAAGAGGAGAGGAGGGCGAAGAGGAGAGGAAGGAGGAAGAGGAGAGGAGGGAGGAAGAGGAGAGGAGGGAGGAAGAGGAGAGGAGGGAGGAAGAGGAGAGGAGGGAGGAAGAGGAGAGGAGGGAGGAAGAGGAGAGGAGGGAGGAAGAGGAGAGGAGGGAGGAAGAGGAGAGGAGGAAGAAGAGGAGAGGAGGGAGGAAGAGGAGAGGAGGGAGGAAGAGGAGAGGAGGGAGGAAGAGGAGAGGAGGGAGGAAGAGGAGAGGAGGGAGGAAGAGGAGAGGAGGGGAGGAAGAGGAGAGGAGGGAGGAAGAGGAGAGGAGGGAGGAAGAGGAGAGGAGGGAAGGAAGAGGAGAGGAGGGAGGAAGAGGAGAGGAGGGAGGAAGAGGAGAGGAGGGAGGAAGAGGAGAGGAGGGAGGAAGAGGAGAGGAGGGAGGAAGAGGAGAGGAGGGAGAAGAGGAGAGGAAGGAGGAAGAGGAGAGGAGGGAGGAAGAGGAGAGGAGGGAGGAAGAGGAGAGGAGGGAGGAAGAGGAGAGGAGGGAGGAAGAGGAGAGGAGGGAGGAAGAGGAGAGGAGAGGAGGAAGAGGAGAGGAGGGAGGAAGAGGAGAGGAGGGAGGAAGAGGAGAGGAGGGAGGAAGAGGAGAGGAGGGCGAAGAGGAGAGGAGGGAGGAAGAGGAGAGGAGGGAGGAAGAGGAGAGGAGGGAGGAAGAGGAGAGGAGAGGAGGAAGAGGAGAGGAGGGAGGAAGAGGAGGAGAGGAGGGAGGAAGAGGAGAGGAGGGAGGAAGAGGAGAGGAGGGAGGAAGAGGAGAGGAGGGAGGAAGAGGAGAGGAGAGGAGGAAGAGGAGAGGAGAGGAGGAAGAGGAGAGGAGGGGGGAAGAGGAGAGGAGGGAGGAAGAGGAGAGGAGGGAGGAAGAGGAGAGGAGGGAGGAAGAGGAGAGGAGGGAGGAAGAGGAGAGGAGAGGAGGAAGAGGAGAGGAGGGGGGAAGAGGAGAGGAGGGAGGAAGAGGAGAGGAGGGAGGAAGAGGAGAGGAGGGAGGAAGAGGAGAGGAGGGAGGAAGAGGAGAGGAGGGAAGAAGAGGAGAGGAGGGAGGAAGAGGAGGGAGGAAGAGGAGGAGAGGAGGGAGGAAGAGGAGAGGAAGGGAGGAAGAGGAGAGGAGGGAGGAAGAGGAGAGGAGGGAGGAAGAGGAGAGGAGGGAGGAAGAGGAGAGGAAGGAGGAAGAGGAGAGGAGGGAGGAAGAGGAGAGGAGGGAGGAAGAGGAGAGGAGGGAGGAAGAGGAGAGGAGGGAGGAAGAGGAGAGGAGGGAGGAAGAGGAGAGGAGGGAGGAAGAGGAGAGGAGGGAGGAAGAGTAGAGAAGGGAGGAAGAGGAGAGGAAGAGGAGAGGAGGGAGGAAGAGGAGAGGAGGGAGGAAGAGGAGAGGAGGGAGGAAGAGGAGAGGAGGGAGGAAGAGGAGAGGAGGGAGGAAGAGGAGAGGAGGGCGAAGAGGAGAGGAAGGAGGAAGAGGAGAGGAGGGAGGAAGAGGAGAGGAGGGAGGAAGAGGAGGGAGGAAGAGGAGGGAGGAAGAGGAAGAGGAGAGGGAGGAAGAGGAGAGGAAGGAGGAAGAGGAGAGGAAGGAGGAAGAGGAGAGGAGGAGAGGAAGGAGGAAGAGGAGAGGAGGGAGGAAGAGGAGAGGAAGGAGGAAGAGGAGAGGAAGGAGGAAGAGGAGAGGAGGGAGGAAGAGGAGAGGAGGGCGAAGAGGAGAGGAAGGAGGAAGAGGAGAGGAGGGAGGAAGAGGAGGGCAGCTGGGCAGGTCACCAGACAACAGCTCAGACAGGCAGACACCAGAAGCAGACGGCATCACACCCAGCTGCTGCGATCCGTAGAGGAACAGGAGTGGTGGCAACAGGAAGAAGCTGTCCTGTAATGGTGGCAACAGACACGTAACAGCAACAATGGACAGTCACGTAACAACAATAGTTAAGTCACGTAACATCAGCAGTTAACAGTCACGTAACAACAATAGTTAAGTTACGTAACTGCAACAGTTAACAGTAACGTAACAGCAACAGTCAACAGTAACGTAACAGCAGGGTTGGAAAAAATCATGATTTAAAAAAAAAAAAAAATCGATTTATTTGATTTAAATCGGATTTTTTTTTATTTAAATCGATTTTTTTTACTAATTGCATCAAAATAATATTTTTAAACCATAAAAACAGTATTTTTCAACCAAAGCTTATTCAGGATAATAAACAGAAAATTGGCATTAAGATATTTATGCAGTAGATGTACCAATGGAAGTTAACACAATAATATTATTTTTGTAAAATAAAAGAAAACTGGTAACATATCTTACATTTGAGGAGAGCACAAAGCCAAACGTAATGAAATTTAACATAAATGCTCTTATAGGATTACAGTGTTTCAAAAATTAATAACTTAACTTCTTCAAGTCAACAGAATAATATTCTCAATTTGTAAAAAAAATAATACTGGTAACAAGTTTATTTTCTTACATTTGTAGGATTATAGTGTGTTAAGAATTACTGGTAATAACTTCAAGTCAACACAGGATTATAGTGTATTAAGAATTACCGGTAATAACTTCAAGTCAACACAGGATTATAGTGTGTTAAGAATTACCGGTAAGAACTTCAAGTCAACACAATATTCTCATTCTGTAAACAACAAAAATAGTTCAAAACATTTAAATTAGCTTAGTTGAACATTGAAATGCTTATGTACTGTGACAAGCTTCGATGCCTTTTCCTGTCCTAGGCGATTTCTTACCTTTGAGTGTACAAATCCATATGTGGAAAAAATTCTCTCAACCCCTGCTGATGATGCAACAGCTGTAAATAATTGCCTAGGAACATCCATTACATTTTCTGCAATATCATTGGCAAAATACAGCCACCAAGCAAGGGGTGAGAGAGATTTTACAACATCTTTACCAAAATAGACCTCTTTAAATGGTGCCCTTCTTCTATGGAAGGACATTAATGTTGAAAGGAAATGTGGAAGAGACTCGCACACACACTGTTCTGCAATGTCTCGCTGCTCAGGAGTCAGATGTCTGCCCTGATACCTTGGATCTATCACATTAGCTAGAAAATGGGCAGGTGTCAATGCTACTTTGATTCTTTTTTCAAAATTATCCATATCCTTCTTATCTGTTAAATACTCCTTAATATCAGTTTTCAGTTTTACCCAAATTTCTACAGCATCACTTAATAGGGTATGTTCTCTCTGGGCACAGTCCAATGCCACAGCAATAGGCTTAAGTCTCTCTAAATAGTCGTCTGCAGTTCTTTTTAATGCCTTATTATTAACTTTCCTTTCAATTTTCTTATCAATGTCTTCACTATTTTCTTTGCACACTTTGACAAGGGTCTCCCAGTTCTTTAAATAAGATTCAATAGAATCTGTCACTGTGTGCCATCGTGTGTCTGATGGCATTACTAGCATTGTTCCTCCTGCTCTTCTATACAAAGATCCTGGGATGTGATGATTTCTGAAGTACTTAATGATTTCAGTAATGTGCTCCTTAATGTTCTTGATTTGCAGGTCTTGTGAAAGCAAATATAACAAGTGTGCAGAGCAACCATGTGTTATAATGGATTTATCTTGTCTGAATTCACTTCTCATTTTTGCCATATTAGCAGCATTATCTGTTACATAGCTTCTTACAGTGCATCCAAATTTGTCTTCACACTTTTTTGCAGCACATTCAGCTAATTTCAACAGATAGTCAGCTGTGTGTCTTGAGTCTGTGTCTGTAGAGTCAACAAGATAAATACAGTTGTCCGCTGTTAAAGTTACACATACTATAGGCTCATTATGGACATTACTCCATCCATCCATGGCCATGCAAACTGTTTTCCCACCAAGTTCTTCTGAATAATTCTTAATCACTGAATCGTAGGCTTGATCCAAAAGAGACCCTCCAATTTGATGTCTATTAGGTGGAACATATCCTGGTCTTACCATTTTAATCATCTTGATAAACTCTTCATGCTCCACTGTTCGGTAGGGGGAATTTGTTGCATACTTATATATAATTAGCAACCTGCTGATCCAAAGTGACTTTTTCAGACTTAGTAGTTTTTATCAGAAACCAGTTATGCTTTTTGGGTCCATAGAACTCTCTCTCTTAAATAGTGAGGGAGAAGGAGCATCTGATATATTTGTAACTAGAGATGATGATGATGAAGCTTTTGAAAGTGAGGTGCTTGGATGAGGTGATGAGAAAACAGTTATTAGTAAAAAAAATCATTTTGATTTAAATCATGATTTTTTACTCTGATTTAAATCGATTTAAATCATGTGATTTAAATCATTTGGTTTAAATCATAACAACCCTGCGTAACAGCAACATTTAAAAGTCACGTAACAGCAGCAGTTAACAGTCATGTAACAGCAACATTTAAGTCACGTAACAGCAACAGTTAAGTCACGTAACAGCATCAGTTAACAGTCACGTAACAGTGACAGTTAAAAGTCACGTAACAGCAGCAGTTAACAGTCACGTAATAGCAACAGTTAAAAGTCACGTAACAGCAGCAGTTAACAGTCACGTAATAGCAACAGTTAAAAGTCACGTAACAGCACCAGTTAACAGTCACGTAACAGCAACAATTAACAGCATCATTGAATTGAATTGTAACAGTTTATTTAGCCAGAAAAACACAGATACAGAGTAGATAATAATAACAATATTAACATGGCTGAGCCAGTTGAGAACCTGAGCTCTCTTTGGGAGTGTGGTAACATTCTGACATGTTCTTATTACCACCACGCTATGTGTACTATTCCAGATGTTACATAATACTTCCTTGAGATAAACGTACAGCAGTATGTCAGGTGCCTACAAGACAGCTCAGGCTTTCAACTGGCTCAGCCATATTGTTATCGACTGTGTATCTGTGTTTTTCTGGCTAAATAAACTGTTTCAATATCAATATCAATGACCCGGGCAACAGCATCATAACGGCAGCAAGGTTCGTGTGGTGACAGAGACAGGGGAGGAACGGGGCGGAGCGGGGCGGGGCGAGGCAGGGCGGGGCGGAGCAGGGTAAGGGCGACGGCGATGACATGTGTGAGCCGAGAGGAAGACGCCCGCACCCAGGTCAGGAGACAACCCGCTGACCGTCGGCCCCCGCCCCTCCCACCCACAAACACACTCAACGCCGCCCCTTCCTCCGCCCTCTCTCTCACTGATCAATATTTCCAATGTTCTTTTACAGATGTAAATGTCACGGGTCTAAAATGACGATTGGTTATAAAGTAATCATAGATTGAAATGTCATGTGAGCGCCGGTGAGTTGCGCCGCGCCGCTGGGTCGCCACACACCGCCACACACATACCCCTCCCTCCCTCCCGCGCACACCACTACCTCACACTTGTTACTAAGGAAATTAACCTTCCTTGGGCCCTACCATTCAGTTTCCGTCAGATAACACAACACACTGGCTTTGAGTTAGGACAGCAGCAGCTACTGTACAGCCAGTACAGCAGCACCAGCAAGAACAGCATCGAGAGCACTGATGCAGGGGGGCCCACGTGGAGGTGACGTCAAGACCAGCTTAAGAGAGAACCCTTACCCTACCACCACCACCACCAGCAGCTGCGGGTAGATGTGGGCGCCCCTCTACAGTGCCGCTCCTCCCGTGTCACATATTGTGGTAACTACCGACAGGTGTAGTTAATGAACAAGGGTGGCAGGGAACAGGGAGCTGGGGCTTCTGTAGTGGTAAGTCCTCACTGCCACTACCCTGGAGAAAGTCAGTACCTCCTCCAACACCTCCATTAGTTAATTGTGGAAGAGTTTATTGGAGGTGTTGGTGAGGGTGGAGGAGGTGGGTGGGGGTGGGTGTAGCGGTGTGTGGCAACCCAGGGCGGGGCTGCAGGTGAGCGTGTCGCTGGGCCCGGCCGCCTCACTCCGCCGCCGACCACGCTGCCGACCAGTGCAACCCGCTCTCCAAGCTCGTCCGTGAACCACGACAACGCCGCCCGCACCACCTACACTACACGCCTCCAGTTGCTGCTGCGCCTAGCCCGCCCACGCCACCACCCTGGCGGCCGCCCACAATAGAGAGGGGCAGGCGGTGAGCAGCTGCCCCTTGACCCAGGTGCAGTCCCCGCAGCGGTCACCACCACTGCACCACCGCACTGCCGCTGCACCACAATTTACACCATATTGCACCAATATCTCCGCACACTCACCCTGACCACCACCACCGCACCTCAACCTCCAATAGTAGTTAACGTCTGCAACTTGCACTTCACGTCATAGTGTCGTGCAGGCGAGTGTTGTGTCGTAAAAGACAACTCTGTATGTGTCCCGGCCAGAGTCTGTGTGTTATAAGTGAACCATGTGTGATGTAATACACCGCCCACACCACACGGGGTCCACCCAAGTGCCCCAGCTGTCTGCCCGCCCCTTACTATTGCCCCTTCACACCCTTTAGTTTTCACTCTCCTCCCCTTATTTTCAACTCTTTCGATTAGTTGGCAACGTGGTGCGCATCGTTGCCTAAACCCGAGACATGGAGCAAATATTTGTAGATGGATGTTTACAGCTGACAACCGTGTGGTGGGGGTTGGGGGGCCAGGCAGGCGGCGCCGGGTCCTACAGCGGCCTGGCAGGCAGACAGTATCGCGTGCTGCCCCACACCCGCTGTAGTTTTGTGACAGTCAGGATTGATTTATGGATCCCACGGCCCGGTCAGGTGGAGCCAGGAGGGCGCCTTAACACACTCCCATGAGACCCAACACAGGGTGCCTGTAACAGTCGCTGATGGTGGTGGTGCCCCCCTACAGTGTGAAGGGTAGGGGACGGTACTCTTAAGGTGTACCCTGTAGTAAGAGGTACCTCGCTGTAGTAGTTGTTGTTGTAGAGTATTATACAGTACTGTAGAAATGCACCTGAACCAATACATGTGTTCACCTCACTCCCTGGACACAATCATCCTCTTGTGAACGTCTAAGAGGTCATTCCACGCCTCCTTCGGCGTGTAGGACATCACACACGCAGAAGGAGGTAGATCCTGCACGTTTCTACAAGCCTTCAGGAGGGACAGGAGTCCTTCACTAGCCCCCCAGGACCCGTAGAAGGAGGTCACACGTCCACAGATGTCAGGTAGGATCACCACTGCTCCTTATAAGGCTCTACTGTACACTAGTGACCGAGCCTCCTACACCTCTCTCTCTCTCTTCTATGTGCTATCACGCTCCTCTTCTTCTTCCTCCTCCTCCTCCTGTCTCATCCTTCTTCTTCTTCTTCTTCTTCCTCCTCCCATGTTACCATACTCCTCCTCCTTCCTCCCTTGTACACCAATAACCTATGGTGTCTGTCCCGAGGTTTGATGCCCTGAAGATTAACCATCCTAACGTTAACCTACCTAACACTAACCTAACCTACCTAACACTAACCTAACCTACCTAACACTAACCTACTCTTCATATTTATCTATCTCGCTTAACCTAATGACCATGATATAGTTTTATTTACATTAAGGACACATTTGGTGAGGTTAGGTTAAATTACTTCAGTATTTGTGTATGATTTTTTTATTTTGTTCGTGGTATTCTATGAAACACTATGACCAAGTGGCGGGTTTGTTCGTCGTATTCCATGAAACACTATGACCAAGTGGCGGGTTTGTTCGTTGTATTCCATGAAACATTATGACCAAGTGGCGGTTTGTTCGTGGTATTCCATGAAACACTATGACCAAGTGGCGGTTTGTTCGTGGTATTCCATGAAACACTATGACCAAGTGGCGGGTTTGTTCGTCGTATTCCATGAAACACTATGACCAAGTGGCGGTTTGTTCGTGGTATTCCATGAAACACTATGACCAAGTGGCGGTTTGTTCGTGGTATTCCATGAAACACTATGACCAAGTGGTGGGTTTGTTCGTGGTATTCCATGAAACACTAACTATATGGCAGTTCTGTTCGTGGGATTTTGTTAACATTGACCAATCGGCTGGCCTGTTCGTGGTACCGTTATTTCATTAAACATTGACCAAATCACGGTTCAGTTCGTGGTATTCCATTTAACACTGCCCGTGTTGGCGGTAAGATAAGCTAACATTGACCACTGTACTACAACCTTCCAGCAACACTCACTGCCACACGTAATGCTCGATATATTCTCCTTTACTTTATAAATATTATCTAATGTGTGTGTATCCGTACCTGTGTGTGTGCGTCACAGGTAATCGTTTAATTGACCAACATCTAACACGCTTGATAAATAATTCACCCCAATTTTATAAAGCGTTACAACACCGGGCCGCGTCACATCTGCATCATCTGTGCTTCAGCTCCATGCTTTATTTCTGCGTCACTTATGCTTCACCTACCTGCGTCATACCTGAGTCACATCACTCCTTGGCGTAACGTTAAGCATAATTCCCTCCATAATTACTATAATTTTCCTTATCAAAGCTGCCACCACCACTACCACCGTCACCACCACTACCACCGTCACCACCATGACCACCACCACTACCACCGTCACCATGACCACCACCACTACCACCGTCACCACCATGACCACCACTACCACCGTCACTACCATGACCACCACCACTACCACCACCACCACCACCACTACCACCAGCACTACCACCGTCACCACCACTACCACCACCACTACCACCGTCACCACCATGACCACCACCACCACCGTCACTACCATGACCACCACCACCACCGTCACTACCATGACCACCACCACTACCACCACCACCACCACTACCACCAGCACTACCACCGTCACCACCATGACCACCACTACCACCGTCACTACCATGACCACCACCACTACCACCACCACCACCACTACCACCAGCACTACCACCGTCACCACCACTACCACCACCACTACCACCGTCACCACCACTACCACCACCACTACCACCGTCACCACCATGACCACCACCACCACCGTCACTACCATGACCACCACCACTACCACCACCACTACCACCAGCACTACCACCGTCACCACCACTACCACCACCACTACCACCGTCACCACCATGACCACCACCACCACCGTCACTACCATGACCACCACCACTACCACCAGCACTACCACCGTCACCACCACTACCACCACCACTACCACCGTCACCACCACTACCACCACCACTACCACCGTCACCACCATGACCACCACCACCACCGTCACTACCATGACCACCACCACTACCACCACCACTACCACCAGCACTACCACCGTCACCACCACTACCACCACCACTACCACCGTCACCACCACTACCACCACCACTACCACCGTCACCACCATGACCACCACCACCACCGTCACTACCATGACCACCACCACTACCACCACCACTACCACCACCACTACCACCGTCACCACCATGACCACCACTACCACCACCACTACCACCACCACTACCACCGTCACCACCATGACCACCACCACCACCGTCACTACCATGACCACCACCACTACCACCACCACTACCACCACCACTACCACCGTCACCACCATGACCACCACTACCACCACCACTACCACCACCACTACCACCGTCACCACCACTACCACCACCACCACCACCGTCACCACCATGACCACCACCACCACCGTCACCACCATGACCACCACCTTTATTAACTGATTGTAGAGTTCAAATCTCTCTCTCTCTCTCTCTCTCTCTCTCTCTCTCTCTCTCTCTCTCTCTCTCACGTACTAAGCTTCTATTTATGTCAATATAAAGAAAATAATACAATAGTAATGTTAATGTTTTTGTTAATTAGCTAAAATAAAACTTATATTTCATGTTAATTGAGTGAAATTTTGTCTCATGGTTAGTGAGTGTTAATTCAATTACCTGTTTCTGCATTAAATTATGATGATATAAGCCCGTATACCTGTGTGTGTGTGTGTGTGTGTGTGTGTGTGTGTGTGTGTAACAGCTCAAACATGTTATAATCATTTGCATTAACGTTAAAATAAACGAATTCATTCTACTGATACTAGTCTACTGTACCACAAGTACTACCACTATCATTACCACAAGTACTACCACTATCATTACCACAAGTACTACCACTATCATTACCACAAGCACTACCACTATCATTACCACAAGTACTACCACTATCATTACCACAAGTACTACCACTATCATTACCACAAGTACTACCACTATCATTACCACAAGTACTACCACTATCATTACCACAAGTACTACCACTATCATTACCACCACCACTACCAACACCACTACATTTTTACGTGGCCTCCAGCCTCCCCCAAGAGCCACACACCTTCGCCACCATACAAAAGTGGCTGCTACTACCACCACCACTACCACCACCACCACTACCACCACCACTACCACTACCACCACCACTACCACCACCACCACCACTACCACCACCACTACCACCACCATTACCACCACCACTACCACCACCACCACCACCACTACCACCACCACTATAATATAATGGTTGCCCCTCGTGTTGCCGGCCATAGGGTCACCCTGAATTAACGAAGTGTACAACCCAAGAACACCGAGCAACTCGCCTACTGCACTGGCCAACCCTTCCCCAGAACCCGATCCGCTGCATGTCGACTAACACCCAAGTTCCCAATTACTGCTGGACACACACACCACTGAGGCTATCCACACGTATATAGCATCAAAACTGTCATCATAACACGTATACAATAATCTTGATATAGTGAGATGCTCAGCTAACACTTCACTTGAGCTCGACCTAGAGAGCTACCGAGTATTACCTAACCTAACCTATCCTAACCTAACCTAACCTAACCTAACTTAACCTATCCTAGCCTAACCTAACCTAACCTTATACTTGAATTCATTACTTGAGAATTTAATATAGCAATTGGTGAAAATGTTTAAGGTTAATATCAGTGTTAATATAGGTTAATATCAGTGTTAATATAGGTTAATATCAGTGTTAATATAGGTTAATATCAGTGTTAATATAGGTTAATATCAGTGTTAATATAGGTTAATGTTTAGATTGCACACCGCAGTTTATTTCACCTGAAGAATAGACGTCCCAGGAAGACACAGTAAGGGGGTCAGGGGGAGACAGTAAGGGGGTCAGGGGGAGACAGAAAGGGGGTCAGGGGGAGACAGTAAAAGGGTCAGGGGGAGACAGTAAGGGGGTCAGGGGGAGACAGTAAGGGGGAGGGAGGTAATGTATAGAACAGACCCCAACACACGTAACATTATCCCGGGTAAATATTGGACTTGGGGTCACCATCACATAGCGCTGGATCCCTGCACTCTCTCTCTCTCCTGAGTGGTCATGTGGCCCTCTGAGTGACCATGTGGCCCTCTGAGTGACCATGTACCCCTTTGACCAAGTGGACCTCTGAATGACCATGTGGACCTCTGAGTGACCATGTGGCCCTTTGAGTAACCATGTGGTTCTCCTGATTGACCATTTGGTCCTCTGAGTGACCATGTGGCCCTGTAAGTGACAATGTGCCCCTCTGAGTGACCATGTGGCCTTCTGAATGGCCATGCAGCACTCCTGAGTGACCACATGGCATTCTGAGTGACCACGTGGCCTTCTGAGTGATCACGTGGCCTTCTGAGTGACCGTGTGACCCTTTGAATAACCGTGTGGCCCTTTGAGTGATCATGTAGCTCTCCTGAGCGACCATGAAGCCCTCCTGAGTGACCATGTGGCTCCTGAGCGACCATGTAGCCCTCCTGAGTGACCATGTGGCTCCTGAGCGACCATGTGGCCACCTGAGTGACCACGTGGCCCTCCTGAGTGACCACGTGGCCCTCCTGAGCGACCATGTGGCCACCTGAGTGACCACGTGGCCCTCCTGAGCGACCATGTGGCCCTCCTAAGCGACCGTGTGGCCCTCCTGAGGGACCATGTGGCCCTCCTAAGCGACCACGTGGCCCTCCTAATTGACCACGTGGCCCTCCTAAGTGACCACGTGGCCTTCCTGAGTGACCATCTTGAGTTGGTGATAACATAAGAACATAAGAATGGAGGAAACTGCAGCGGGCCTAGTGGCCCATACTAGGCAGTCCCGTTTACACGGTTCGTAATGTTAATAAATATGGGTTATATGAGTGACGTGAACGGTTGGCACCAGAGATAAATACGAGTCATTACGTCAAGTATTTTGGGGTTATTTAAGGTTAAAGGCTGTTAGTTAAGACAGAGCACAGGTGTGAATGTCGCCTGAGGAGGTTCATTACTCTGTGTGTGTGTGTGTGTGTGTGTGTATTGACTTGCCAGTGACACGCAACTCTTGGCGTCCAGACAGACAGACAGACAAGCTAAGAGACAAAACATATTGACCAAACAAGAGAGACAGGTAGACAGACAGACAGACCAAAAGAGACACAGACAGACAGACGAAGTAAAAGAGGGAGAGAGAGAGACGGTGGGGGGGGGGGGGGTAGAGAAGGGTCACCTTATAAGAGGAGGAGGAGGAGGTGGCAGGCGCGGCAAAACCATAAAAGGCACTATGCCCTACACCCTTCACGCCCACGTCCCTCACCTACGCCCACGTCCCTCACCTGCGCCCACATCCCCCGACGCCCACGTCCTCCCCACCATACCCACGTTCGCTCTCCCCCACGTCCACATCCTCCCCAGCATATCCACGTCCCTTACCTACGCCCACTCCCCACACGCCCACGTCCTCCCCACCATACCCACGTCCCCCTCCCCCCGCCCACATCTCCCCAGCAACGCCCACACACCCCCTCCACCAGGACCCCCCCTCAGTGGTCAAATAAGGTCCCTGTCCTTATGGTTTGGTGGGTTAAACTTGCCTCGCGTCCCTGGTTCGATACCGAGGCGCCCTCAGGCCACCCAGCTGTAAATGTGTACCTAACCTAACAGATCAGGACATGAAGTTGGTCGAGTGATCTAAAAAATAAATACAAATTATTACATTTAAGTCAGAGCGTCACAACACCTGGACGAGGGAGGAACAGCTGCTGCTACGACCATGATCCTACTGTAGTACAGCAGCTGTTGAGGGCAATAGTGCAGCACTGATCGGGTTTCGTGATGCTGTGGCGTGAGTCACTACAGCCACTAGCCCTCATCTACAGCCACTAGCCCTCATCTACAGCCACTAGCCCTCATCTACAGCCACTAGCCTCCATCTACAGCCACTAGCCCTCATCTACAGCCACTAGCCCTCATCTACAGCCACTAGCCCTCATCTACAGCCATTAACCCTCATCTACAGCCACTAGCCCTCATCTACAGCCACTAGCCCTCATCTACAGCCACTAGCCCTCATCTACAGTCACTAGCCCTCATCTACAGCCACTAGGCCTCATCTACAGCCACTAACCCTCATCTACAGTCACTAGCCCTCATCTACAACCACTAGCCCTCATCTACAACCACTAGCCTCCATCTACAGCCACTAGCCTCCATCTACAGCCACTAGCCCTCTCCTCCAACACCTCCTTTACAGCACAGCCCTCAGCCCAGCCCTCTGTCAGCAGAGTGAAGACCTTGGGTAGAGTGACGCATGAGTACTGAGGTATAATGACTTCATCCCTGACTACCACGATGACTTAACCCCCTGAGCATGGTGACTTAACATCCTGAGCATGATGACTTAACCCCCTGAGCATGATGACTATATGAGCATGGTGACTTAACATGCTGAGCATGATGACTTAACCCCCTGAGCATGATGACTATATGAACATGGTGACTTAACATCCTGAGCATGATGACTTAACCCCCTGAGCATGATGACTATATGAGCATGGTGACTTAACATCCTGAGCATGATGACTTAACCCCCTGAGCATGATGACTATATGAACATGGTGACTTAACATCCTGAGCATTATGACTTAACATCCTTAGCATGATGACTTAACCCCCTGAGCATGATGACTATATGAGCATGGTGACTTAACATCCTGAGCATGATGACTTAACCCCCTGAGCATGATGACTATATGAGCATGGTGACTTAACATCCTGAGCATGATGACTTAACCCCCTGAGCATGATGACTTAACATCCTGAGCATGATGACTTAACCCCCTGAGCATGATGACTTAACATCCTGAGCATGATGACTTAACCCCCTGAGCATGATGACTTAACATCCTGAGCATGATGACTTAACCCCTTGGGCATTACTTGGTTAGGTTAGATTAGGTTACGTTAGGTTAATACTAGGTTAGGTTAAGCTAGGTTATAACGACCCAGCCACATGTCTTTACAACTCGTAGACAGGTATAGTGGGAGGCTGTAGACAGGTACAGTGGGAGGCTGTAGACAGGTACAGTGGGAGGCTGTAGACAGGTATAGTGGGAGGCTGTAGACAGGTACAGTGGGAGGCTGTAGACAGGTATAGTGGGAGGCTGTAGACAGGTATAGCGGGAGGCTGTAGACAGGTATAGTGGGAGGCTGTAGACAGGTACAGTGGGAGGCTGTAGACAGGTACAGTGGGAGGCTGTAGACAGGTATAGTGGGAGGCTGTAGACAGGTATAGTGGGAGGCTGTAGACAGGTATAGCGGGAGGCTGTAGACAGGTATAGTGGGAGGCTGTAGACAGGTACAGTGGGAGGCTGTAGACAGGTACAGTGGGAGGCTGTAGACAGGTATAGTGGGAGGCTGTAGACAGGTATAGTGGGAGGCTGTAGACAGGTATAGCGGGAGGCTGTAGACAGGTATAGTGGGAGGCTGTAGACAGGTATAGTGGGAGGCTGTAGACAGGTATAGTGGGAGGCTGTAGACAGGTATAGTGGGAGGCTGTAGACAGGTATAGCGGGAGGCTGTAGACAGGTATAGTGGGAGGCTGTAGACAGGTATAGTGGGAGGCTGTAGACAGGTACAGTGGGAGGCTGTAGACAGGTATAGTGGGAGGCTGTAGACAGGTATAGTGGGAGGCTGTAGACAGGTATAGTGGGAGGCTGTAGACAGGTACAGTGGGAGGCTGTAGACAGGTACAGTGGGAGGCTGTAGACAGGTATAGTGGCCGGTCACCGCGCACCAGAGTCTACTGTGGCCTTGATAGTGTTTGTGTAGTGAAGGAGCTGAGAGGCTGACCAACCAATCCTCTTCTTCCCCCTCCTCCTTCTCTCCCCCCTCCCCCTCCTCCTTCTCCCCCTCCTCCTCTTCCTCCCCTCCTCTTCTTCCCCCTCCTCCTTCTCCCCCCTCCTCCTCTTCCTCCCCTCCTCTTCTTCCCCCTCCTCCTTCTCCCCCTCCTCCTCTTCCTCCCCTCCTCTTCTTCCCCCTCCTCCTTCTCCCCCCTTCTCCTCTTCCTCCCCTCCTCTTCTTCCCCCCTCCTCCTCTTCCCCCTCCTCTTCCTCTTCTTCCCCCTCCTCCTCCTCCTCCTCTTCCCCCCTCCTCCTCTTCCCCCCTCCTCCTCTTCCCCCTCCTCCTCCTCTCTCAGGTAGTGGCATACAGTATCTTATTTGATTCACACACTGGAAAATGTTGCTTGCAATGGTCGGTTCATGAGAGAGGTTAGCCCCGGTTGTGTATGTCATGTTGCCTTCTTCTTCTTCTCTTCCTTCTCTTCTTCTTCTTCCTTCTCTTCCTCCTCCTCCCTTCCTTCTCTTCTTCCTCTCCTCCTCTTCTTCCTCTCCTGCTCTCTACCTCACCTGTACATTAACAGGTGTGTTGATGACTAAATCTCACCTGACAGAGCCACATTACCCTCACATAAACACTCGGGTAAAGTAAATGAAATAGTGCATGCAACGTTCATACCGCGTGTGTGTGTGTGTGTGTGTGTGTGTCACCTGCTACGTACAGCCATAATTACCATCCTTCCATCACGCACATTGAAGATCATGAAAACATTAAAAAAAATCGAAAAAATAAATATCAATACTGCCATTACTCGAGACATTTAACCTACAAGTGTTCAGCAAGAGACAGATTCTGGCAGCGTGGCAACAACTGTTAGACTTGAGTGTCTCACATTTATTAAAACGTCAATATGACCCAAATCGGTCAAATTTCCTTATTATTGACCTTATAATCCGTCAATATCGTCAAAATCGGTCATATTTCCATATCATTGACCTTCTAATCCGTCAATATCGTCAAAATCGGTCATATTTCCATATTATTGACCGTGAACTGGCACACGTCACGCGACTCTCCCTCCCTCCCCCACACTGCGATTGGTTCTTGTCACTCAGCGGCGCGTGAGGTGTATTGTATTGACCACCTTCAGGCAGTTCTTGGCCATCGATTGATTTATAGTATTTACGCCCGTTGCTGCGTAAGTGGAGGGTAACAGTGGCGTATGTCTGTGTGTGGAGAGGGTAACAGTGGCGTATGTCTGTGTGTGGAGAGGGTAACAGCACGGCAGGATCAACACACACACACCTTCGATGCTGTGAACTACTTCTGTTATTTGCTGCATCATTGTTTAGTTTTCTTGTGTACATGGTAAATACTTACAGCTGGTAAATACCCCCCCTCTCCCACACACACAAGGCCACCATGTTGGCTATCCGCCATCACTCTACTGAGAGACACGAGACACTGTTATGTTTGAGAGAGAGAGAGAGAGAGAGAGAGACAGAGAGTCAGAGATTAATGGAATGTGACAAGATTCTACTGGTGGTTCGGGTCAATTCATGTTACATTACAGTGACAGTAACGCTGACAGTGACTGAAGTACAACAGACAGATTAGGTTAGGTTAGTTAAAAGAGCATGGCCTTTAAATTAGGATAGCGAGTTAAAATGAAAGCATGACCGCCTAGTTGCCATTATGCATGACTGTCTGGTGTGTTAGGTTAGGCGGCCAACTTGAGACACAAACACACGCTTCATAAGAGCATATTTTTAGAGAGTCGCTGTGGGAGGTCTGGTGGTGGTGGTGCTTAGTGATTGGTTGGTGGTGCTAATGATGGTGCTTAGTGATTGGTTGGTGGTGCTAATGATGGTGCTTAGTGATTGGTTGGTGGTGCTGATGATGGTGCTTAGTGATTGGTTGGTGGTGCTGATGATGGTGCTTAGTGATTGGTTGGTGGTGCTGATGATGGTGCTTAGTGATTGGTTGGTGGTGCTGATGATGGTGCTTAGTGATTGGTTGGTGGTGCTGATGATGGTGCTTAGTGATTGGTTGGTGGTGCTGATGATGGTGCTCAGTGATTGGTTGGTGGTGCTGATGATGGTGCTTAGTGATTGGTTGGTGGTGCTGATGATGGTGCTTAGTGATTGGTTGGTGGTGCTGATGATGGTGCTCAGTGATTGGTTGGTGGTGCTGATGATGGTGCTTAGTGATTGGTTGGTGGTGCTAATCAGTGTGTGTGTGTTACCTAAAGTACATACATACGCTCTTGAAGGTAACAGTCTGTCTGTCTGTCTGTCTGTAATATTTATGAAGGTGTATTGTGGATATTACTCTTGTTATCTTTTGTGAATACCTGATGACTCCGTTACTCACTCATTTACTCTGTTACACACTCCGTTACTTACTCATCCCGTCACTCACTCATTTACTCCGTTACTCACTCATTTACTTTGTCACTCACTCATTTACTATGTTACTCACACACTCCGTTACTTACTCATCCCTGTTACTCACTCATTTACTCCGTTACTCACTCATTTACTCCGTTACTCATTTACTTTGTCACTCACTCATTTACTATGTTACTCACACACTCCGTTACTTACTCATCCCTGTTACTCACTCATTTACTCTGTTACTCACACACTCCGTTACTCACATACTTTGTCTCATTTTAGGGCGACACCCCCCCCCCTGACCCTCCCCCTCAACCCCCCTTCCAACAGCCCTATACCCCTTCCCTTCCCTCCCCCTTAAGGTAAACAGAGGGGGGGTTGGGGGGTCAAGCATCACTAAGGCAATAAGGACTCAAGTGCCTCGCCTGTGTTGTTGAGTGTCTGCCCTCCGCCGCCCTCATAGGTGTGGGCGGTCCTGAGTGGGTGGGTGGGTGGTGAGGTGCGGTGGGTGGCACGTGCAGAGAGGGCGGAGTGTAAGGGGGGAGGGGGCGGCCATCGCCCCACCCGCCAGCAGCACCTTACCTGAAAACACCTGTAATTAACTATATCTACCGTCTCTCACTGTCGTCCTTGAGTAAGTACGACCGTGCTAATAGTACCGATTGGCGGTGACGTCATCAGTATCGGGGTTGTGTACGCCTCACCGCGCGGGGAGGACAAACACTGTTGCTGCCAATGGCGGCACAAGCAGTGACCAGTACACGTGAATTTCGTCGTATTAAACTCACTGAAAATGATGTACCTGGGGCACGATTTATCCACAGTGATATTACACAACACTCTGTTTATCAGCTGAAGAGATGGCTGGAATGTAGAGGCTTGCCAGTCACAGGAAATAAGCCAGTAATAGTGCAAAGGTGAGGAAAAATGTGCAATGAAAATGGCTACAAATTAGTACAATACATCTTGCTGGTTGTGTTATGACTTCGATTTATAAATTGCATGTCAATATGGCTGGTTATTTATACAATACAACATGTCATGTGCGGCTGAGAATGTTTTTTACGGTGGTATATTTAGAAATTTAAACATATGTCTATAACACCATATCATCACTGTTACGGTGTGGTGGTCAAGCTTCATCATTCAAACTGGTGCAGTGAACCAGACTGTTTGGCCCACTTGGCAGCTGACAACACACACATGCGTACGGGCGGATTCTATTTATAGCAACTTTCGGGGGTCGCCGATCAGCGCTATTCCTCCCTCGAGGATAACGTTTGACGACAACTTCACTCTGGTGTTACGTCAAAAGGTTTAGAATATTTATGTATTATAGGACTAATTAAATCATACTCAAGGGGTTAAGTTATCGTACTCAAGGGGTTAAGTTATCGTACTCAAGGGGTTAAGTTATCGTACTCAAGGGGTTAAGTTAACGTACTCAAGGGGTTAAGTTATCGTATTCAAGGGGTTAAGTTATCGTACTCAAGGGGTTAAGTTATCGTACTCAAGAGATTAAGTCACCGTTCTCAATGCATATTAAGTGATTTTCTCCTTCCTTCCCCACCACACCCTGCCCCCTCCCTCCCTTCTTCCCCAACACAGCCTGCCCCCACCCTCCGTCTTTCCCCACCACACCCTGCCCCCACCCTCCCTCCCTCCATCCTTCCCCACCACACCTTGTCCCCTCCCCCTTCTCACCACACCTTGCCCCCTCCATCCATCCTTCCCCACCACACCTTGCCCCCTCCCCCTTCTCACCACACCTTGCCCCCTCCCACCACACCTTGCCCCCTCCTTCCCCACCACACCTTGACCCCTCCTTCCCCACCACACCCTGCCCCCTCCCTCCATCCTTCCCCACCACACCCTGCTCCCCCCTTCCCCACCACACCTTGACCCCTCCTTCACCACCACACCCTCCCTCGAAACTGGTTCTCTGCCCCGGCTCTCTTCCTCACCCCCCCCCCCCATGTCTGGCTCCTAAGGGTGTGGCTCTGACTCAGGGTGTGGCTCTGATTCAACAGGGTGTGAGTGGTGTGGAGGTGGTGAGTCCGGGTATAGTGTGGCGAGTCCGCGTATAGTGTGGCGAGGCCGGGTATAGTGTGGCGAGGCCGGGTATGGTGTGGCGAGGCCGGGTATAGTGTGGCGAGACCTGGTATGGTGTGGCGAGGCCGGATATGGTGTGGCGAGGCCGGGTTGATGAGGTCAAGAATAGTGTGACGAGGCTAGGTAGCGAGACTGGGGAGGTAGCGAGGCCGGGGAGGTAGCGAGGCCGGGGAGGTAGCGAGGTCCCCGGCATAACAACAAGCTTGACTATCGTTTGCTTTGGCCAGCACTCAACCAGGGATACCAACCTCACCACCACAGCTCTACCACCAAACAAGGTGTGTGTAGTGGCCAATACATAGAAAGACAAACAGATAAATTAGACATAGACATAATAAGACATACAGACAGACATAGATAGACAGACAGACAGACAGACAGACACAGACAGACAGAAAGAAGTGCCCAGTATTGACTACAAAACAACATTCATCATTTAAGACACACTTTATATTATTGTTGTTAGACGTGTCAGGTGTCATGGGGGCTGAACGAGTGTCATCAGTCACTTGACAAATGACAAACATTTCAACAACAAAAATTTACAAGGATGTGTGTGTGTGTGTGTTCTAACTTCAGCTATGGATGTTACTACTATCTTGAGAGAGAGAGAGAGAGGCAACTTAAGGGAGTGAGAAACAAACAGACAGACAGACAGACAGACAGAGGGTAAAGTAGAGCTCTCAAAATGGCGTCGGACTTTCCCTGAGCCTCTACCTAAACATGACACGTCTTTCCTCGCCATCCGACGCCCCTGAGGACAAACAAACATTACCTTACTTATATTGGGTTATTTTGGGTTGATTGTGGTTGACAGGATGTGGTTGATTGACTGTAGTTGATTGTGATTGGTTGTGGTTGATTGGTTGTGGTTGTCTTACGGTGTTACTAATGGATGGTGGAGGGAAGGGAGGGGTAGGGGAGGGAAGGAGGGGGAGGGGAGGGAAGGGAGGGGTAGGGGAGGGAGGGAGGGGGAGGGGAGGGAGAGAGGGAAGGAAGGGGGGTGGAGAGAGAAAAGGAAACAAGGGGTGGGGGAGGGAGGGAAGGAGGGGGAGGGAGAGAGGGAAGGAAAGGGGGTGGAAGGAAAGTGGGAGGGAATAAGTGAATTGAATTGTAACAGTTTATTTTGCCAGAAAAACACAGATACAGAGTGGATAATAATAACAATATTAACATGGCTGAGCCAGTTGAGAACCTGAGCTCTCTTTGAGGCACCTGATATATACTATACAGTACATGTATCTCAAGGAAGCATTGTGTAACATTTAGTATCATCTAGAATGGTACAATAGCATGGTGGTGGTAAGAGCATCTCATAATGTTACCACGGTTATCACTTCAATATTAATTTATTTTATTTTATTTTTTTAGTTACTTTTTTTTACTTATATTATAAGTATATACATAAATGACAGTGAAATTGAAAAACATGAGTATAATGGGGGAGCAGTACAAGATGGGTTGTTCAGTATTAAGGTTGAACAAGAGGACAGAGCTGTCAGGATTATGTCTAGTTGGCAATTATGTTTATTACAATGAGTTAAGACATGTGGTGACCTGGTACACTATGTGGTGACCTGGTGTGGTGACCCGGTAAGACTGAGGGGTGAGTAGAGGGCTGACACAAGCACTCCCCCTCCCCCCTTCACTCATTCCTCATCAGCAACCGTCTTGGTGATTGAACCTTTAACATGTAAACCTAACCTAACCTAACTGATCAATTCCTCGGACACAAAACATTGACCAGGTGGATAAGGGGGAAGGGGTTGAGGGTGAGGGGGGAGTAAGGGCGAGGAAGGAGACAACATTGACCACATCCCTAAATATTACAGTTGAGAATTAATAATAAACTTTATCCAATCGCGGTAAAGGAGAGTCGAGCAGGTGGAGGGGGGGAGGCGGACAAGTTCCCGGCGCCGTCCAGTCTGCACGTTAAGTTAGCAGCGAGTACCAACAATAATCTTGACTACCGACTTAACTGCTATACACACCTGCTATACAACGCCTCACACGCTCTTCCAGTCATTATATAGCTCTATGATATATGGTGGCGTATAATTTGGTTGTAGTTTGAGCGGTTGTGGTTGTTAGTTGTAAATGAGAGATGGTTGTAGGCGTATGGTAGTCGAGCGGGAGGGTGCGTGGGGGGGTGACGTCAGGGATAGCTAGTGTGTGTGTGTGTGTGTGTGTTGGTGAGCTTCATACACTCATTCGTGTGTGTATGTATGTATGTGTGTGTGTGTGTGTGTGTATTATGTTGGTGAGCTTCATACACTCATTCGTGTGTGTGTGTGTGTGTATTATGTTGGTGAGCTTCATACACTCATTCGTGTGTGTATGTGTGTGTGTGTATTATGTTGGTGAGCTTCATACACTCATTCGTGTGTGTGTGTGTGTGTATTATGTTGGTGAGCTTCATACACTCATTCGTGTGTGTGTGTGTGTAATAATAATAATAATTAACGGTTTATTGAAAAAGTTCTGCAGCCCGAAGGCTGAAAATATACATTGGACATAAATGACTTATTACATACATTGGTGGTTTAACAAAAGCCTTCGTTAGAGAAAGGTGAAGGAACATACAGTGAACATACAGATTAATGTAGGTGTTGAACAGCAAACACGGAGTGTAGTAACTCCCTCCCAGATGGTGTTAGGAGGAACTCACGTGGTGTAGTAGTTCCCTCAGATGGTGTTATGAGGGACCTCACGTGGTGTAGTAATTACCTCACAGATGGTGTTATGAGGGACCACGTGGTGTAGTAATTACCTCACAAATGGTGTTATGAGGGACCTCACGTGGTGTAGTAATTACCTCACAGATGGTGTTATGAGGGTCATCACGTGGTGTAGTAATTCCCTCACAGATGGTGTTATGAGGGACCTTACGTGGTGTAGTAATTCCCTCACAGATGGTGTTATGAGGGTCATCACGTGGTGTAGTAATTCCCTCACAGATGGTGTTATGAGGGGCCTGACGTGGTGTAGTAATTCCCTCACAGATGGTGTTGTGAGGGACATGTGGTGTAGTAATTCCCTCACAGATGGTGTTATGAGGGGCCTCACGTGGTGTAGTAATTCCTTCACAGATGGTGTTATGAGGGACATGTGGTGTAGTAACTCCCTCACAGATGGTGTTATGAGGGGCCTGACGTGGTGTAGTAATTCCCTCACAGATGGTGTTATGAGGGTCCTCACGTGGTGTAGTAATTCCCTCACAGATGGTGTTATGAGGGGCCTCACGTGGTATAGTAATTCCCTCACAGATGGTGTTATATGAGTGAGGTGTGGTCTTAGGCCTTCCTATCGTAGACGGATTAACACATCGCTGGTTGTTGTTGGGTCTCACGGGCCGTTATCACTGGGTACCTGGGACCTCACTGTGTGAAGGTTAACTTGGGTACGACTGTTACTGTTGAGTTGTTCTCACTGACTTAAGCACTGTTCACCACTGTTCACCTCTGTTTAACACTGGTTCCGTTCCTTTCCTAAATTAAATTGTAACTTCTGGCGAGAACTTGTTGATATTCCGGTGGGGAGGAGGGTTCAGGGGAGGGAGTTGGTATGAGCCAACATAACAGTTGACCTGGCTGCTCCGAGAGGAGCGCCAGGTACGTCTTGACCCTTCGGTGTATGTATGTGTGTGTTCATGTGTGTGTGTGTGTGAAACCTACCTAAGTGTGACGTAACTCATTATAATAAAACACACAACTAATTCATTATAACTTAACCTATAACACCTAAGATAACAGTTATTATAATTAATCCCACTAATTACCACAACTCAGATAAAAGTTATTATAATTATTAAAGTAAATAATTATATTAAAATTCTTCCGTTTAATTAATGCCATCTATCTATCTATCTATCTATCTATCAATCTATCTATCTCTCTATCTGGATATTTATTTTGTTTGCCAATTTGTGTTGATTTTATCAATATTTAATATCTGTTGTTTTGGAAGAGTGTGTGTGTGTGTGTGTGTGTGTGTGTGTGGTCACCAATCTAAGGCGGTGATGCTCCCTATTTCACGTGTAGGTCTCTCTCTCTCTCTCTCTCTCTCTCTCTCTCTCTCTCTCTCTCTCTCTAAACCAGTTATTATTATATTGAGAGAGAGATGACAGTAAAGGTCTTCGTGAGCCAACTGTCCACACACACACACACGTCTGGCGCCACTTTGCACCATTCTCTCCCTCCACCTCTCTTCCGTGGCCCCGCGGGGTAATATAGTGGCCCCGTGAGGTAATATAGTGGCCCCGTGAGGTAATATAGTGGCCGCGTGAGGTAATATAGTGGCCCCGTGAGGTAATATAGTGGCCCCGTGAGGTAATATAGTGGCCCCGTGAGGTAATATAGTGGCCGCGTGAGGTAATATAGTGGCCCCGTGAGGTAATATAGTGGCCCCGTGAGGTAATATAGTGGCCGCGTGAGGTAATATAGTGGCCCCGTGAGGTAATATAGTGGCCCCGTGAGGTAATATAGTGGCCGCGTGAGGTAATATAGTGGCCGCGTGAGGTAATATAGTGGCCGCGTGAGGTAATATAGTGGCCCCGTGAGGTAATATAGTGGCCCCGCGAGGTAATATAGTGGCCCCGTGAGGTAATATAGTGGCCGCGTGAGGTAATATAGTGGCCCCGTGAGGTAATATAGTGGCCCCGTGAGGTAATATAGTGGCCCCGTGAGGTAATATAGTGGCCGCGTGAGGTAATATAGTGGCCCCGTGAGGTAATATAGTGGCCCCGTGAGGTAATATAGTGGCCCCGTGAGGTAATATAGTGGCCCCGTGAGGTAATATAGTGGCCCCGCGAGGTAATATAGTGGCCCCGTGAGGTAATATAGTGGCCCCGTGAGGTAATATAGTGGCCCCGTGAGGTAATATAGTGGCCCCGTGAGGTAATATAGTGGCCCCGTGAGGTAATATAGTGGCCCCGTGAGGTAATATAGCGGCCCCGTGAGGTAATATAGTGGCCCCGTGAGGTAATATAGTGGCCCCGCGGAGTAAGAGTGGCCCCGCGGGGTAAAAGTGGCCCCGCGAGGCTAGAGTGGCCCCGCGAAGCTAGAGTGGCCCCGTGAGGCTAGAGTGGCCCCGCGAGGCTAGAGTGGCCCCGCGGGGTAAGAGTGGCCCCGCGGGGTAAAAGTGGCCCCGCGAGGCTAGAGTGGCCCCGCGAAGCTAGAGTGGCCCCGTGAGGCTAGAGTGGCCCCGCGAGGCTAGAGTGGCCCCGCGGGGTAAGAGTGGCCCCGCGAGGCTAGAGTGGCCCCGTGAGGCTAGAGTGGCCCCGCGAGGCTAGAGTGGCCCCGCGGGGTAAGAGTGGCCCCGCGGGGTAAAAGTGGCCCCGCGTGACACCATCGACTCACCACCACAAGATAAGAAATTAATAATTAATATATACAACACTGACACGCAGGGGGGGGGGGTAGGAGAAGGAAGGGAAGGAGGATATGAAGGCTGAGGGAAGGGAAGGGAGGAGAAGAGAGGGGAGGAAGGGAGAGGGAGAGGGAGAGGGGAGGGAGGAGAAGAGAGGGGAGGAAGGGAAAGGGAGAGGGAGAGGGGAGGGAGGAGAAGAGAGGGGAGGAAGGGAGAGGGAGAGGGAGAGGGGAGGGAGGAGAAGAGAGGGGAGGAAGGGAAAGGGAGAGGGAGAGGGGAGGGAGGAGAAGAGAGGGGAGGAAGGGAAAGGGAGAGGGAGAGGGGAGGGAGGAGAAGAGAGGGGAGGAAGGGAAAGGGAGAGGGAGAGGGGAGGGAGGAGAAGAGAGGGGAGGAAGGGAAAGGGAGAGGGAGAGGGGAGGGAGGAGAAGAGAGTGAGGAGGAATGGGAGAGGGGGTAGGGGGGAAGGAAGGGGAGCGAGGGGGAGGAGCCGGCCACCCCTCCCCACCTCACACAACCTCCAGAATATTCCCCAAATTTTTCCTGATAACGATGAGTGTTTGAGCCACTCAGCGGCCATCTTGTCCAGCCAGCCCCTTACGTCGTGGGTTAAGGTGAGAGGGACCCTTAACCTAGGAGATATTAACCTAACCTAACCCTTAACATAGGAGAGACATTAACCTAACCCTTAACCTAGGAGATATTGACCTAACCTAACCCTTAACATAGGAGAGACATTAACCTAACCCTTAACCTAGGAGATATTAACCTAACCTAACCCTTAACCTAGGAGATATTAACCTAACCTAACCCTTAACCTAGGAGATATTAACCTAACCTAACCCTTAACATAGGAGAGACATTAACCTAACCCTTAACCTAGGAGATATTAACCTAACCTAACCCTTAACATAGGAGAGACATTAACCTAACCCTTAACCTAGATTCACAAGTTAAGGGAGAGACATTAATCTAATCTAACTTAACCTATGTACAAGTTAAGAGGAGATGTATTAACCTAAACTAATCTACTTGGCTCATTAACCTCAACACAGGTAAGATTGGGTCATTACCTCTCTCTCTTTCTACAAGTCTTTATTCCGGAAAACAAATTACGGTTTTGTTTTGTTTTAGAATAAGGACAAAAATATGGATATAAAAAAAATACTAAATACCTCAATTTTTAAGTATGATATCTTAGTAAAAAATATATGTCCTTTTTTGGAGACTAAGTAAGATTTAGTTCATATTTAAGATAAAATGATATAGTGGACAGGTGAAAATATCGTACCTTGGAAAGCGACTTAATACTTTGTTCCCTTACCTGTGCACCTGGTTACTACCTGTGTTCTCCCCCCGCCTTGTGGTGTGTCGAGGGAGGGAAGGAGGGTAAGGAGTGAGGGGAAAGAGAAATTGTAGGTCAAATGGGCGCCCAATTCAGCTTCACCCACCCGCGTGATCCTTGCCAATTGGTTGGGTTGGGTTAGGTTAGTGTTGGGATAAGGTCAGGTTAAGTTAGGTCAGGTTAAGTTAGGTTAGGTTAGGTTAGCGTGTTGAGGACACACACACACACACACACGTCTCGCACAGAACTTCATTCAGTAATCGATAACAATAAGGAAGAACGTGAGACTTGAGTCGTAACCCAGCATACTGGAGGGGGAGGAGGAGGAACAGATTATATATATATGTATATATGCAAGTAAATCACTGTACAGTAGTTGCGCGTGATCCAGGTATATGCTGATAACCACAAGGAAAGAAGAAGACACGAAGTTCCCAAGCACTTTCGTGTAATTCACATCTTCAGGGGTGAGTACAGACTAGAGAGAAGTACAAAACAAGGTGTGTATACAGAGGAGGGTGAGACCAGGTCCATAATGGTCAGGTATTAGGTAATGACCTTACTAATCTTTAAATAGCACACAACGGTTGGAGAGAGAGAGAGAGAGAGAGAGAGAGACAGAGAGACAGTTCTGCTACATAAACAACGGCTACCTCCTTCACTCTCCTCTACACAGGCAGGTAAGAGCGTTTTCTTGTTCTCCTTAGATTTACAACGCTAAAAAACCCTATTGTAGGAGGTGCTGCAGAAAACCAAGAGGCAGTGTAGCCAACTGTAGAAGGCGCTGTAGGCCAAGCTTGTAAGACACCTTGCTCTCCTCTCTCCCTCCCTCACGAAGCTTCCTGCAGGAGTCTCCAACAGTTTCCGGTGAGTGAAGGAGCAGTGACATGTGTAACTGCTGATTTGGTGTGAGGTTGTCGGCCTACCTCCCTCACCACCACCAGCCTACCTCCCTCCACCCTCCCTCACCACCACCAGCCTACCTCCCTCCACCCTCCCTCACCACCACCAGCCTACCTCCCTCCACCCTCCTTCACCACCACCAGCCTACCTCCCTCATCCCTCCCTCACCACCACCAGCCTACCTCCCTCATCCCTCCACCTTCCCTCACCACCACCAGCCTACCTCCCTCCACCCTCCCTCACCACCACCAGCCTACCTCCCTCCACCCTCCCTCACCACCACCAGCCTACCTCCCTCATCCCTCCACCCTCCCTCACCACCACCAGCCTACCTCCCTCATCCCTCCACCCTCCCTCACCACCACCAGCCTACCTCCCTCCACCCTCCCTCACCACCACCAGCCTACCTCCCTCATCCCTCCACCCTCCCTCACCACCACCAGCCTACCTCCCTCCACCCTCCTTCACCACCACCAGCCTACCTCCCTCATCCCTCCCTCACCACCACCAGCCTACCTCCCTCATCCCTCCACCCTCCCTCACCACCACCAGCCTACCTCCCTCCACCCTCCCTCACCACCACCAGCCTACCTCCCTCATCCCTCAACCCTCCCTCACCACCACCAGCCTACCTCCCTCCACCCTCCCTCACCACCACCAGCCTACCTCCCTCATCCCTCCTTCACCACCACCAGCCTACCTCCCTCATCCCTCCCTCACCACCACCAGCCTACCTCCCTCATCCCTCCACCTCCCTCACCACCACCAGCCTACCTCCCTCCACCCTCCCTCACCACCACCAGCCTACCTCCCTCATCCCTCCACCCTCCCTCACCACCACCAGCCTACCTCCCTCATCCCTCCACCCTCCCTCACCACCACCAGCCTACCTCCCTCATCCCTCCCTCACCACCACCAGCCTACCTCCCTCATCCCTCCCTCACCACCACCAGCCTACCTCCCTCATCCCTCCACCCTCCCTCACTACCACCAGCCTACCTCCCTCCACCCTCCCTCACCACCACCAGCCTACCTCCCTCACCACCACCAGCCTACCTCCCTCATCCCTCCCTCACCACCACCAGCCTACCTCCCTCATCCCTCCACCCTCCCTCACCACCACCAGCCTACCTCCCTCATCCCTCCCTCACCACCACCAGCCTACCTCCCTCATCCCTCCACCCTCCCTCACCACCACCAGCCTACCTCCCTCATCCCTCCCTCACCACCACCAGCCTACCTCCCTCATCCCTCCACCCTCCCTCACTACCACCAGCCTACCTCCCTCCACCCTCCCTCACCACCACCAGCCTACCTCCCTCACCACCACCAGCCTACCTCCCTCCACCCTCCCTCACCACCACCAGCCTACCTCCCTCATCCCTCCACCCTCCCTCACCACCACCAGCCTACCTCCCTCATCCCTCCACCCTCCCTCACCACCACCAGCCTACCTCCCTCATCCCTCCCTCACCACCACCAGCCTACCTCCCTCATCCCTCCACCCTCCCTCACTACCACCAGCCTACCTCCCTCCACCCTCCCTCACCACCACCAGCCTACCTCCCTCACCACCACCAGCCTACCTCCCTCATCCCTCCCTCACCACCACCAGCCTACCTCCCTCATCCCTCCACCCTCCCTCACCACCACCAGCCTACCTCCCTCACCCTCCCTCACCACCACCAGCCTACCTCCCTCATCCCTCCACCCTCCCTCACCACCACCAGCCTACCTCCCTCATCCCTCCCTCACCACCACCAGCCTACCTCCCTCATCCCTCCACCCTCCCTCACTACCACCAGCCTACCTCCCTCCACCCTCCCTCACCACCACCAGCCTACCTCCCTCACCACCACCAGCCTACCTCCCTCCACCCTCCCTCACCACCACCAGCCTACCTCCCTCATCCCTCCACCCTCCCTCACCACCACCAGCCTACCTCCCTCATCCCTCCACCCTCCCTCACCACCACCAGCCTACCTCCCTCATCCCTCCCTCACCACCACCAGCCTACCTCCCTCATCCCTCCACCCTCCCTCACTACCACCAGCCTACCTCCCTCCACCCTCCCTCACCACCACCAGCCTACCTCCCTCACCACCACCAGCCTACCTCCCTCATCCCTCCCTCACCACCACCAGCCTACCTCCCTCATCCTTCCACCCTCCCTCACCACCACCAGCCTACCTCCCTCATCCCTCCACCCTCCCTCACCACCACCAGCCTACCTCCCTCCACCCTCCCTCACCACCACCAGCCTACCTCCCTCCACCCTCCCTCACCACCACCAGCCTACCTCCCTCATCCCTCCCTCACCACCACCAGCCTACCTCCCTCATCCCTCCACCCTCCCTCACCACCACCAGCCTACCTCCCTCCACCCTCCCTCACCACCACCAGCCTACCTCCCTCACCACCACCAGCCTACCTCCCTCACCACCACCAGCCTACCTCCCTCATCCCTCCACCCTCCCTCACCACCACCAGCCTACCTCCCTCCACCCTCCCTCACCACCACCAGCCTACCTCCCTCCACCCTCCCTCTCCACCACCAGCCTACCTCCCTCATCCCTCCTTCACCACCACCAGCCTACCTCCCTCATCCCTCCACCCTCCCTCACCACCACCAGCCTACCTCCCTCCACCCTCCCTCACCACCACCAGCCTACCTCCCTCCACCCTCCCTCACCACCACCAGCCTACCTCCCTCCACCCTTCCTCACCACCACCAGCCTACCTCCCTCCACCCTCCCTCACCACCACCAACCTACCTCCCTCATCCCTCCACCCTCCCTCACCACCACCAGCCTACCTCCCTCCACCCTTCCTCGCCACCACCAGCCTACCTCCCTCATCCCTCCCTCACCACCACCAACCTACCTCCCTCATCCCTCCACCCTCCCTCACCACCACCAGCCTACCTCCCTCACCACCACCAGCCTACCTCCCTCCACCCTCCCTCACCACCACCAACCTACCTCCCTCATCCCTCCACCCTCCCTCACCACCACCAGCCTACCTCCCTCCACCCTCCCTCACCACCACCAACCTACCTCCCTCATCCCTCCACCCTCCCTCACCACCACCAGCCTACCTCCCTCACCACCACCAGCCTACCTCCCTCCACCCTCCCTCACCACCACCAGCCTACCTCCCTCCACCCTCCCTCACCACCACCAGCCTACCTTCCTCCACCCTCCCTCACCACCACCAGCCTACCTCCCTCATCCCTCCACCCTCCCTCACCACCACCAGCCTACCTCCCTCCACCCTTCCTCGCCACCACCAGCCTACCTCCCTCATCCCTCCACCCTCCCTCACCACCACCAGCCTACCTCCCTCATCCCTCCACCCTCCCTCACTACCACCAGCCTACCTCCCTCATCCCTCCACCCTCCCTCACCACCACCAGCCTACCTCCCTCCACCCTTCCTCACCACCACCAGCCTACCTCCCTCATCCCTCCACCCTCCCTCACCACCACCAGCCTACCTCCCTCATCCCTCCCTCACCACCACCAGCCTACCTCCCTCATCCCTCCACCCTCCCTCACCACCACCAGCCTACCTCCCTCCCTCTCCACCACTTGCCTCTCTCCCTCCATCAGTACTGTAATACACCTCACCCTCAACCCACCTCACCCTCAACCCACCTCATCCTCGACCCACCTCACCCTCAACCCACCTCACCCTCAACCCACCTCACCATCAACCCACCTCACCCTCAATCCACCTCACCCTCAACCCACCTCACCCTCGACCCACCTCACCCTCAACCCACCTCACCCTCGACCCACCTCACCCTCGACCCACCTCACCCTCGACCCACCTCACCCTCGACCCACCTCACCCTCGACACACCTCACCCTCGACACACCTCACCCTCGATCCACCACACCCTCGACCCACCTCACCCTCGACACACCTCACCCTCGACACACCACACCCTCGACCCACCTCACCCTCGACCCACCTCACCCTCGACCCACCTCACCCTCGACACACCTCACCCTCGACCCACCTCACCCTCGACACACTTCACCCTCGACCCACCTCACCCTCGACACACTTCACCCTCGACACACCTCACCCTCGACCCACCTCACCCTCGACACACTTCACCTTCGACACACTTCACCTTCGACCTGCCTTTGTTATGATCCGGGAAACCCCAGCGTATGACGTGTGAGTAACCCCAACACAGCCACTACACACACCGCAACACACCCCCTACACACACTCCAACACAACCCACCACACACTCCAACACAACCCAACACACACCGCAACACAACCCACCACACACACTCACCCAACACACTCCCATACACCCCCAAATATCTCTCATCCCCCACCTCCAACTTTCCACACCCCCCGCTGAGTTCACCCCCACCCCCAGTTCTTTGTGTAAGATGACCCGTCCAAACTGGTTGCTAACTGTAGACTGGATACTGAACTGTGGACTGGTAACTTCAGGCATGGAGAACCAGTCTGCAGTCACATAGCGCACCTACCTACACCAGCACTGTCTGAAGGTTAGGTTAGATTAGGTTAGGTTTAGTTATGTTAGCTCTAGGTTAGGTTAGGTTAGGTTGGGTTGGGTTAGTGTTGGTTAAATTTTTAAGTTAGGTTAGAATAAGAATAACGTTACAGGTGCGCATCTTTAGGTATAATAAGCTGGGAGGCCGAATCCTCAGGTGAGGCTTTCCCGCCAAAATTAGTAAGGTGACCCCTGGTGAGCGGAGACTGTTGGCCCCCGCGCGGGTAATTAGCCCAGCTGGTGGGAGATAAACAGCTGATCTGATAAACAACAGTTCCCTCCACACTGCACCACAGCCTCATACTTACCCCATTACAGTATAATTATGTCTTAGTGATGAAGTGATTTTTGCTTTGTTTTTTTACTGATATTCTGTTATGTTTGTGATGTCTGGTGTTTTATTTGGGGAACATTTATTTTTTGGTGTTATTCTTGTTTTTCTGTTGCCTTTTCAGTGTGATTTTCATTTTTTTTGAAGGGGTCAGCGTTATCATAGGGCAGGGTTATGTAGAGAAGGCTGGAGGCTGCTCAGATAGATACCTAATCTCGCTGAAACAGGCTCTAGGTTAGGGTACAGGGGCTCTAGGCTAAGGTGCTGGGGCTCTAGGCTAGGGTACAGGAGCTCTAGGCTAAGGTATAGGGGCTCTAGGTTAGGGTACAGGAGCTCTAGGATAGAGTACAGGAGCTCTAGGCTAAGGTATAGGGGCTCTAGGCTAGGGTACAGGGCTCTAGGCTAGGGTACAGGGGCTCTAATCTAAGGTGCTGGGGCTCTAGGCCAGGATACAGTGTTATCAGCGGAGGGCTAGACACCAATACTCGTGTTTGATGGGGCGGCGCTGGTGATAAGACAACTGAAGTACTGTAGCTACCAACCTGGGTCATAATACTTGATAACTGGAGATAACGAGAGATTAGTGCCCTCTCTAGCCCTATCTCTTCCCAGCTCTCATCTCTTCCTCCTAACTTTCATCTTTTTCTCCTCCCAGCTCTCATCTCTTCCTCATCCTAGCTAGCTCTCATCTTTTTCTCCTCCCAGCTCTCATCTCTTCTTTCTCCTAGTCCTCTCACCTCCCCATCCTCCTAGTCCTCATCTCCTCCTCTCTTAAGCCCTCATCTCCTCCTCTCCCTCCCACGATCCTCCCATACACGTCTCCAAACCCCCTCTCCTCCTCTTCCATACCCGTCAGTCACGCAGGGGTGTCAAACTCATTTGCCAAGGCGGGCCAGATTTTAATACGAATACACAGTATGCGGGCCAAGTAACATAATTATGAGCACTTCGCCATCACCTCTTAGTGAGTAGGACGACAAAATAAGAAAGGTGGATTAGTCTGCCCTCGTGGGAAACCCTTAAAACCAAACAAATCAAGTGTTTACTGACCTTGATCAATCTTATTGTTTGCTGCTGCTGCTTCCTGATAATTGGCACCTCTTGGTATGGACCAGTTTGGCACTAACGACTGAGCTGTAGCAACCTTCAGCATTGAATTAAGGTGCGCATCAGTAAGTTGAGACCGAAGCCGAGACTTGTTCTGGTTCATCACAGAAAAGAGTTGTTCACAGACATATGTACTTCCGAACATTGACATAATCTTTGAGGCAAAACATTTAATCCTGGGATAATTTGGTCCAAAATATTGATAAAATGTGCCAACATCAACACTCGAAAACTTGTTCCTCAACACAGAATCACACTGGAGCTCAATTAATTCTAACTGAAGATGTTCTGGTACCTCATTAACACCAACAGAGAATGGGTCTCCAAAAATGAAAAAATCCTTCTCAAGTCTTTTAAAGTCATCAAATCTTTCTTGGAACTCATTCATTAATTTGGAAATCTTAATGCAGTACTTTTTTTGTGTTGATATCAGCATCAAACTCAGGTGTGCCTTGCAGGGCCTTCAAGGTCGGGAAGTGAGAAAGATTACTCTCTGATAGTTGCCGTTCAGAAAGCTCATGTTGAGTGAGTATTTTGTTCTAGGAAACAGCAGACTATTTTATTCAACAGAGGGATACACTCACTGTTTAGTTTTAGCTCCTCAAGGTAAGGCTGGACCAGCAACTGGGCGTCATGCAAGAGTGTGTCGAGCCGCATGTTTGACACCCCTGCCGGCCGTTAGTGTCTCCAAGCATATTTGAGAGAGAGAGAGAGAGAGAGAGAGAGAGAGAGAGAGAGAGAGAGAGAGAGAGTCTTCACGGGTCGGTGCTTAAGTCTAGCCAAGAACAGGTAATGACTGTGGGAGCAAGGTGACTCTCTCTCTCTCTCTCTCAAACACTGGAGATGGCGAGGAAGCTCAACTGTGGTGTGAGTGCACGTGTAGTTGTCTGATGATTAGAAACTCCTCACTAACACTCACTCGCTGTAACACTGTGTCACTCGCTGTAACACTGTGTCACTCTCTACAACATTGTCTCAATTCATGCAACAGTGTCACACCTCTGCAACACTAGTGTGGTGTTGTTCCTTGAGGGGGACGGGATATGGGATGGGGGAGAAGAGGGTGGTAAGGAAAGAAGAGGATGGGGATGAGAAGAGAGGGAGTGGGGAGAGAGAGGGAGTGGGGAGAGAGGGGGAGTGGGGAGAGACGAGGGTGGGGGGGAGAGGTCACAGGAACTAGGTCATCACCGTCTTTGTTCAACAGGTCAGTCTTGTGCCTGATCCGGGTGAACCAAGGTCAAACACCCCTTCCTTCACCCCTACCCACCACTTCCTTCACCCCTCCCCACCTCCATCCCTCCCCACCCCCACCTTCACCCCTCTCCCCACCTCCTCCTTCACCCTTCTCCCCACTATAGTGGTGCTCTAGCTGTGGGCAGGTCACACAGCATCCTAGCCACCACACACACCAGAGTCCGTGCAGGTTACGGAGGTCACCCGCTGACCCGTGGTGACCTCTCCCTCCCTCCTCCTCTCACCTCTGTACCTCTGTCTACTCTCCCTTTCTCCTTTCCTCACCTGCGTGTGTGTGTGTGTGTGTGTGTGTGTGTGTGTGTCATATTCGGTGAGAGTTAATACACTAGTACTACGTTTTAACTGACCTCTGGTTACTTGTGGGTACCTGAAGAACTTGTGGGTAAATTGCAACAGTTTTTAGCCATCTTCAGACATGACCTGTATATATCTATCCCGTTAACTTTGGTCTATTTGCAAGTGGCCTGTAAGTTTTTCTAGGCAGGTTGTGTTTAGCTAGGTTGGTACAGGCCGGAGGGTATAGGTTGGTACAGGCCGGAGGGTATAGGTTGGTACAGGCCGGGGAGGGTATAGGTTGGTACAGGCCATGGGAATGTAGGTTCTTGCAGACTGGAAAGGGTAGGTTGGTACAGGCCGGGAGGGGGGCAGGCAGGTGGGTATGCGGCACAGGTTGCCCACTCATCAAGATCATCCAGCTGGGCATAACAACTCGGGTACACGGGTTCGAGTCTGCATGGTAATGATTTTCTAATGGAGGTACTTCTCTACCTCCTGTACCTTCCCTCCCTCACTCCCTCCTTCCCTCTCTCACTCTCCCTCCTTCCCTCCCTCCCTCTCTCACTCTCCCTCCCTCCCTCTCTCACTCTCCCTCCTTCCCTCTCTCCCTCCCTCCCTCCCTCCCTCCCTCCGTTCGCGATTGTACCGTGTGTGTGTGTGTGTGTGTGTGTGTGTGTGTGTGTGTGTGTGGCGAATACAAGATTATAGTGTGAGTGTGTGACGAGAGAGAGAGAGGTTCAAGTGAGTCACCCCAAGGTAGGTTCTTGCTCCCATCTGACTTTCTACTTCTTATACAGTATACTGCTCTCTCTCTCTCTCTCTCTCTCTCTCTCTCTCTCTCTCTCCATCCATAATCTTAGACACCCGCTTCATAAACATTTGCAACACTGCCCCACCCCTGACCTTCGCTTGTGGACCACCGTTGGCAACACTGTCCCTCTGCACTTAACTTGGTAATTCAACTGTGACAAAATTATCACAAATTCGGTTGTTGTCTTTCTTTAGTCATGATGTAGTTGTTGAGACCTTAGTAAGTTGTTAATATAAATCTAACCTAAACTAACTTAACCTAACTTAATGTAACTATAACTAACCTAACCCAACCTAACTTAACATAACCTAATCTAATGTAGCTTAACCTAACCTAACCCAACCCAACCTAACCTAACCCAACCCAACCTAACCCAACCCAACCCAACCCAACCCAACCTAACCCAACCCAACCTAACCCAACCCAACCCAACCTAACCCAACCCAACCCAACCCAACCTAACCTAACCTAACCCAACCCAACCCAACCTAACCCAACCCAACCCAACCCAACCCAACCTAACTTAACCCAACTCAATAACTTAACCCAAACCAACTTAACCTAACCCAAGCAATAATAATACTCTGAACACACACACAGTCGAGTCTCAGAACAAAACAGCCGCCATATTGTCTCCTCAAGACCCATACCGTAGTGTTAAACGAGGCGGCCAGACAAGTTCTTAACCCGCAACGATAATTAATGAAAAAAAATAACGAAAATGTTACGTAAGAATATGTTGTGTGGAGCCAGTCTTGAGCTAGCCAATCAGAGTTAATGTTAGCTGTTTCTCATCATCCCATTGGCCTACGGCTCCCTGCCCTAGCCAATCAAAGATAATGTTAGTTGTTTCTCGTCATCCTATTGGCCTACGGCTACCTGCCCTTTCGTTAGCTATATAATTTGTATAATATTTTTTTATATCGATCTATGTAATTATATAATGTGTTATATTGTTCGTTATTTTATAGTATATAGGAGTTTGGTGTACAATTACGATTATTTTAGTGATTACGCCATGTCCTAGCTTGAGTACGATGATCTAAGCCCTTGAGTACGATATCTTAACCCCTTGACTAATATGATTTATCTCCTTGTGTACAGTGGCTTAACAGCTTGAGTACGATGAATTAACCCCTTGAGTACGATAAAAAAATTTACTAGTCCAGATACAAGTAGGCACACACACACACACACACACACACACACACACACACACACACACACACACACATAAATGTTTAAGTTAGACCAACAAGTGAGTGTGGTGAGCTTGACACCTGTAATAAGCAAGAAGGTGTAAGCTAATGACGTCATCAAACACTACCACCTCTACTACCACCACCCGTACCATTACAGCCACTACCAACCACTACCACGATCACCCCTACAACCACTACCACAGTCGCGGTCTGACCACGTAAGAGGCCAGACGTGTGCCCATAGGTGCTCCTGTCCCCCCGATCGTCACACAAAGGCCACCTCAGTCTCTACCTACCCCTTCGCCGGCGATGGGGGGGGGGGGGGGGGTCGACGTAAGCGCCCCACAAGAGGCGTCCCCTCATGGATACAGACATTTCTGAGACAGATAGTCATAGTGCATCCCACACCCTGCAAGAGTCAGACCTCAGTGATAGTGTCAGTAACAGTAATGTTTCGATGGGAAACACTTGCCGGAGTGGCAACACCAATGCCAAGGGCAGTTCTCCCCTCGACACCCTCCCCTCTGCCAACCAACCAAGTAAATTACATCTGCACTTCCCAAGGACTTATTGAAAACCGTCGAGGAACGGTTTAATTGGACAACAAAGTATTGGAGACAACACGGTCTCACCATTCAATTCCGAAAAGGTAAGAACCGTAACTTTATAAAGTGTCAGACACCCGAGGTTTATGAAACACTCATAACTATTGGATTTGATGGGGTTGTCCTCGTGCCTCCACCTGCTGACGCAGCGGAATGTTGCCACATCCTAGTTAAACAGTTCCCCCTATACGCTGAAGTCGAAGATGCTCGTAACTTTAATCCACGTATACTCAGTGTACGTCAACACTACCGAGGGAAGACCCCACAAGTAACTGTCATAGTTAAATGGAAGGGAAGGGAGTGCCCAACCACTGTTGAGGCTCACCCAGTCCTCCCTCCACTGTATGCTGAACCATATCACCCCGGGCCTGCTTTTTGTGTCATCTGCTCCCATTGGGGTCACTCCTTTACCGCCTGCTGCCGACGTTATCGTCCCAGATGTCGCTTCTGTTCACGTAACCATCACTCTTCCGTCTGTGCCCAAAAAATCAAAGACCACCTCCATGGGGGTGGTGTTGTTGACCTCAGGTGTTGTAATTGTGGTGGCTGGCACAATGCTGACTCACGACAATGCCCCAAACGTCTGTCTGTCCGAAGAGAAAAGCCTCCCCGAAGGCTGCGTCAATCTCAACCTCTCCCCCAGCCTACCGAGCCTTCTTCCACAACACCTGCCCCTGCCTGGCCTCACCTGGTTGCAACACAGCAGTCCCGGCCGTCTCCTAACTCAGCTACAACTGGGCCTCCTCCCTGTCTCTACTCAGACGCTGTCAGACCTTGTGCCCCCACCGGTGCCCTCCCCACAACCCCCCTCCAGTGACACGACACAGATCATATCCCTCTTACACGAATTTACCAACCGTATTGAAAGACTCTTTGATACACTCTTTACCGCCATCTCCAACCTACACAGACTACCCCTGCCTACAGCTGCTACCCAGTCAACCCCCCCTCCTCTGATTTGACACAACCTGGTAGCTCCCCTGTGTGCCCCTCATGCTTACGGCCTACTCCACCGCCGCCTGGCACCACTGCTGGCGTCCACACCGAGCCTGTCCCGTGCCCGGCTGCCCCCGTCCTCCCGCCACGCGCTCATGGACCCGAGGATACCACCCCCGGCTCCCTGTCCCCCACCGGCATGCCGGCACCTGGGGCCCATCCACTCCAGTTCTCCACATCAATTGACCACCCTGCGGACATGCTAGTGGACTACGTATCTACGCCAAGAAGAACGTCCCCTACCAACCTCTCGACGTCCCCCTTGAAGCCGACACTACCGACGTACAGTACACGCCATCACAATCACACTAAAAAGTTTGTCCCTCAATATTGTCAATGCCTTTGGCCTGGCACTTGACATTATTAGGGACCTGCCACGCTTTGCCATAAACAGATAAATTGTACCGGGAAATTTCCCCCCAACACACTCATCATTCTGTCACTTTATGTAACCTGCTGACAAAACCCATGACCCTTCAGGCTTTTACGCCCTTAATGCATGAGTCATAAAGGCAAACATGAACGCCGCGTGCTTCCCAGATGGGCGCTGTAAACGCTTCTGCGCTTCACTTTGCACAGGATGTAAGGGGGTGCCCAATAAACTAGCCCCCCCAGGGGAATATCTAAAAAAAATAAATCTACCACTAATACGACCACCCCTACCAACCACGACTACCACTACCACACAATCCTTCATAACCCAACCTAACTTAACCCAAGCCACCACCATCACCTCCACTGCCGCCACCACTATCACCAGAGCTACCGTCACCATCACCACCAACACGAACACTGCCGCCACCACCATCACCTCCACTGCCGCCACCACTATCACCAAAGCTACCGCCACCATCACCACCAACACGAACACTGCCGCCACCACCATCACCTCCACTGCCGCCACCACTATCACCAAAGCTACCGCCACCATCACCACCAACACGAACACTACCGCCACCACTATCACCAAAGCTACCGCCACCACTATCACCAACACGAACACTGCCGCCACCACTATCACCAAAGCTACCGCCACCATCACCACCAACACGAACACTGCCGCCACCACTATCACCAAAGCTACCGCCACCATCACCACCAACACAAACACTACCGCCACCACTATCACCAAAGCTACCGCCACCATCACCACCAACACTACCGCCACCATCACCACCAACACGAACACTACCGCCACCACTATCACCAAAGCTACCGCCACCATCACCACCAACACGAACACTGCCGCCACCACTATCACCAAAGCTACCGCCACCATCACCACCAACACGAACACTGCCGCCACCACTATCACCAAAGCTACCGCCACCATCACCACCAACACGAACACTACCGCCACCACTATCACCAAAGCTACCGCCACCACTATCACCAACACGAACACTACCGCCACCACTATCACCAAAGCTACCGCCACCATCACCACCAACACAAACACTACCGCCACCACTATCACCAAAGCTACCGCCACCATCACCACCAACACGAACACTACCGCCACCACTATCACCAAAGCTACCGCCACCATCACCACCAACACGAACACTACCGCCACCACTATCACCAAAGCTACCGCCACCATCACCACCAACACGAACACTGCCGCCACCACTATCACCAAAGCTACCGCCACCATCACCACCAACACAAACACTACCGCCACCACTTCACCAAAGCTACCGCCACCATCACCACCAACACAAACACTACCGCCACCACTATCACCAAAGCTACCGCCACCATCACCACCAACACAAACACTACCGCCACCACTATCACCAAAGCTACCGCCACCATCACCACCAACACGAACACTACCGCCACCACTATCACCAAAGCTACCGCCACCATCACCACCAACACGAACACTACCGCCACCACTATCACCAAAGCTACCGCCACCATCACCACCAACACAAACACTACCGCCACCACTATCACCAAAGCTACCGCCACCATCACCACCAACACGAACACTGCCGCCACCACTATCACCAAAGCTACCGCCACCACTATCACCAAAGCTACCGCCACCACTATCACCAAAGCTACCGCCACCATCACCACCAACACAAACACTACCGCCACCACTATCACCAAAGTTACCGCCACCACTATCACCAAAGCTACCGCCACCACTATCACCAACACGAACATTGCCGCCACCACTAACACCAAAGCTACCGCCACCACTATCACCAACACGAACACTGCCGCCACCACTATCACCAAAGCTACCGCCACCACTATCACCAAAGCTACCGCCACCACTATCACCAACACGAACACTGCCGCCACCACTATCACCAAAGCTACCGCCACCATCACCACCAACACGAACACTACCGCCACCACTATCACCAAAGCTACCGCCACCACTATCACCAAAGCTACCGCCACCATCACCACCAACACAAACACTACCGCCACCACTATCACCAAAGCTACCGCCACCACTATCACCAAAGCTACCGCCACCACTATCACCAACACGAACACTGCCGCCACCACTAACACCAAAGCTACCGCCACCACTATCACCAACACGAACACTACCGCCACCACTATCACCAAAGCTACCGCCACCACTATCACCAAAGCTACCGCCACCATCACCACCAACACGAACACTACCGCCACCACTATCACCAAAGCTACCGCCACCATCACCACCAACGAACACTACCGCCACCACTATCACCAAAGCTACCGCCACCATCACCACCAACACGAACACTACCGCCACCACTATCACCAAAGCTACCGCCACCACTATCACCAAAGCTACCGCCACCATCACCACCAACACGAACACTACCGCCACCACTATCACCAAAGCTACCGCCACCATCACCACCAACACGAACACTGCCGCCACCACTATCACCAAAGCTACCGCCACCACTATCACCAACACGAACACTACCGCCACCACTATCACCAAAGCTACCGCCACCATCACCACCAACACGAACACTACCGCCACCACTATCACCAAAGCTACCGCCACCATCACCACCAACACTACCGCCACCATCACCACCAACACGAACACTACCGCCACCACTATCACCAAAGCTACCGCCACCATCACCACCAAAGCTACCGCCACCATCACCACCAACACGAACACTACCGCCACCACTATCACCAAAGCTACCGCCACCACTATCACCAAAGCTACCGCCACCACTATCACCAACACGAACACTACCGCCACCACTATCACCAAAGCTACCGCCACCATCACCACCAACACGAACACTACCGCCACCACTATCACCAAAGCTACCGCCACCATCACCACCAACACTACCGCCACCATCACCAACACCGTCACTGCCGCCTGACACATAAATCTCCAGGCGACAGACAGTACTAGCAGCCCGGAAGAGAGAGGGAAGGAGCGGTAGAGTGACGATGGGAGGGGATAGTGCCAAAGGGAGGGAGGGGGAGAGTGCCAGTGGGAGGAAAGGGGGGAAAGTGCCAGAGGGAGGTGGAGAGTGCCAGAGGGAGGTGGAGAGTGCCAGGGGGAGGTGGAGAGTGGCAGAGGGAGGTGGAGAGTGCCAGAGGGAGGTGGAGAGTGCCAGAGGGAGGTGGAGAGAGCCACCTACACCCCTCTGGCACCTTATCACGTCATCTCATCTACGGTAACACAATTAAGACATCGTCCAAGTCTTCAGTAATCCCTTGAGTACAATGATTGAACACCTTGAGTACGATGATTGAACACCTTGAGTACAATGATTGAACACCTTGAGTACGATGATTGAACACCTTGAGTACAATGATTGAACCCCTTGAGTACGATGATTGAACACCTTGAGTACGATGATTGAACACCTTGAGTACGATGATTGAACACCTTGAGTACGATATATTGATCTATAAAGCATGATGAATGTGCGTTTGTGTGTGTGTGTGTGTGTGTGTGTATACAAGAACCACATCAGCTGATCTTTGTTTACTTTGACTCACTCCTCAGGTTCTGGCTGGTGGTTTGACGTCACGGGTGAGGATGACATGTAAGGAGACGTCAGAGGCCATATCGAAACGTGAGTAGTGACGTTTGGGGATGCCACAGCAACAGGGGTGCCACAACAACAGGGGTGCCACAGCAACAGGGGTGCCACAACAACAGGGGTGCCACAGCAACAGGGGTGCTACAACAACAGGGGTGCTACAACAACAGGGGTGCCACAACAACAGGAGTGCCACAACAACAGGGGTGCCACAACAACAGGGGTGCCACAGCAATAGGGGTGCTACAACAACAGGGGTGCCACAACAACAGGGGTGCCACAGCAACAGGGGTGCCACAACAACAGGGGTGCCACAGCAACAGGGGTGCTACAACAACAGGGGTGCCACAACAACAGGAGTGCCACAACAACAGGGGTGCCACAACAACAGGGGTGCCACAACAACAGGGGTGCCACAGCAACAGGGGTGCCACAACAACAGGGGTGCCACAACAACAGGGGTGCCACAACAACAGGAGTGCCACAACAACAGGGGTGCCACAACAACAGGGGTGCCACAACAACAGGGGTGCTACAACAACAGGAGTGCCACAACAACAGGGGTGCCACAACAACAGGGGTGCCACAGCAACAGGAGTGCCACAACAACAGGGGTGCCACAACAACAGGGGTGCTACAGCAACAGGGGTGCCACGGCAACAGGAGTGCCACAACAACATGGGTGCCACAACAACAGGGGTGCCACAACAACAGGAGTGCCACAACAACAGGGGTGCCACAGCAACAGGAGTGCCACAACAACAGGGGTGCCACAACAACAGGGGTGCTACAACAACAGGAGTGCCACAACAACAGGGGTGCCACAACAACAGGGGTGCCACAACAGGGATGCCACAGCAACAGGAGTGCCACAACAACAGGGGTGCTACAACAACAGGAGTGCCACAACAACAGGGGTGCCACAGCAACAGGAGTGCCACAACAACAGGGGTGCCACAACAACAGAGGTGCCACAACAACAGGGGTGCCACAACAACAGGGGTGCCACAACAACAGGGGTGCTACAACAACAGGAGTGCCACAACAACAGGGGTGCCACAGCAACAGGAGTGCCACAACAACAGGGGTGCCACAACAACAGTGGTGCCACAACAACAGGGGTGCCACAGCAACAGGGGCGCCACAGCAACAAGGGTGCCACAGCAACAGGGGTGCCACAACAACAGAGGTGCCACAGCAACAGGGGCGCCACAGCAACAAGGGTGCCACAACAACAGAGGTGCCACAGCAACAGTGGTGCCACAGCAACAGGGGTGCCACAACAACAGAGGTGCCACAGCAACAGGGGTGCCACAGCAAAAGTGGTGCCACAGCAACAGGGGTGCCACAACAACAGAGGTGCCACAGCAACAGGGGTGCCACAGCAACAGGGGTGCCACAACAACAGAGGTGCCACAGCAACAGGGGTGCCACAGCAAGAGTGGTGCCACAGCAACAGGGGTGCCACAACAACAGGGATGCCACAGCAAAAGTGGTGCCACAGCAACAGGGGTGCCACAACAACAGAGGTGCCACAGCAACAGGGGTGCCACAGCAACAGGGGTGCCACAGCAACAGGGGTGCCACAACAACAGGGATGCCACAGCAAAAGTGGTACCACAGCAACAGGGGTGCCACAGCAACAAGGGTGCCACAGCAACAAGGGTGCCACAGCAACAGGGGTGCCACTGCAACAGGGGTGCCACAGCAACAGGGGTGCCACAACAACAGGGATGCCACAACAACAGGGGTGCCACAACAACAGGGATGCCACAACAACAGGGATGCCACAACAACAGGGGTGCCAACAACCACAGGAAAGTTGAAGTACTAATATTCAAAGGAAAACAAATAATTAATTTCGACTACACGCATCTTGATATCTTCTGCTCACCGCTCTTCTTCTTCTTCGAGTACAGTGCCTATCCTTCTCCCCCAAACACAGTGCCTCTCCCTCCTTCCTCCCCCTAAGCACAGCCCCCTCCTCCTCCCACCGCCCCCCCCCCTCCCCCCTGCCAGGCTACATGTCAGTGTTGTCAAGGTTTGTTTTGCTGCGCGTGGGTGAACAAGTTTAGATAGATGCTGTGTTTCCAACGATCACCAGCCTCCACTCTTTGTTTATTTGTTTACGTTTGTTTGTTTGCTTAATAGTGTTTGTTTGTGTTTGCTTTCGTTTGTGTTTGTTTGTATTTGTTTAGTAGTGTTTTTTGTGTTTCCTTTTGTTTGTGTTTGTTTAGTTGAGTTTGTTTGTATTTGCTTTTGTTTGTGTTTGTTAAGTAGTGTTTGTGTTTGCTTTAGTTTGTGTTTGTTTAGTAGTGTTTGTTTGTGCTTGCTCAGTAGTGTTTGTTTGTATTTGCTTTTGTTTGTGTTTGTTAAGTAGTGTTTGTTTGTGTTTGCTTTCGTTTGTGTTTGTTTAGTAGTGTTTGTGTTTGTTAGTTTATTTGTGTTTACTTTTGTTTGTTTGTGTCTCTGTTTGTTAGTTTGAGTTCGCTCGTTTGTGTTTTACAGTGTTTGTATTTATTTGATTACTTGTTTTTGTGTGTATTTTGTTTGTGTATGTCTATGACAGTGTTTGTAATGTTTGTTTTTGTGTAAACCAAGACTTTATTTGGTATCATTGTTGTTGTTGAGATGTGTTTGACGGTAAACAGCAGTAGAGTGATATTTACAGTAAACAGGTAGACAGGAGAGGCAACAGTACAGGTAAGGACAGGTAGACAGGAGAGGTAACAGTACAGGTAAGGACAGGTAGACAGGAGAGGTAACAGTACAGGTAAGGACAGGTAGACAGGAGAGGTAACAGTACAGGTAAGGACAGGTAGACAGGAGAGGTAACAGTACAGGTAAGGACAGGTAGACAGGAGAGGAAACAGTACAGGTAAGGACAGGTAGACAGGAGAGGTAACAGTACAGGTAAGGACAGGTAGACAGGAGAGGTAACAGTACAGGTAAGGACAGGTAGACAGGAGAGGTAACAGTACAGGTATGGACAGGTAGACAGGAGAGGTAACAGTACAGGTAAGGACAGGTAGACAGGAGAGGTAACAGTACAGGTAAGGACAGGTAGACAGGAGAGGTAACAGTACAGGTAAGGACAGGTAGACAGGAGAGGTAACAGTACAGGTAAGGACAGGTAGACAGGAGAGGTAACAGTACAGGTAAGGACAGGTAGACAGGAGAGGTAACAGTACAGGTAGACAGGAGAGGTAACAGTACAGGTAAGGACAGGTAGACAGGAGAGGTAACAGTACAGGTAAGGACAGGTAGACAGGAGAGGTAACAGTACAGGTAAGGACAGGTAACAACTGCTACAGGGCAGGTAGAGGAGGCTGGGTAGGGGGAGGTGATGGAAGATGGGAAGGAGGAGAGTGATGAGGAGGGAGGGGAGAAGAGGACGGGGAGGGAGACGGGAAAGGGAGGGATAGGGGAGAGGAAGGGAGGGGGGTGTTAACTAAGCCTTGACGTTGTTGATATTCATTGCACGAACCAAAGTTAATGCCTGGCCGGGAGGAGGAGGTACACTCTCTCTCTCTCTTCGTCTGGAGGAGATGTAGGGGAGAAGGAAGTATAGGAGTGAGGGAAGGAGGTGGGGAGTGAAGGAGGGAGGTGGGGGAGTGAGGGAGGGAGGTGGGGAGTGAAGGAGGGAGGTGGGGGAGTGAGAGAGAGAGGTGGGGAGTGAAGGAGGGAGGTGGGGAGTGAGGGAGGGAAGTGGGGAGTGAGGGAGGGAGGTGGGGAGTGAAGGAGGGAGGTGGGGGAGTGAGAGAGAGAGGTGGGGAGTGAAGGAGGGAGGTGGGGAGTGAAGGAGGGAGGTGGGGGAGTGAGAGAGAGAGGTGGGGAGTGAAGGAGGGAGGTGGGGGAGTGAGAGAGAGAGGTGGGGAGTGAAGGAGGGAGGTGGGGGAGTGAGGTGGGGAGTGAAGAAGGGAGGTGGGGGAGTGAGAGAGAGAGGTGGGGAGTAAAGGAGGGAGGTGGGGAGTGAGGGAGGGAGGTGGGGAGTGAAGGAGGGAGGTGGGGGAGTGAGAGAGAGAGGTGGGGAGTGAAGGAGGGAGGTGGGGAGTGAGGGAGGGAGGTGGGGAGTGAAGGAGGGAGGTGGGGGAGTGAGAGAGAGGTGGGGAGTGAAGGAGGGAGGTGGGGAGTGAAGGAGGGAGGTGGGGGAGTGAGAGAGAGAGGTGAGGAGGGAGGTGGGGAGTGAGGGAGGGAGGTGGGGAGTGAGGGAGGGAGGAGGGGAGTGAAGGAGGGAGGTGGGGAGTGAAGGAGGGAGGTGGGGAGTGAGGGAGGGAGGGAGGTGGGGGAGTGAGAGAGAGAGGTGGGGAGTGAAGGAGGGAGGTGGGGAGTGAGGGAGGGAGGTGGGGAGTGAAGGAGGGAGGTGGGGGAGTGAGAGAGAAAGGTGGGGAGTGAAGGAGGGAGGTGGGGAGTGAGGGAGGGAGGTGGGGAGTGAAGGAGGGAGGTGGGGAGTGAAGGAGGGAGGTGGGGAGTGAGGGAGGGAGGTGGGGAGTGAGGGAGGGAGGTGGGGGTATTGCCATGGACAACACGCACAATTCTCCCACAGTCCGTCCGTCCGTGTGTGTGTGTGTGTGTGTGTGAGTCTTGTCTGGAATACAAAAGGCAGTAAATAGGTATTGTTTACTGTTGCCTCACCACCACCACCACCACCACTACTACCACCACTACTACCACTACCGCTACCACCACCACCACCACTACCACTACTACCACTACCGCTACCATCACCACCACCACCGCTACCGCTACCGCTACCATCACCACCACCACCACCACCACCACTACCGCTACCGCTACCACCACCACCACTACCACTACCACCACCACCACCACCACCACTACCGCTACCACCACCACCACCACTACCACCACCACCACCACCACCACCACCACTACCACCACCACCACCACTACTACCACTACCACCACCGCTATCACCACCACCACCACCACCACCACTACTACTACCACTACCACCACCGCTACCACCACCACCACCTCCTCCTCTTGGTGTGGCCTGCAGTAGTCAACACACTAGACAGGCAACATTTTACGCAGGCAACACACGAAAGAGGCAATACTTGAGGCAGACAACACGAGGCAGGCAACACATTAAGCAACACGAGTCAGGCAACACATTAAGCAACACGAGTCAGGCAACACATTAAGCAACACGAGTCAGGCAACAGCACGGAACATATTACACAACACATCAGGCACAGGTGACGCGAAGGTTAGGTTAGGTTAGGTTAGCTTAGTAGTTGTAATAATAATAATAATAATAATAATAATAATATTAATAATAATAATAATAGTAAAAACAATAATAATAATAATAATAATAATAATAATAATAATAATAATAATAATAGAATTAATAATATTAACAATAATAATAATAATAATAGCTGAGACAGGTGTGGTGCGATACCTTACCTGCCGCACCTCATTAGTATGCACAAACCTGTCTCTCCCTGCATGTTGCTGCACCTATCCACACCCTCTTGCTTCCCTCCCTCCAGCCACACACACACACACACACACACACTAAAATGGAAGCACGCCAATATATACAGTATTTTATGGTGTCGTTTAAATAAAATCTCGCAAAAATTTTGTTCAATTATCGTAAATTTTTAGTAAAATGTCGCCTCACTAAAATAAATTCCAAACAAAATAATGCCACGCTAAAATACCATCAAGTGAATTTAAAAACAATAATTCAATCAAGTCTAGAATTAAATATCACGCCAAAGATTATGTCACCCAAAAATTATATCCTTATAATCACGCCAAAAGTTAAAACTCACCAAATTATATAAAACCCGCAACCAAAGTAATGTGGCGGTGAAAAGTTTGGCCAAATTATCGACAACAGAAAATATATACTGTAGTAATGAAGTGATGTGTATTACTGTATTAATAGTAGTAGTAGCAGTAATAGTAGTAGTAATAGTAGTAGTAGCAGTAATAGTAGTAGTAATAGTAGTAGTATTAGTAGTAGTATTAGTATTATTAATGTTATTATCATTGTTACTGTTGTTGTTAGGCCGTGAACGAAGGAGTTATTAGTGCCGGGTCTTATTTATGTGGTGATTGGAGTAGTGATTGTGGCGGTTGTGGAGGATGTTGTGGTGGTTGATGTGGTAGATGTGGTGGTTGTGGTGGATGTTACGGTGGTTGTTGTGGTGGTTGTGGTGGATGTCTAGGCTTTAAATTATCAACGTATCAATAAATGTCTCTCTCTCTCTCTCTCTAGTCATCTTTCTCTAATCCAAAAACTCCTTCATATAATAAAGTTTCAAGTCAATTAAAACCATTCTTTACGGCACAGATGAACCTGACTGATTTATTGTGTGTGTGTGAGGGAGGAGGAAGAGAGGAGAGAGGAAGGAAGGGTTAGGAGGTGGAAGGGAGGAAGGGGGAGGAGATGGAAGGCAGGTAGGGAGGGGAGAAGTGTTTAAAGGGAGCTAATAGCGAGGTGGGGAGGAGTGTGTGGGGGGGAGGAGAGGGAGGAGGAGGATGGGTAGTGTCTACGCCTTCCCTCCCTACTTGGATAATCCCCCTAACCTAACCTAACCTAACCTAACCTAACTTAACCTAACCTTACCTAACCTAACTTAACCTAACCTAACCTAATCCCCTTAGTAGAGTTAAGGTGTTCAATTCGCAGGTGAAATAAGCTCGGGGAACTAATCTCCAGGTGATCTTTGATATGTATATGCTCATGGGTGTGTGTGTGTGTGTGTGTGTGTGTGTGTCTGTGTGTGTGTGTGTGTGTTTCTGTGTGTGTGTGTGCGTGTGCGTGTGTTTCTGTGGTCTGTGTTTCTGTCTGTCTGTGTGTTAGGTGTCACATTACTACAATATTCGCCACACTACCTCATACATACATACATACATACATACATGGGTGGTGGAGGTCTGTTTTGTGTATGCTTTGGTCTCATCCACCCCATCCCTTCCTTACTCCCTCGTCACCAACACACCTCCCTCACCACCACTCTCCCTCCCTCACCACCAACACCAACTATCTCTTTCACCACAGCCAGACGATCGCCCTCATCACCTCCCTCACCATCACCACATCTCCCTCACCCTTACCACCAACAATAGACCTTCCTCCCTCATCACACTACCACCACCACCACTACTACTACTACTATTTTTTTTTTTTAATATAAAGTGGCCTCCAGCCTCCCCCAATAGCCACACCTTCGCCACCATTTATGTGGTCCGTGAGGGCTGCCGTGAGCTTAAGTGAATTTTAATGTTCAGTGGCAGCAGTCTCCTCTGGATTTGTTAGTCCCATCCCTCCCAGTCTTGATGGAAGTGCAAGAAGTGCTCTTTCTGCTGGGGTTAAGCCAGGGTGTTTCACTAATTTAGGAATGAAATTGACACTGATAACTTCTTCCAGAGGGTGGAGGAGGGGTCCGATATCAGGGATAGTACGCATCAGGTAGTTCCAACGATGCTTGACTCCATGGGTGAATGCAGCATAGGCCGCATGTGGCTCTGTGTTAGCAATCCCGCTACTTACTTGGTCTTGAAGTCCGCAGTGCCAATTACTGCGCCTAGATGTCTTTGGCCGTCCTTAGTTATTTTGACCTCACTTCTGCCAAAAATCTCCAATGCCCGTTCGTAATGTTCTGGCTTCACGATGAGGAAGGACTTGCTGGCGTTTGGGTGGAACCCTATTTGTGGACCTCGCGATGTTACCAGGTCCCACCACTTTTTGATGCCCTCCACTTTTCCTGCTCCTGTAAGGTCATCAGCATATGCCACTTGTTTGACCCCCGTTGTTTCAAATTTTATTTCTCGTTGGAGCACTGATAGGCCAATTGCATACCTTGCCATTGCAACAGGGTCCCCCTGTGTTGTTCCCTCGGTTGACTGTAAGATGGTATCACCTCTTAGAGCCTTGTTGTTTACTATATAGAGGTCTGCTGGATTCCCATACGAATTTTCAACATACATTGCAAAGCTTGGACACTTGATCTTGATGTAGTGCAGTGCAGCCTTGCGGTTAAGTATGTTGAATGCATTTGAAGCATCCACCAGGAGAACGGCCTCACAATGACGCTGCTCAAATATCAATCTCATGGCGTGAATGGCCGCCTCCCCGCCAGCCTGGTGGCCAGCACACACTTGTAGGTTCCCTGCTGCTGCCCTGACATCATCCTTTACCACCTCCATTATGCATTTTCCGATGATCCGCCTCAGCACTTCCCCCACCCCTATAGGTCTACATCCTGGTTTCTTTTCCAGAGGAATAAGGCGGCAGGCCGTCAGAGCCTGGAGGTGATGGCAGCAAGAGGATGCAAGCTTTCTTGCAAGGGCGGCAATGGCAGTGCAGAGATCACTTGCTTCAGGGCCAAACTTGTTTGTGCTGAGGATAACTCTCCAACCGTTTGCATCCAGACCTGAAGGGCCAGCTCCTCCTCGAGTCTTCAGTGCTTTTTTCCACACCATCTCTCCTGTTATTTTTGGTGGGGTATAGACACCCTCGAACCTGACGCCTTCTTCGTTGCTTGCAGGGGGATATTTCTCTTTCAGTAGTTTTAATGTCTCTCTGTTTATTGGCATCACCCCACCGGAGGATTCCTCTGTGAGAGATCTTACCGCCAGAGACACTTTTCCCACACGCATTTTATTTCCAAATTTTCTTGCCACGTCATCGGTGTTTTGCTTTCCGTCACCCGTAATTTTTAGTCTCTCCTGCAGTGTTCTTGCTTTACATAGGAGATCATCAAGGGCCCCAGTCTGCCACATTGCCAATCTTCTCTTCATTGCTACCACATTTTCTTTGTGCTTAGTCTTTGTGTGTCCTCTGACAAAATAGATGTGGTATTATTGCCAGTATTTGAAGAGCTAGGGGGGGCGAGGAAGCGGTCCTGAGTGTAATCAGTCATGAGGTGAGTCATCTCCCGAATCATTTCTTTGGTGGCCGCACACTTGGGTGGTTCAAATAAGTTAGCAGGCGACCACTTGACAATTTCTGAATAGGTTTCTTTGACCCATATGTCTGCATTTTCCATCGACATGCCTTTCCACTGAGGCGGCTGTCTCTCATTCTCCTCCTGGACACCTGCTACTGAGGGAGCAGCATTTATTAGTACTACATTTTCGGGTTGAGTAGACTCACTGCTATCATTTCGGATATCATCGGGTAGTTGGGTCCCGGCGATATCCACTGTGGCCACCTGTGTCGGCCCCCTGCGACGTGGATTCCGACACTGGTCTCGCTTCTTGCAATCCACACATGGTCGGTTGTTTCTCGCACAAACACAATTTGTGCAGTTTTGGTTCGGGCTAGCACAGACGCAGCAATGATTGGTACCAGGCATAGTGAACAGCACCTTGGGCGACAGTTACGTCCGCCTCCGAGCATTTGATTTAGTCCCAGGCACAAGATTATACTGGTTCTTATGAGGGAAGGGCGGAGAGGTGACAGGCTGGACTGCTGTGTCCAGGTAGTAGGGGCGGGGCATACGTGCGCGCGTGGGTGTGTAGGCAACCCCCCCCCCCCCCCAAGGGCGACCATCCATACGTCAGAATGATACTCTATGGACAAGAATTTGTCACACCAAGCACTTGTCTATATATATCCTTGGCACAAATAACCACTATTTATATGGTCTCACTGGTGTAATATCAGTTATATATACTCACTTGGTTCGTCGCGACCCTACATGAAGTGTCCGTTACTATGGTGGGGAGGCGACCGCGTGGGAGCACTCTCGGCCCCATAGGGGTGAAAGTCTCGAGACAACCCCTGTCAAAGTAGGCCTATCGACACTGACCTTGGCTCCGAGCCTCGCATTATTCCACCGACCCACCGACCCAGCACAGGTCACCACTCACTTGGAGAACGCCGGTGAACACACGGAATATTTACAATTTATGCCGTAAGGGATGAGAAGAAACCTTGGGTGACATCTGATATTCACGGACACATTGTTAAATTCCCGCTCCCACACAGCGAGCATGTCCCCACCAATAACCCTTAAGATCAGGGAGGACGGTCCACGACACCCACGCCACGCCACTACTACTACGTACTACTTTTTTTTTTTTTTTTTTTTTTTTTAATGAATGTGGCCTCCAGCCTCCCCCAATAGCCACACCTTCGCCACCATTTATTTGCCTTAATATCAAATATCCTAATACATAAGAAGCTGTCCTATCTGTGTTAAATTAGTTGAGCCGCAGATCTATGCGGCATTCAGTGACTGTAGCCTCATAGTCAATATCTGCAGCAGTTGTCGGAGTAGGGGCAGAAGCTCTCGTTCCCCTGAGGCAGAGCAAAGCCGACCTAAGGAGAGAGAAGGACAGTCGACATCTCATCCAGGCTGTAACATAACTTCTGGGCTGCTGCTTCTGTTCGGAGATCACCTCCGCGAGTCTGGCGTAGAAACATCTTGCACTTGGGCCCATCCCACCAGAGGTTGTGAACACTAGAGGAGTGAAGCTGCCTTGATCAACGTTTTGAATTCTCTCCCCATATGCCCTTCTCTTGTCGTTCTCGTTCCTCCTATATGCAGCATCGAGAGCTAGGTTACGGTGACAAGCGGTGACTACGTACTACTACTACTACTACGTACTACTACGACTACTACTTTTTTTACTACTACTACTACTACTACTACTACCACCACTATTACTACTAATAAGCCTTTGAACTCTCTTATCAAACCCGAACAAAGACACATCGCTATCTGTCTTGCGGCGACCGACCGACTCCTTATACCTAATACTCGCCTCCGATATTCACCACTTAACCCTGCTACTCGCCACTCACACCGTTAACCTCCTGATACTCGCCCCTTACACCTCATACTCGTCCCTCATACAGTTAACCTCAAGCATCTAACTGTAGAAGTGAGTACATATCAAAATGACTGGAGAAGTGTGTGTGTGTGTGTGTGTGGGTGTGTAAATAATAATAATAATAATAATAATAATAATAATAATAATTAACGGTTTATTGAAAAAGTTTGCAGCCCGAAGGCTGAAAATATACATTGGACATAAATGACTTATTACATACATTGGTGGTTTAACAAAAGCCTTCAATAGAGAAAGGTGAAGGAACATACAGTGAACATACAGATTAATGTAGGTGTTGAACAGCAAACATGTAGTGCAGTAACTCCCTCCCAGATGGTGTTAGGAGGAACTCACGTGGTGTAGTAGTTCCCTCAGATGGTGTTATGAGGGACCTCAAGTGGTGTAGTAATTACCTCACAGATGGTGTTATGAGGGACCTCACGTGGTGTAGTAATTCCCTCACAGATGGTGTATGAGGGGCCTGACGTGGTGTAGTAATTACCTCACAGATGGTGTTATGAGGAACCTCACGTGGTGTAGTAATTCCCTCACAGATGGTGTATGAGGGGCCTGATGTGGTGTAGTAATTCCCTCACAGATGGTGTTATGGGGGGCCTGATGTGGTGTAGTAATTCCCTCACAGATGGTGTATGAGGGGCCTGATGTGGTGTAGTAATTCCCCCACAGATGGTGTATGAGGGGCCTGATGTGGTGTAGTAATTCCCTCACAGATGGTGTTATGGGGGGCCTGATGTGGTGTAGTAATCCCCTCACAGATGGTGTATGAGGGGCGTGATGTGGTGTAGTAATTCCCTCACAGATGGTGTTATGAGGAACTTCACATGACTTCACTTACTCAAGTGGGTGAGGTGTGGTCCCAGGCCTCCCTATCGTGGAGTCTCAGGGGAATTATCACTGGGTACCTGAGACCTCACTGTGTGAAGGTTAGCTTGGCTCAGACTCAACTGCCGAGTTGTTTTTCACTGACTTAAGCACTGTTCACCACTATTCAACACTGGTTCCATTCCTTTCCCAAATGAAATAGTAACTTCTGGCGAGAACCTGTTGATATTCCGGTGGGGAGGAGGGTTTAAGGGAGGGAGTTGGTATGGGCCAACATAACAGGTGACGTGGCTGCTGCTGAGCAGCGCCAGGTGCGTCTGACCCGTCTTGACCCGTCGGTGGTCAAGGATGAAGTGTGTGTGTGCGTGCGTCTATGGGGTAAAAAATGAAAGACCGGGATGGGGGGGTTGGTCACTGATACTCTGGATAAGGTGAAGTTTGTGAGGCTCCTTATCTCTCCAGGCGGTAAGTAGGTAGGTAGGTATCCCTCAGATCCATACACTATCTCTTCACCTGCTGGTTGACTGACCTCTGTCTCTCTCTCTCTCTCAATACCGTACTTATAATTATATCTTATTGAATTAATTTTGTTTTATTGATTGCATAGGTATATAATTATATTTCACTGTCTGTACAGCATAACTAATTTCCTGGATTTTATTGACTGCTTATCTTATTATGTGGAATGTTTAACTAATTAATTATATTAACTGTATACCTGTACTATATGGAATGAATTATATTCACTGTATACCTGTAATATATGTAATTAATTATATTCACTGTATACCTGTACTTTATGCAATTAATTATATTCATTCTATACTAATTAACTGTATTGTATTGACTGTATATATTACGACCCGTAGATATGAAAGGTGAGCCATGAGTTCCCCAGCACCACCACTGTATACCGTATGACTGTATCGTCACTATGGTCGCTGTATCTGTACTGTATCGTCGCAGCTGGGTCATCAAGGTATCGTCCGTCGCTATAAGGTCACTGTATCGTCACTGTATCGCCATCAAGGTCGCTGTATTACGGGTAACTGGTCACATCTTACCGGACAGCATTAGAGAGATGCAAACGTCTAATACTGTCAGGTAAAGATGTAAAAACGGACCCAAAGTCTTCGTTAGCGGCTGTCAGCGAACCCGGGACCATCCAGCATGTGTACCGGACCCAAAGTCTTCCTTAGCGGCTGTCAGCGAACCCGGGACCATCCAGCATGTGTACCGGACCCAAAGTCTTCCTTTGCGGCTGTCAGCGAACCCGGGACCATCCAGCATGTGTACCGGACCCAAAGTCTTCCTTAGCGGCTGTCAGCGAACCCGGGACCATCCAGCATGTGTACCGGACCCAAAGTCTTCCTTAGCGGCAGTGAAAGAACCCAAACGAACCCAAAATCTTCAAGTAGTAAACTGATGGAAGTGTAAACATTGTGATATAAGTGAACGCAAAGTGGTTTAAGTTTGAACATAGTGATGCTATTAGTGAACGTAAAGTGATATAAGTATAAAAATAGTGTGACATAAGTGTGTACGTCTAATAAGTCCATTGATGATACTAATTATACTAAGTTCATAAAGTAACATATGCCGGCAGTTCATATATTTATATCCAAGTTCATATATTAACGTTCAAGTTCATAAAGTTACGGCTGAAAAGTCCATTAACAAGTTCAGTCTATTACCATTCATCATTAATTTGTTTCTATTATTTTCTAAGACACAATATACTTTGTGTTATCATCTATTCATATATTTAGGTCAAGAGATACACGTAGGCCTATTGTAATGGTCAAGGGATAGGCCTATGGTAAAGTTATGTACAGTTAATTTCATTTACAAACACGCAAACAAGCATAAGTTATTGTCATGAAGTATACAGTATCACACACATACACACACACACACACTAAACAAAGTAATACTTTATTTTCTCTCTAAAGAAAATTGAAAAGTTAGGGATCACCTGAAGGATCAACCCACCAGCTTATTTCACCTGAGGATTCGTCCCCACAAGCTCATTTTACCTGAAGAATCACCCCACAAGCTTATATCACTTGAAGATTCGTCGTCACAAGCTTATTTTACCTTAAGAATCACTCCCAAGAAGCTTATTTTACCTGAAGAATTACCCCCAGGTTATTTCATTTGAAGATTCGTCCCTACAAGTTTATTTAACCAGAAGAATCACCCTCACAAGCTTAATTTACCTGAAAAAACACCCCACAGACTTAATTTATTTTTAGAATCACCCCACAAGCTTATTTTACCTGAAGAGTCACCCTCCCTGGCTTATTTCACCTGCTGATTAACCCGAAACATAAACTAATCTAACCAAACCTAACTTAACCTTACTTACCGGGTAACCTAACCTAACCCCACCAGGTAGGGTTAGGATGTTGATGATTAGTGTAATTACTAAATTAAACTACACACTTAAAAGATACCATCGTTATAAAAACTTAGTGATACATTATAACATCAAGACTTAAATTGTACAAGAGCATTAATACTTTATAACAATTCACTCCGTATATATTAACAATAAGAAAAACACCGAGTTAACAATATACATTACATCAGGTTTATTCTCTTTACAGTTTTATTCTGTTGAGTGTGTGTGTTGAGCATACAAAATGTGAGTTGGAGTGAGGTGCAGTGTGTTAAGACAACCGTAGGTTAGTTACGTTACGAAAACACACATAATAGTGTATAACAGGAATCAACATCTATAGCGCAAATTTCTATATAAATTTATGTAACTCCTTTAAAAGTTGTAAATGTTTCCCCAATGCTTTACTTCAATATTTTCCTTTATTAATGATTTCTTAATATATTTTATCACTTCTTTGAGTGATCAGTAAAATTAATACGCTGTAGTGGTTAAATTTCGTATACTATAATTTACTTAACATCTGGACGCAAACACAGACATCTTCTCCTTCCAATGACTGTAAAAAAAAAAAAACCCTAATCTAATGACAGCAACTCATTAATATTAGGAAGTGGCCTCAAACCCGGATCCGGCTCTCAATTTATTTTTGCCAGACTGCCGGATATGTCATAGCTTGTGTACAAAACATACGGCCTTCACTACCACCACCACATTCGGTCGTTCATTTGGTCATAGTAGGTGTGTGCTGTTACCCGGAGCACTGCAGCTGGCATACTGATCATGTTGGTGGTGGGGTGACAGCCAACCTAATCTAGTATAACCTAGTTTAATCTAACAAAACCTATTCTAAACTAATCTTAAGCTAAGATAACCTAGTCTAATCTAAACTAACTTTAGGCTAACATAACCTTGCCTAATCTAACCTAACCTTACATAACTTGCGCTTATTTAACCTAGCATTACCTAAATTAAACTAACCTAACTAAATCTACCCCGAGATAACTGGTTAGATTAATTATTTAAGTCAGGTCTGGTTGCAACGTGCCTGAAGGCTAGCAGCCCAATTTAACCTATCCACATGGTCGTTACATTTGGTAGATTAAATTAAATTATATCATTAAACTATATCTTAATTAGTTCCTGTAATGCTGCTGTAAAAAGTTAATTTGCACACACATGAACATATCCGCTTCACGCACCAAAAATAAAATTACAAACGAACCCAAAGGTTTGTAAACACAGCTTATTATTGTAATCAATATAGTATATGACAAATAAGGAAGAAAATATTTATCTAACATTCAAATGACATATATAGTAAGGTTAATGTAAGGATCAATATAATAAATTAATTAGAATCAGTTCGGTTGACGTCCACATAATCTACTAAAAAGTCCCATCACTGCTCAGACTACTGCTATTTTGACATTTACGATCAGCCTTCAGTTTTAGCGCACAATTTCACGGTCTATCTTTAATGTATCTTTGTTATATAAATTTTTCTCTAGATAAACCATAAAATCGGTTAAGTTATGACAGAATCAAGACAAAGCAACACGGAGGCCAGGCTCTGTGACTGAATCACAACACTGCTTAATATAACTTACACACACACTGGCCTGATGACAAAGAGGTAAATACCCAAGGCAAGTTTTATTCAGAATGACCGTGAGGAGTTCGAGGATTTACTGCACTGAACAGGATGGTCTATCATGAATTAACATAAATAATGTACAACAGTGTAGTGATGTTAAGTTAGAGTTAGGGTGGTTAAGTCTGGGCGGTTAAAGTTATGGTGCTTCTTTAGTTATTGGATATATATATATATATATGGTCCAGCAGTTAGCTTCCCCGGTCACAGTCATGGGCTCGTGTGCCGTGGGTTCGAATCTTGGCGGGTTGAGGTGTTGATTGTGTGTGTATATATATATATATATATATATATATATATATATATATATATATATATACACAATTATGTAATTAAGAAGATTTGTGACCAGGTGAGAAGGCCGGGTCACCTGACCATCTGACTTGACCACCAACCGTTGTGTGCTATTTAAAGATTAGTAGGGTCATTACCTAATACCTGACCATTGTGGACCTGGTCTCACCCTCCCCTGTATATATACACCTTGATTTGTATTACTCTCTCTAGTCGGTACTCACCCCTGAAGATGTGAATTACACGAAAGCGCTTGGGAACTTCGTGTTTTCTTCTTTCCTTGTGGTTATCAGCACTCTTTAACAACTAAGGACACTAAACACAAACTAAATTAAAAATGACACGAGTCCATTAACAATATAACTGATACTTTATATAAAAGCTTATCCAATCCTAAACCTGTATGAAAATTTGGTTAATGTTCGTCCATTGCCTGTCCGCAGGTCCCGCCATGTTTATTTGAAGCTGTACGCCACACCTTTGAGTCACTTGTCTCCTTTCCTCCTCCTCCTTAGGTAGGTTGGTTCCTTTGATATGAGAATTGTTTTTGTGTGTTTTACTCAAATCTGACATCCATTCTTGTGCAAATTTGCGATTTCTGTTGTAAATGAAAATTTTCAATGTTTGCAAAAACCACTAATTTGCACAAGAATGGAGGTCGACTTGAGTAAAATACGAAAACACAAAAATAAAAAACTATTCTCGTACCAAAACCTAATGACAGCCAATGGACGAATATTTACCGATTATTATGATTACTATTATCATGAAATAAGGTGGGCTAATCTTCAGGTAGAATAAGCTGGGATAACGTGTGATTATAAAATATAAACACCGCTAATCACTACATACAGTCATTACAATCACTTAGTTTATCACTGTCACTATAAAACGTTTAAGATAATAGTTCACAGTTGTTTTAAAACACAGTTCTTACTCATGAACTGCACTGTAGTGTTTTAATAGGTAATTCCCTTAAAGTCACAACACTGGCAAGTCGCTCACTCAACATTGAAGTTTGAACAGGTGTCAGGTTTATATACCTGTACATAGAATTTTAACTGTTATCAAATATTGTTTGACGTACAATCTGCCAACAGTTGTTAAGAAATGATTTATACATAGTCTGCCACCGTCATCTAGTGACTGGATGGCCAACTACATGTAATATATGTTAATTTGTATGACGACTGTACTGATTATGTTTTTTTATGTATATGTATGTTTTATCGATATTTATATTGTCCACGTTTCCACTGTGGACCTACATGTGTGTTTGTTAACTTGGGTCAAAATATAGAATTATTGAAAGGTAAGAATAAGGCGCCATTATACTCCCTCGTCCTGTCGTCTGCATCAATATATGACTATACATTAAATGAGTACTCTCTGTATTAATACTGTATAAATCATAAAGTGCTATATAATTATTTTTTGTACTCTATAAATTAAATTTTATTTGTATACTTATTAAATTAGAATGACAATTTCAGGTGGTGTAGCTGCAGTAATCCCAAGCCAACAACTCGTCCACTGATCCGGATAACGTGAATCAGTAGCTTGTGTAGTGATTTGAGTGAGCGACAAACTTTCCTCCTACATTATTACGAGTAACTTTTAATATTCCACACCAGTTTCTCAGTCTTCACATTAAACCTGTGTGTGTGTGTGTGTCTTCGTAACCTAATATTGCTGTATTATATTACACAGCAGTTCTTTCTTGTAAGGCAGTGAAGTACCGTCACACCACTTGCTACCATCAACATAAACATCACCTAAATAAATTTATCATAAACATTGTAATAAAAGTGTTTAATTTTGTATATATTTATGTCCTGTTAGTTCATGTTGATATATATACACTACCCTTTGTACATTAGTTCTTGTACACTTACCCTTATACACAAGCCTTTTACACTAGCCTTTGTATGCTTTAAGAAATATACACATACACACAATAATGTATGAGAGAGATCACAGTGTGTGGCATCAAGATCATATCGTGGCTATTGTTGAGGCCACACATTGTCTCTTGTCTACTGCACGCCTCCACCTGGACTTGGACCTGGACCTGGATCTGCACCTAGACCTCCACCTGAACCTGGGGACTATCCTAACCTATCCCTAACTTAGCCTGAATCAACCAGTCATCGAAAGAATAAAGAGTGACATGACCAGTTCATTTATCCAGAATAGGACATATAAGTTTACCATTGATCGAAACACTTGAATGATAGCTTTTGTTTAGCGATCAGTCACCGTGTTTAATGAATAGTCGGTCTTTTTTAATGGTGTGTCCCTTCACTCTGTGGCTTGCACCTTCACTGTGTGGCTTGTCCCTTCACTGTGTGGCTTGCACCTTCACTCTGTGGCTTGCCCCTTCACTCTGTGGCTTGTCCCTTCACTCTGTGGCTTGTCCCTTCACTCTGTGGCTTGTCCCTTCACTGTGTGGCTTGCCCCTTCACTCTGTGGCTTGCCCCTTCACTGTGTGGCTTGTCCCTTCACTGTGTGGCTTGTCCCTTCACTGTGAGGCTTGTCCCTTCACTGTGTGGCTTGTCCCTTCACTGTGAGGCTTGCCCCTTCACTGTGTGGCTTGCCCCTTCACTCTGTGGCTTGCCCCTTCACTCTGTGGCTTGTCCCTTCACTGTGTGGCTTGTCCCTTCACTGTGAGGCTTGCCCCTTCACTGTGTGGCTTGCCCCTTCACTCTGTGGCTTGCCCCTTCACTGTGTGGCTTGTCCCTTCACTGTGTGGCTTGTCCCTTCACTGTGTGGCTTGTCCCTTCACTCTGTGGCTTGTCCCTTCACTGTGTTCACTCTGTGGCTTGTCCCTTCACTGTGTGGCTTCTCCCTTCACTCTGTGGCTTGTCCCTTCACTGTGTGGCTTGTCCCTTCACTGTGTGGCTTGCCCCTTCACTCTGTGGCTTGCCCCTTCACTCTTTGGCTTGTCCCTTCACTCTGTGGCTTGTCCCTTCACTGTGTGGCTTGTCCCTTCACTGTGTGGCTTGTCCCTTCACTGTGTGGCTTGCCCCTTCACTCTGTGGCTTGCCCCTTCACTCTGTGGCTTGTCCCTTCACTCTGTGGCTTGTCCCTTCACTCTGTGGCTTGTCCCTTCACTCTGTGGCTTGTCCCTTCACTGTGTGGCTTGTCCCTTCACTGTGTGGCTTGTCCCTTCACTCTGTGGCTTGTCCCTTCACTCTGTGGCTTGCCCCTTCACTCTGTGGCTTGTCCCTTCACTCTGTGGCTTGTCCCTTCACTCTGTGGCTTGTCCCTTCACTCTGTGGCTTGTCCCTTCACTCTGTGGCTTGTCCCTTCACTCTGTGGCTTGCCCCTTCACTCTGTGGCTTGTCCCTTCACTCTGTGGCTTGTCCCTTCACTCTGTGGCTTGCCCTTCACTCTGTGGCTGTCCTCACTCTGTGGCTCGTCCCTTCACTGTGGTGGCTTTCACTGTGCCCCTTCACTGTGTGGCTTGCCCCTTCACTGTGTGGCTTGCCCCTTCACTCTGTGGCTTGTCCCTTCACTCTGTGGCTTGTCCCTTCACTCTGTGGCTTGTCCTTTCACTGTGTGGCTCGTCCCTTCACTGTGTGGCTTGCCCCTTCACTGTGAGGCTTGCCCCTTCACTGTGTGGCTTGCCCCTTCACTGTGTGGCTTGTCCCTTCACTGTGTGGCTTGTCCCTTCACTCTGTGGCTTGTCCTTTCACTGTGTGGCTCGCCCCTTCACTGTGTGGCTCGTCCCTTCACTGTGTGGCTTGCCCCTTCACTGTGTGGCTTGCCCCTTCACTGTGTGGCTTGCCCCTTCACTGTGTGGCTTGCCCCTTCACTCTGTGGCTTGTCCCTTCACTCTGTGGCTTGCCCCTTCACTCTGTGGCTTGCCCCTTCACTGTGTGGCTTGCCCCTTCACTGTGTGGCTTGTCCCTTCACTGTGTGGCTTGCCCCTTCACTGTGTGGCTTGTCCCTTCACTGTGTGGCTTGCCCTTCACTGTGTGGCTTGCCCCTTCACTGTGTGGCTTGTCCCTTCACTCTGTGGCTTGTCCCTTCACTGTGTGGCTTGCCCCTTCACTCTGTGGCTTGTCCCTTCACTGTGTGGCTTGCCCTTCACTCTGTGGCTTGTCCCTTCACTGTGTGGCTTGTCCCTTCACTCTGTGGCTTGCCCCTTCACTGTGTGGCTTGCCCTTTCTGAGTGCCAACTAGCAAGGCGCCAGTGAAGTAAGTGTATATTAATGTATTTTAAGTATCAGTATATTATTTACACTCGGCTCAACACATCTCAGACGATCACCATCAGCTGGCGCCAAACGTCTTGGGTCATACACGGGTCTTGAGGCGTGAGATGAATTATTCCGGTCACCTGAAGATTAGACCCCCACCTGATGGTTAAACACCCAAACCTAACCTAACCTGAAGATTAGACCCCCACCTGATGGTTAAACACGGACCTAACCTAAGATAATCTCACTTTTTTTTCTTTTTTTACGGGGATTAGCCCACCCGAGCACAGGTCACTGACCCACATCAGGGCCTGGGGGGCTAAATATGATAATAATTAATAAAAATAGATAAAAATTATAACCTAATGCTAATCTATTAGCCTAAAGCTAATCTGTTCTAACTTAAAACTAACCTACCCATGTGGGTGAGGTTAGGCCTGAGTGAGTGTAGCAGCACCTGTCACACTGTGGGTGGGGCTAGGCTTGAGTGAGTGTAGCAGCACCTGTCACACTGTGGGTGGGGCTAGGCTTGAGTGAGTATTGTGTGTGTGTAGCAGCACCTGTCACACTGTGGGTGGGGCTAGGCTTGAGTGTGTGTAGCAGCACCTGTCACACTGTGGGTGGGGCTAGGCTTGAGTGAGTATTGTGTGTGTGTAGCAGCACCTGTCACACTGTGGGTGAGGCTAGGCTTGAGTGAGTATTGTGTGTGTGTAGCAGCACCTGTCACACTGTGGGTGGGGCTAGGCTTGAGTGAGTATTGTGTGTGTGTAGCAGCACCTGTCACACTGTGGGTGAGGCTAGGCTTGAGTGAGTATTGTGTGTGTGTAGCAGCACCTGTCACACTGTGGGTGGGGCTAGGCTTGAGTGTGTGTAGCAGCACCTGTCACACTGTGGGTGGGGCTAGGCTTGAGTGTGTGTAGCAGCACCTGTCACACTGTGGGTGGGGCTAGGCTTGAGTGAGTATTGTGTGTGTGTGGCAGCACCTGTCACACTGTGGGTGGGGCTAGGCTTGAGTGTGTGTAGCAGCACCTGTCACACTGTGGGTGGGGCTAGGCTTGAGTGTGTGTAGCAGCACCTGTCACACTGTGGGTGGGGCTAGGCTTGAGTGTGTGTAGCAGCACCTGTCACACTGTGGGTGAGGCTAGGCTTGAGTGTGTGTAGCAGCACCTGTCACACTGCCAGTAAAGACCAACAGACAACTCAACTACACTTTAACATAAACATCAAAACAAATTAGCAAACATTTTACCAGAACAGATGTTACTCATTTACCCAAGACTCTCATTATATAACTGTTGGATGTTGAAGAAATGTGGCAAGATGTTGTAGAATGTTGCATTGTGTGTGTGTATAATAGTTAAGTTCAATTTACGTAGTTCAGGAAATAAACAATAAGGTGAATGACTTTAATGGCGTCAAAATTTACGAGTATTTGAAAATGTTTGCCAAGGTGAGTGTCTGTGTGGAAGGCGGGTGATAAACACAGAGAGAGAGAGAGACGGATGATGGGAGATAAACGGAGGAGGGATGATAATGATGGTAGTGGAGGGGTCCTGGTGGTGTCGGTGAAGTGGGTAGTATACTGTAGGTGATGTGGGTAGATGGCAGCACCTGATGTGGGTGTTGGTGGGGGGGGGGAGGGTACTGATGATCCCCCCCACCCCACACTTGGCAACACTCACCAACCTCTCACACTCTCAATAACCGTGTGACCAAGCCAAGCTGTCTCCACCTCTTCATTAGTTATCGGTGTATCATTTCACTTAGACATACATACATCGTCACACATGTTCACAATGGTTCATCATGTATATATACTGTATATAGGCAGTACAGATATACAAACAATGGTAAGGTAAAGTCAATCGACTCAACCAAGGATATGGCCTAATGTAGTTCGTATGCTAATTGAGTCGTTGATATTATAATGTTGCTAATATTCTTCAACAACTAAGGTCTTTACGATGACAATGCCTCGAGTACAGAGGAATTTATAAGAAAAAAAAGTGGAGCTGCTAATAACAATACAGTGGAAAAGCTTAGAACAGCACTGAGGGAAAGCTTAAAACAGCATAGTGGAACAGCTTAAAATAGTGAAACAGCTCAGAACAGCAGAAAGAAACAGCTTTACAGATTACAACGACCCACCCAGCACCAGTTAGTTTAATACAGCAAAGAACAGCTTTACAGCATGAGAGAAGCAGAGTAGAAGGCAGCAGCACTCAGTCACAGCTCCGGCTATTGTGAGAGACAGACAACTATTGGCAACAGGCGAGACAACATTCCACACTCTGACGGTCACATTAGAAGGAACACGTAAACATTGTCGACGTTATGTTCTTCTGATAAACATTGTCGACGTGCCTCTGAAAAACATTGCCAATGTTTTCTTCCATATAACAGAGAAAGAGGTTAACTGAATACGAATAATTCTACTCAAGTGTCTCAGATGACCAAGAACTTTAACTAAACCTAACCCCATCTAATTTAGCCTGATCTAGCCTAATTCTAACCTAAATTATCTTAACCTAACTTAACCGAAGGCTAACCTAACCTAAGCCCCCTCCCAGGTAGCATTAGGTTGTTTAATCCTCAGGTGAAATAAGCTGGGTGTGCTAATAATCACCTGAAGATTAGCTCCCTAAGCTTATTTCACCTGAAGATTAACTCCCTCAGCTTATTTCACCTGAAGATTAACTCCCTCAGCTTATTTCACCTGAAGATTAACTCCCTCAGCTTATTTCACCTGAAGATTAACTCCCTCAGCTTATTTCACCTGAAGATTAGTTCCCTAAGCTTATTTTCCCTGATGATTAATTCCCAACCTAACCTAACCCTCCTCCCCTCCCGTACACACCCACCCTCACCTATACTTGTCCTCCAGCCCCCTCCTCCTCTCCCGTACACACCCACCCTCACCTATACTTGTCCTCCAGCCCCCTCCTCCCCTCCCGTACACACCCACCCTCACCTATACTTGTCCTCCAGCCCCCTCCTCCCCTCCCGTACACACCCACCCTCACCTATACTTGTCCTCCAGCCCCCTCCCCCCCTCCCGTACACACCCACCCTCACCTATACTTGTCCTCCAGCCCCCTCCTCCCCTCCCGTACACACCCACCCTCACCTATACTTGTCCTCCAGCCCCCTCCTCCTCTCCAGCAAGTAGTTCATCGAACTTGTAGGAGAGTTCAAGAAGCCGATAACGTTTAAGTGAAAGTTTCTTAAAGTTACTAAGCATGACCAGACCTCTCCAACACCCCCAGCTGAGCGGCAATGATGTGAAACAGCTTTTGTAAAACTTTGCCGCCCCTCCACTCCCCCCTCTCTCTCCCCTGCCTCTTCCCCCCTCTCTCTTTTCGCCTCTCCACATCTCCTCATTCCCCCTGTTCCCTATCCTTTCTTACTTACCCTTCTCTCTTCCTCCATCCCCACTCTCCCTTCTCTTCCTCCATCCCCACTCTCCCTTCTCTTCCTCCATCCCCACTCTTCCTTCTCTTCCTCCATCCCCACTCTCCCTCTCTCCCCCCCTTCCTCCCACACACTGCTGAAGGACAATGTAAAATAGTTGAATGGTGACGGCGGAGAAGTCTTGGTGATCTGACTTAATAAGTGGCCTGGCCTGGTGACTAAACTGACCTGCTAGTGAGAGAGAGAGGGCAGCTGCCATAAATTACTCACCATAATTTGTGATAATGAGAGCCTTCAACCATCCTCACTCACCCAAAGTCTTCTCCGCCAGTCAATCAGTCAAAAGTGGTGATAAGAAAAACAAGTTAATGTGAGCAATTATGATGAAACAACTTCCTGCTAAAGGTCACCTTGGTCAGGTCAAATCAGGACACCTACCATCACCACCACCAAATTCTACTGTCACTTGTAGTAGTATTTTGGTTATCATTATTTTCCTTATTCTTATCAGTTATGTACAAGGTAGACAACAGCAGTAGTTATCAAAGTACTGTACTTGAGTAACCCTCAATAAAAGATATCCCAACCGCCACTTGACATGTTACCTCAGTATGGACTGGACACATACAAAAACATTATTCAGACTATTCAGCGATACTGGATTACTAATAAAGTACAGTATATTCCTAAGTATTAATATATAAACTAATTATGTTTACCACAATTGACATGAAACAGAATAAGTTGATGGAAAACCGCTTTGCTTGTAACTAAGTCAAGCTAATTATTTACTACAGCAACCAAATATAACAAGACTATTAAATTTCGTTATTAAACTTGCACTTTGAAATGTTAGGTGGATTTTTTTATAGAGGCGAGTTATAGCAAGTTATAGAGATGTTATAGCAAGTTAGTGAGGGTGGGGTGGTGAGGCCATGTTGTCGTGTGTGTGAGAGGCTGGACCTGCACTGACTCTCCTTTACCAAATATGGCGGGAGATGTTGGCGTGAGTCACCAGTGTGAGGGCGGCAACACCAACTAGGATACAGGCGCCATTATCACTCCTGCTGCCCCACTACCACTTTCCTCCTGCACCACTACTACCACCCTCCTGAACCACCATTACTACTACTACTACTACCCTCCTGCACCACTACCACCCTCCTGCACCACCATCACTACTACCACCCTCCTACACCACTACCCCTAGCACCATTAACCTGAACATTACCCCCCTGCTAATGTCACCTTAAGATTCGCCCCAGCTTATTTTACCTGTTACCATCAGGGTGTTTAATCTTCAGGTGAAATAAGTTTTAAATGAATATTCAGGTGAAATAAGCTTGTGGGTTTAATCTTCAGGTAGATTAAGCTAGGGATTAATCTTCAGATAAAATAAGCTGGACCGAATCTTCACTTGCAATAAGCTTAGGGGTAAATCCTCTAGTGATATAAGCTGGGGTGCAAAACTTCAGGTGGAGCAAGCTAGGACGAATTTCCAGGTGCAATGAGCTTGGGGTAAATCTTCAGGTGATATAAGCTGGCGTGAAAATCTTCAGGTGAAATAAGCTGGAAGTTAATATTCAAGCAATCCAAGAATAAAAAAAAAAATAATCTAACCATCTTTCTCAGAATAAAATTTGTTAGAATAAAACTGCAAAATCCGGAAAACTACACTAAGTTAATAACTCCAGATTACACTCACCAAACACCAAATCTCCCCAAAATTATAAAGAAATATATCATATAAAAGCTATATGCATATTTGAGATTAGAAAGTGATAGATTAGCAAGATGTATAATTAAAAAGTGGATTATAGGAAGATATAATAGGAAATACAAGAATTGGTGTGATGGATGATATTGTATTGTGTGGTGATTGATGGTGCATAACAACTTTACGACAGCTGTATATAAAATCATGCAGTTCAATAGTCCAGTTTCCGAGAGGGGTTGGGGACTTAACCTAACCTAACCAATTATAATGTTGTGTTGAGATATTGAGTTGAGCTCTGAATGAATGACTTACGAACAAGATTTTGCAACACTAACCATTCTTAACTTTAGGGAATCTGTATTTCACAATTTAACATGGCCTGACAAATTAATGCATTGTATTCTTAACAGTTAATAAAGACTAAAAAAGTAATAAACATTAAAGAATCAAAGCCCTTTATACTTCCACATAGTACAGTATTAGAAACCATTTAACTTTGCTTCATAAACTTTAGAAATGCATTCCTGAAACTCAGAGCATTTTGTTTTACTTAAGGCATAATTTTGACATCTATCTTGTTTGTATTTTATTGTCCAAACACTTATACAGGCTCCAAACCCTTATCTTTTTTAGCCTGTTACTATACAGTATCTGGTTCAGAAGCTGTTTATAATTACATCACCTAGATAATTAGCCTCCAGCTTATATCACCCGAATTAGTTCCAGCTTTTTTTACCTGAAGATTAGCCCCCAGTTTATTTCACCTAAAGATAAACCCCTACTTTATTTCACCTAAAGATTAACCCTCTGTTTATTTCACCTAAAGATTAACCACCCTAATATTAACCTAACCTAAGCCCCAAGTAACAAGTGTGTGCATAATCACCAGGTATAAGAAGCTAGGGGCTAATCTTCAAGTGACCCCCAACTTCTATGTTCTCCTCCTCACTCCTTGTTCTCAATTCCTTCTATCATAACTAAGAAAATTTTGTAGTCTAACAATTGTTTTATGATAACTTAAATATTTATTTCTATTGTTTCTTTGATAAAACTTCTAAATTAGCTGGTCAGTAAAAAGATTAATATTATTTAAATAATTTTTATTATACAAATCAAACAGGATCCTTATTATTTGTTGAGATTTTTGTCTATATATACTGGAATATATAGAGTACAGTATACTGTATACACAACCACTTGTCTGCAGTGCTGCTTACATTAATTTATGTTGTAAATGAATCACCACTAAATTTTGATCTTCTTTTGTAAAAACATACTGTAAATCTATGAAAAGCTTCACTACTGTATTTACAAAAATCATAAGCTTCTAAGACTTACAATCTCATTTATGCTTTGACAGCTGCCCTAAGCTTGGCCGACCTCGCCCGTGGATTACTTTTAACCTCTTCCTCGGAGGGCAAGACGACGTGCTTGGTCAGTGACTCCCACTTCTTGGCCATGAGAACATCCATCTCCCTGGGAGAATACGTGGACAGTGCACTCCGATGTTTGGTCACACCTAAACCGATAGTTGCTGAAGTCTTATCAATGTCCACCCCTTCAGAGCGAAATATTCTGTATTAGAAATATCGTTCATAAAGGAATTTGTCACTCCCTAACACTAAAGAAGAAACAAGAGGCTCAGGATTCCCTACTCTGCCCTGTATGACTGACAGTCATTGAGTCCCCAACAGAAAGATCTCATACATTTCCTTAGAATTTAGGCTCTACAGTATTTCCCAAGAGGAGTAACCATAAAGAGGAATACCTGTACCCCTGGAGGAAGACCCCAAGAGAGAGGAACATGAATCAAGACCTAAGATTTATTTCTCAAGTCATATAGTATACAGTACAGTATAATGCAACTATGAAGAGTGTGCACCATTCAAATGGTCACCAAGATGAAATCCCTAATGTTTCACGTGACTCAAACCAACCCAGGTTGCATTCAATTCTGAGGTGGAGGTTAGGAGGGAGAGGGGGATGAGATGGAAGTATGGAGGAAGAAGGATCGTGGACATACAAAAAGAGCCAACACACACACGAACTACTGGGAATTGTGGTGAGGTGTGATATTTGAGGAAGGGCGTGCAGCTGATGGATACTTATAGTATACTGTATGGTGCTCTGTGAGGCTGTGTCAAGTGATGGGTAAACCAGATACAGTAGTAGATATCTGGGGCTTTGTTGTAGACAGGGAGGACAAAGCATAGCGGAATATATCTATGATAGCAAGAAGATTTTTATTTTTTTTTTATTTATTTATTGGGCACCCCCTACATCCTTGTGTAAGGTGAAGCGCAGAAGCGTTTACAGCGCCCAACAGGGAAGCATCCTAAGTTCATGCTTGCCTTTATGTCTCATGAGTTAAGGGCATAAAAGCCTGAAGAGTCAATGGTTTTTTTTTTATGTCATCAAGTTATTGGAAGCTCCAACAACTTGTCCCTGAATACGCATTCGCAACTTTCGATTTACACCAGGTACTTACTTTACTGCTAGGTGAACAGGGACTAATGGGGGCTGGGAAGTATGTCCAAACAACTTCAACCGGCCCAGGAATTGAACCCGTGACAGCTCACTTGCGAAGGCAAGAGCGGTACCACTCTACCACCAGCAAGAAGAATGACTGAAAGGTATGTGGTGTGTGTGTGCGTGCTCTTAACTTGGGTTCTGCACAATAGCAAAAAAAAAAAAAAAAAAAAAAAAAATATTAATTAAATAAATAAAAAATCCTTGAAAGCGTGAAAGAAGGAAAAAATGAAAACACAGCTACGAGAGATTTACACTTGACCCCCCCCCCCCCCCAACAAAGTGAGAAGGAACGAAGGAGCACGACTCACCTGTTATGTGACGCTTCACTACAGTATCTTCGAGTGAATGGAAAGACAAGGCCACTAACACACCCCTTGCTTTAAGATAATAGTGAGCTAAACGGAGGCCATAATCCAGTTCATTTAACTCATTGTTGACAAGGATTCTCAGCGCCTGGAAGAGGACACATACTGTACATAAGATGGTAGAAATGATGGCAGGTCAGAGGATGGGTGATGCTTGCAGTAATGATGGCAAAATATTATCCACAGCATAACAAATTTGAAACAAGATATGATCATCTTTATAAAGTACTCAGTTGACATGGCTATAGAAGTACCGGGTAATATTAAAAACAAAATATAAGTACCTTCTATGCACACTGCTTGTATATCTGTATGTACTGTCTATATATACGAGGTCTGTCCAAAAAGAAATGAAACTTTTTAAATAGAGCGCCAACGAGCCGGCGCAGCGTGCTCACGACGGGAGAGCTGTGCAGCGGTGGTCTTGACCCTTAGTCTAACACTAGCCGCATCACGCCACGTCAATTAGTCATCGAGCTACACACGCTAGAGTGAACGTGTGTTTAGTGCATTTGGCGATTTGTTGCAAGTTGAATAATGAAGGATCTTGAAGAGCAACGTGTTTGCGTGAAATTCTGTTTCAAATTGGGAAAAACTTTTAAGGAGACTTTTCAAATGTTGCAACAGGCTTATGGGGAGGATTGTTTGAGCCGTACGCAATGTCACGTGTGGTACCAGCGTTTCAAACATCTCGGCGTTTCAAACATCTTAGACGGCACTACTTGGTCGAATGTACATACAGTACCTGGAGCTGGCAAGGGGTCACAGCTCAAGGTTGAAGAAGCCACAAGTCCATGAAACTATGAGGGCAAACTTTTTCGGAGTGAGAATTGTAACTCTTGGAACAATCTACCAGTGTTGTGAAGGCATGGAGTTTGAGCTCATTCAAGGCCAGACTTGACCAGCACTGGAGCAGGTTCCAATATATTCAGGAGCCGGTGCATGCCCAGTACTTCCCAACAGTGCGTAACAAAGACGCAACCGACCGCCCAGGCGACTAACAAGCCGATCAGTGGCAAAGTGGATAAAAGTAAAACTGACGGATGAAGGATTTTGAGTTTTTGACAGCTCTACCAAGACAACTGCAGTCGCAGTGTTCATTCTGAAATTCATCAACCCCGCCAAGTTTAGATATTTTTTTGAGCGACAATACATTGTTTGTATACCTGCATGAGTACCTGTGCCCGGGTGGGCTATTCCCCGTAATAAAAAAAAATTAATAAATAAAATACTTGTATGATATTCTTACTGAATAAATATCTATCTTTCTATCAAAATCATATTTATTCTTTTACAATGACCACAACACTAACCACACTATTGAACACTTACATAGAACGCTCACACTTCATATTCTGAATACAGGTACTCCTCAACTTATGGCAAACTCGACTTACGATAACCCGGGACATACGACCGCCGCGGTCGTATAAAATATTTTTCAAATTACGTATTTTCGAGTCCTGACGTTTGATCGTGCTGTGTACTGACAAAATTTTCGTTTGTAATTCCATTTATAATGGCTGGCAAGCGTAAAAGTGAGAGTTCTCTTGGTGCTGAGAAGAAAAAGAGACACCCAATTTAGAATTTTTATATATTATTTTCGCCTTTTCGACTTACGACCAATTTAACTTCCGACCTGGTAGTCGGGACGGAACCCCGTCGTAAGTCAAGGAGAGACCGTACATCAAGTTGCTGTACAGTAAAATCAAAGGGAATCACCTGAAGAATCTCCACTCCTTATTTCACCTAAAGATAACCACCTTAACACTAATCTAACTACTCTTATGGTAACCTAACCTAAAAATTAACCACCCTAATGGAAACCTCTCATCCTCCCAAATAATGTCAGGGTGGTTTGTTATGTACTTATGTTTTCTTCAGTCAACCCATTAAGTGTCTCGTTTTCTCATGGCACCCTATAACCACTGAAAGTTAAAGTCTTCTTAAAATTGCGATATATGTTTGGTTACTCTGATTTGTGATATGTTTTAGTAACTGATATGATTAAAGAACATTAATTTATGATTTTTGGAAACAGTTTTCAATGTGAGAATATTGCAGTGGTTTAAATGAAGAATGTAAACAAGCTCTTTCTCTCTCTCTGGTTATTATTGGTGAAGGACGTGGTAGTGAAAAACCCACAGGTTGTAAGGGTAATCCAGTGTTTTCTGGTAGTCATAAGATATTATAATCTATTTGTGAAGCATCTTGTAAAGTAGAGAGAAAGCATATTGTTGGATTAAGATATAAGACTGATATTAATGTAAACTTTGTGGAAGCTATCAGCACGTGTGAAACCATTACAGTGGTCCCTCGGTTAACGAGCGCCTCGGTTAACGAGATTTCGGTTAACGAGTTCCCTCCCATAAGATTCTTAAATTCGGTTAACGAGCAACCCCTCGGTTAATGAGTTTCTTACGAGCCGAACTCAACAAGTTTTGGCTTGCACTGGGCGGTCAACCAGCTGTAGTATTAGTCCGCCAATACATTAATCGGTTCTAGGGCTTAAATTCCTTACTATTTTAGTATATATCAAGAAATTATTACTATTCAATAATTTTAAAAGTTTAATATTAAATTTTTTAGTCATTTTAATAATTATTGAACATAATTGAAGGTAAAGTGACTAGTTTAATGCGCGGCATCCAGCCTCTTAACACAGCATACAGGCGTTAGTCTCTCTCTGTTTTCAGTGGAGGTAACATCTTGCTCGAGACACTCTTCAACTAAATGCTTTTTTCTGTGTTTCCAAGCAAATTATTGGTCATTTTGGAATTTATTTTACATATTGACAATATATAGCGCAGTGCAGTGTTATTTTGAAGAAAATATTCATTATTTACAACAAGTTTAACTTTGAAAAGCACATGTTGACATTGTTTGAATCCAGCATGGGACCTTAGAGATCAAGAAAAGCGATTTCAATCCAAACCAAGAAGGAAATCATAAAAAAACATGAACAAGGCATTAGAACAAATGCGCTATGCAAAGAATATGGCATGTCGACATCAACTGTGTCGACAATTCTTGCACAGAAATACAAATTTAAAGAAGTGAAAGTGAGAGACAAATCTACAAGAGTGTTTAAAAGTAGATCCCTAATTGCAGAAACTGAGAGGTGACTTATCATCTGGATTAGGGAAAAACAGATGAAAGGTGATTCAGTTTCTACTGAATTCATTTGTGAAAGAGCCAGGGAGATTTACGAACATTTAAAGACAGATCAACCTGGTTCTTGAGGCACAGAATTTGAAGATTTTCGGGCCAGCAAAGGCTGGTTCGAAAAATTTAAGAAAAGAAGTGATATTTTCAGTGTTGTTAGGCATGATGAAGCTGCTAGTGCTGATAAGGAAGGGGCAGCAAAGTTTTTAGATGTATTTAAAAAACTGATGGAAGAAGAAAATTAACTTCCACAGCAAGTGTTCAATGTGGACGAAACTGGGCTGTTCTGGAAAAAGATGCCCAAAAGAACATTAATCACCAGAGATGAAGCCTCTTTACCTGGGCATAAACCCATGAAAGACCATCTCACTCTATTGCTTGGTGCCAATGCTTCAGGGGATTTCTGACTGAAGCCTATGCTTGTCTACCACTCTGAAAACCCCAGGGTGTTCAAGCAACAGAAAGTGGTAAGAACAAAGGTTGGAGTTTATTGGAAGTCTAACTGTAAGGCATGAGTGACAAGACAGCTCTTTAATGAATGGGCTGTTGATGTGTTTTGCCCTTCTGTCAAGAGCTACCTAACCACCAATAAACTCCCTTTAAAGGCTCTTCTCCTCATGGATAATGCTCCTGGTCATGACCCTGACCTTGCCAGAAATTTGGAGTATCAATTTGATTTTGTGAAAGTGTTGTTTTTGCTTCCAAACACTACATCAATCATACAGCCAATGGACCAGAATGTGATCAGCAACTTCAAGAAGTTGTACATGAAGAAAATGTTTAGGAGGTGTCATCAGGCAACTTCCAATGATCCTGAACTAACACTGAAACATTTCTGGAAGACACAATTCAACATCCTGGAAGCTGTAAAATTGATCGTGTCATCATGGCAAGAAGTCTCCACTAGATCCCTCAATTCTTCATGGAAAGAACTGTGGCCATCAGGAGTCCATGATTTTGAGGGATTTGAGGAAGAAACAGAGTTGGACCAGGAGATTGTGTCCATTGGTCAGTCATTGGGCCTTGAAGTGGAGGAGGAGGATGTGGAAGAGCTTGTGATGTCTCATGAGGAGGAACTTACTCCTGATGACTTAAAGCAACTGGATGAGATGTTACAGGTAGAGGCTGACAGTGGTGAGGAGGAAATTGAAAGTGATGACCATATGTCAGCTAAACAGTTGAAAGATGTGATTTACTACTGGAAGAAGTTCAGGGAACTGGCTTCAAGGCTCCCAGAAGTGGAAAAAACTGAACTAACTTTGTGTTATGTTGAGGACTCAGTGGTCTCCTTCTTTAAACATAAGTTAATGGTGAGGAGGACAGGTGCCCCACAGACCACAATTGACACTTTCTTCAGTAAAAGGCAGAGGGAACAAGATGCTATCCCTCAGCCTTCCACTTCAAGAAGGAGAGAGGATGTTCATGGTGGAGAATCTGTCAGTCCAGAGGTACCTAACATTTTCATGGAAGGTGACTCACCTTCCAAGAAGAAGTAAAATGCTTCTCCTCCACCTCCCACTTCAAATTCACATCATCATCATCATCCAGGAGCCTTCTACATACACACCTCAAAGTAAGTGAACTTTTCTACCATTTTTGTTGAATTTAGGCAATTTTCGGTGAGCTGGAACCAATTACCCAAAAACCCATTGAAACAATGGTTTCGGTTAACGAGCAACCTACTGGAACGGATTGTGCTCGTTAACCTAGGGACCACTGTATTGTTTAATATACTTTTTAAGTAAATGCTTTATTTCCCTATTCTGATTATATTTATGTTACAGCATAAGGGAGACTGTGACAGGTTATATTAATCTTAGGTGCAATAAGCTAGGGTGGGCATTCTCCAGATGATGCATTAGTATATGTAATAAGAAATAATACAGTAAAACTTCTATTTAAAGGACTATATGGAGAGGAAAGTCTATTATATCAAGGGTCCCAATAAATGTGAAATCTCTATCTAAAGAACTATGATAGGGATGGAAGTCCGTTTTATCGAGGGTCCATTCGATGTTAAGCCCCCATCTAACGGGTTATGTGAAAAGAGAAGTCCGTTATATGGAGGTTTCACTGTACAGTACAAACCTGGAATGTTTTGGTCGCAGGATGGGAATATCTCTTCAGCTTGTCTAGTCTACCGTCCTCACCAGTCACGGACATTACCAACTCTGCCAGTTCTTTGGTCGTGTGAAGCTTCCTGAACAGATGGCGAGACTCGACTACAACACGAGAGATCTTCCGGGCGTTGCTCTCCTCGCCATAATGCTTGAGGGCTTTATAGAGGGAGTCCTCATCTATGTGGCTTAATATATCTGCTGCTGTCAACTGGTTTGGATCTCTGTGATGAAGGAAGATCTATTTACCTACAGTATTAAGAGAGATTCTGTGGACAAACTCATATTCGATATAATTTCTACACCTTGACTAAATGACTGATTTTTATCATTATTTTTATACCTGCAGTGTCTATATACATGATGAACCATATACAGCTCCTCCCCGACTTACGACGGGGTTAGGGACCCAAATCCAGGTCATAAGTCGAAACGGCCGTAAGTTGAAAATTCTTAAATAATAAATAGAAAATCTAAAATGGGCCTCTTTTTTTCTCAGCACCACAAAACTCTCACTTTTAAGCTTGCCAGCCATTTTAAAGTGAATTACAAACGAAAATTTTGTCAGTACACAGCGCAATCACTGACATTGGGACTTGAAAACACATAATTTGACAAAAGTTTGGTATGACTGAGGCGGTCGTAAGTCCGGGTGGTCATAAGTCGGGGAGGAGCTGTACCTATACTGTCTATATACAGTACGTGCCAAACTGTATGCCTGTACTGTCTATATACATGATGAACCATATACCTGTACTGTCTATATACATGATGAACCATATACCTGTACTGTCTATATACATGATGAACCAGTGGTTCTCAACCAGGGGGGAATTCAGGTTTTCAGGGGGGGGGGGGGGGGAACTGATTCGGGAGCAAGAGATATGTTCGATGAGAAATCAATCACTGAATTTTGGCCCTTGATGTGCAATTCCTACCCAAAAGTGGCAGAAAGAGCTATCCGTGCATTGCTTCCATTTGTGTCGACATATCTTTGTGAGTCAGGCTTTTCAACTCTGTTGCAAATTAAAACGAAGCAACGTAGTAGATTAGAGGTAGAAAATGACCTGCGTTGTGCCCTTTCAAGCACTCCTCCGCGTATCCCAGAATTGGCGAAGAAAAAACAATCACAAGCTTCTCATTGACTGTAATCTTCATCTGAATAAAATTAATTACAAATTTACAATATCCTGGTATTCTATTGAACTTTTTGTTTATTGCATTATGCTACAGTTTGGTCTGTTAAGTAATTCATTATAAATATAAAAAAAAAACTATTTTACTTTTATTCAAGTTTTATAAATCCATCAACATTTTCAATTGGCATTTAATTTGTAAAACTCCACTATAAAAATAATCCATGTAAAATTGTAAATGTATATGTACTAATATGGAAAAAATAAAGGTTTTCAGTATTATATGCATATTATTTGGAATGCACTTTTTGAGGCAGACAATCTTGGAAAGGAGGGGGGAATAACATTCTGACATATGGTGAAAGGGGTGCATGGGGCAAACAAGGTTGAGAACCACTATGATGAACCATATACCTGTACTGTCGATATACTTGGCAAACTGTATACCTTTATTATCTATAAACATGCTGAACTGTATAACTGTACAGTATTGTCTACATACATACTGAAATGTATATGTGTACAGTATTGTCTATACTATACATGCTGAACTGTATACAGGTGCTCCTCTACTTAAGAACGTTCAACTTACAAACTTTCAGAGATACAAACATCATCACTGAGGGGGGGGGGGGGGGGGGGTGTTACCTGCTAGAACAGCTGTTTAATGTGGATGGGACTGGATTATTTTGAAGAAAATTCCAGATAGAACAAACATTACCTAAGAGAAGAGTGAGCCAGGGTTTAAAAGGGTGCAAGGCTGTATTAAAGGGTATAGCTGTACTAAATATCCATTATCTTTTAATTTTTTACAAAATGTTTGGACTTGCGTACAAACAAGCCTCAGGAACGAAACTCGTTCGTAAGTAGAGGAGCACCTGTACTAATATATATCCATCCATCCATTTACCTGTTATTATCCATACGCATATCCAATGGTCCGTCTTGGCTGAGCATGAAGCCTCGCTCGGGTGTATCAAACTGCATCGATGAGACGCCCAGATCCATCAACACTCCGTCGATGGTATCTCTCTTCAACTGCAGCTTTGCCAGGAGTAAAGGCAGCTCACTGGAAAAGGAAGATTCTTATATCAGAGGGTAATTCAATGTACAACTTTCTGAAGAACATTATACAGTCTCTCCTCGATTTACGACAACCCGGACGTACACCGGCCATGGTCGTATCAAATATTTTCAACATTACGTATTTTCGAGTCCCTGCGTTAGTGATCGCGCTGTGTACCGACAAAATTTTTGTTTGTAATTCCCTTTAAAACGGCTGGCAAGCGTAAAAGTGATAGTTCTCGTGGTGCCGAGAAGAAAAAGAGACACCCATTTTAGAATTTCTATGTATTATTTTTGCCTTTTCAACTTACGGCCTGGTCGACGGGACAGAACCCCACCGTAAGTCGAGGAGAGACTGTAGTACTTTATATATTTCCTTGTGGTGCTTCAAGCTCTTAACACAATATACGGTACAGGACGTCCATCAATCACCCAACCCATTTTAAAAGTTCACAAACATCCACAAAAATATCGTAGACACAACAAAGCAGAGTTAATACACTGCTTCACGGTCATCCCATTAATTATTTTCCCTCAGTTCGTCAAGTATGAAAAACCCCAATGTCTTCTATTTACAATACTTTGGTGTATATCAAGTCCTAAAATGGGTCAGATAATTCATGGACTCCCCGTAGCTATAAACCATTACCTTCAAAACAATTAGTACAATGCTTTCATCAATATACTGTACCTAAATTTGCCGAGAAGAGGAAAGACCCTATTAGGATATTCTCTCTGTAACTCCTCAGCGTACTTGTAGGCAACGGGATCTCGGTCTAAACACATTAATCTCACACCCGGACAACTCTCCAGAATTTTCCGAGAATGACCTCCTGCCCCGAAGGTAGTGTCCAGAATAACAGCATTGTCTCTTGGGGCGAGATACTCTAACACCTCTCTCGCCATCACAGGTATATGAGCAACAGGTTTGGGGGATGGTGGTGCCTGGCTGAGAGGTTCTTGGCATGTGACTGTATCTTTCATACTTGACATGGAAATCTTTTTGGACATTAGGAAAGTTGGAAATCTTAACAGGTCTACATCACTCCTCTCTATGATTCTCATGATATTTCTAAGATGTCCTCTACTCGTATTATTAAACAATAAAGAACCCATTGTGTGTTTTAACCCTTGGCCGGTGGCAAAGTATTCCCTATATGTAATAAATGGAACACAAGCAACATGACACTCCCACTGATAATGGCTGTCGTCCCAACAGCTAACTTCCAATGATAATGGCCACCGCCCCTACAGCTAACTTCCACTGATGATGGTCACTACCTGTACAGCTAACTTACACTGATAATGGCCACTGCCCCTACAGCTAACTTCCACTGATAATGGCTGCCGTCTAAGGGTTAATAAATAAAGGCTCTTCCGATGTACAAGGCTGTTAAAATGTAATCAGGAGAACAATTCAGCTAAGGTTAAGTTCTCTTGAACAATCGTGCGAGGAAGCCTTTTTCATGCTCTTTCATCTCTTCTAAAAATTCTTTGGACGAGATCTGACGGCACTCCTCGACAGAGAGACCTGTTGCTGTGCTTGTTAGCGAGCGCGGGTACCTGCAAAACACAAGTTTGTTGTAAGAGAATAAACACTAATTTGGTTTGGTTAATATATAGGACTAACCCACCAGGACTGCATAGCGCCGATGCAGCCATATCTCATGTCCAGAAATGCCTCAAATTTCACCATATCACGGTAAGTTCTTTCTGTTTAATATACCAGGGAAGGTAGGTAAGGTTAGGTAGGTTTGGTTGGTTAGGTCTGTTCTTCATAACCACAAATGTTAAGTAACAAATAATATACAAAAATCCCTTTTTTAACATATTACTACAACAGTATCTACTATAATATAACAATAAAAATCCGACGTTTTTATAATTGTTTTCAATCAATTTTGGCCGTGGGTTAGTCCTATATAATTACCTTTGGTTTACCTGAAGATTTGGCACAGTTAGGTTAGATTAGGTATTAACCACCCAGGCCTAAACCAAACGCCCTACTGTACAGTACAGTACTTTATACACAAGTAATAATACTGAACAATAAACATTCACCATAACAGACATACAACATTGTTAAAATAAACCTAAACCCACAATATACTCACAGTTTAGAATGTGTGTTTGATGCTATACGGTTTAGTGATGAATATATCCGGTCACACTCGACTTCATCAACAGTTGTGGCATCCCCGTGCTTGAAGCCCTTGGTGACGAGGACCCGCAGGTGCTCCCCGAGGTCCCTGTAGTGACCAGAGAAACCATTAAATTGTCCCAAGCAGTTGTGAAGTTTGACTGAACTCTGTACAACAATAAGATGAATAAAATGTTATTTGACGTATGTAGCAGTGTAGATATTTATCTATATATCTACCTATCCGTCCATATACCTATCCTTATACCCATACCTCTCCATCCATGTGTCCCTACACGTACAGTATAAAGTTATCCATTACCTGCCCCCGGCTTTGGTTGGGTCCACAGGCCACTTATCAAGTAATCTCATGAAATTTCGGTAACTACTTCTTGCCATCACAAGTTTAATATAATGTCTTCGTTATAAACTTATTGTGTACTCCATGAACGGGTTGTGTGTGGGCGGGGGTTGTGTAACAGGGGCGGCCCGTTCCGTCGTCTGTGGCCAGCGTCTCCCACCAAACACTTTACTGTTAATATATAAACCATATGGAATAAAATGCCTACATAATTTATTTTATTTTCAATTAAATCTACATATCTTATTTAACTATTTAGTCTATTATGAAATAATTCTAGTTTTTTAATATATCTATAAACAAATAATAACCCAATTTAACCTTTACGAACCAATAAAAACTATTTTTATCAGTATTGTCTGTAAGGTGTTGGTTGTCTAGTCCCGAGTAACAAAAAGGTTTTCTAGTTTAAGTTTTTAAACAAATATTTTTCTTCGTGGTATATTCCTACCATCAATTACATATTGCCACCTTGTATTGTTACAGCACAACGAATAAAGTTTAATGGTTTCTGATATGACATAAAAAAACCCTTATCATTAATCACTACCACAGCTGGAGACAATTTAATTTAGAAATCCAGAAATGTGTAACAAATATACTGGCACTTTTGACTGTCTCTAAAGGAATTATATTTATTATGTAAATATATATATATATATATATATATATATATATATATATATATATATATATATATATATATATATATATGCGTGTGTTTTAAAGCTAAATGAAAATAAGGAGAGACATTATGTATAAAAGGGAAATAATAAAACTAGGTTAGTTGTCCCTTCAGAGGTTCAGGTTGTAAACAATGGCTAGTCACAGTCAGATATATCTAGTCTTAACCATTTTCCTCGTCCATACATCTTACAGCAGAGAAATAGAGAGAGAAATGACGGTAGAGGTTAAAGCCGGCACAGAAGAATGTTTTTACGAGATGGTTAAAGCTGGAGAGACACTTGATGTGGAGTATCAGGTAAGGTGGAGGTGTCACCGGGTCTTGCCGCTCCATGACACGTCACCCTTCACTTAAAACCTTAAATATTCCTCCTCTGTTTCTTCACTCGCCTATCTTTAGAACCTTTGAGTCCTGAAGGGTTAAACCATCGTCTTCAGAGTTAAACTATCGTCCTCAAAGTGTTAACCATCATCCACAGAGTTAACCGCGTATGGGTCTTGATGAAGGATGTGTCGTGGGGGCCCCAATTAAGTGAATGGCTGTGATTGACTGCGTGTGTAATTAGTCTTCAGAATTTATGATATCTTGTGACACTTAAGTCACCTTCAGGTCATCAATACACTATTAGATGTAGGTATTAAAGCAGTTTGTAAAGTTCTTTTTTACAGTCAATGAAAATAAACTTTGGTGTTTAATATTCAGGTGATATCAAGAGTCTTACGCAGTACTGTATTCGGTAAATTTGCAATGTCACACCGCACTCTGTTAGAAGGTCAAAAATTAATTTTTCTAGTGTATTTGTGTGTGTTTAGACCGAATGTGACCTTCATTTATGGCGGAAATTAGCCGGGTTTTTTATCAATTTTTTTTCGTTGGACGTTTTCTGAAAAAAATCATGGCAAAATACACCAAAAAACACTATAAAAACAAAAACCAAACCAAACCTAACCTAACCTGACCTAACTGACTCTCACCATATGCTGGAATCACCTATTTCTTACCTTATTGGCCTGGTTCTTGTTCGTCGTTGGACTCTGAGATTCTTACACCTTACTGAGGTTGGAAGAACACCATTCAATCAAAAAATGCTATAGTTTCTTCGTTTTTTCCCCCAAAACTCGCAATCAGCTCCATTTAATTTAAGTGACCCATCACAGACTTCCATGGTCGGAACTGAACTTGAATTTCTAAATATAAGAGACCCAAAATAAAACTTGAATTTGATTGGGCCAAATGTACTGCGAATTAAACCCAAAATCATTTTAATTGGTTGCAAAAACAAAACACTTTTGATTGGTCGCATGACATGTACGGGAACGCATGCGCGTGATGATTTATGAAGGAGACGCAGGAGACACGCAGTGTTGGAGGTGAGGCAGGCGATAATGGCGTAAGATTAATGGAAGAAAAAGAGAAAAAATTTTGGAAACGCTATCACAGTTATTATACATTTCCGCCGGTAATGTAATACAGCAGCTGAAAATTATCTTATAATTAGACGTTTTATCAGAATATGATAATGCATTAGTGGTAGGGATGTGCGGTGTGTAAATGCAAAAATACCGTGTTCTTTACTTTTGAAAATTGTTTTTACAGATATTGTGGATACTTTGAACTCAATCTTGCATTTCCTTGCAGGTTATTGATGGTGGCCAGGGTGAACTAGATATTAATTTTTACGTGGCTGGTCCCTTAGGAGCGGTGCTCGTACAAGACTTGCGGAGAGGAGAAGGATCTCACAGGTGGGAGACGTTACCCTTGTGCCGCTAAACTTAAATTTATATTCTCTGCTGCCTTAACCCTTAACTGGTGGCTAACAATTTCCCATTCCCCTCCATATACCCAGAAATAAAATGCAAGGAACATGAAATGCCGACTGATGATGGCTGCCATACAGACTGTTAACTTCCACTGATGATGGCTCTCAATTAAGGGATAGCTTTTGAAAAACAATTCTTTTCCTCTATATACATACTGTTGTATCTTCCAGGATGTGTTCCCCAGTGTCATTGTTTATGATACGCCTGATATTTATTCATCTTGCAGAACGACAATGTCTGAACAAGGCGACTACCGGATATGCTGGGACAACACCTTCTCGCACTTCAATACAAAGACTGTCTTTTTCGGAGTCATGATAGAGAACGAAAATGACGACGACGATGACGACCTTTGGGACTCTGGGTTTGAAGCCAGTGTCACCGCAGAGGATATTTATGAAATGAAAATAGAGGACATAAAGGTACGGTTTAGGTCATTTTTCTGACTAATTCATCTGGCCAAAAATCTTTATTTTATACATTTTCTGTCATGAAGAGACACCCACAATGGCAGACAAAATGTGGGTTTCTTCTCATATATTGTTGTTCACAGGAATCACAGCCAGTATGGTAAATCAACGTACAGAAAGATGTAACACTAATTTCATTAAAACATCGCAGAATTATCATTATGTATTAGTGGGTCACAGGGTGATTATTTTATTTACTGATGGCAAACTGACAATAATTTTGTTCCCTCAACCTTGATCTTAGCTCGAATTACGTTTTAATTTTCTCTATTAATTTCAGGGCGCAATGGACAGGATTCGTGGACACCTCACCAAGTCCAGATTTATGCAGGATCAGCTGCGAGCTTATGAGGCGCGGGACAGAAACGTGGCCGAGAACAACTGTAGTAAGGTCAATACCTGGTCAATAGTTAATGTGGTGATCATGTTGGTCACTGGAATAATTCAGGTGAGTGTCAATTAATATTTACTTATTTTATTAACTTTTACTGTAGCTCTAATCGGATGAGAAGACTTAATGTTTGATGTTATGTCTTTGTCCGATGGGATAATGTCCCCTACTGTCCCCTGCTGTACACTTCACAGTACTGTACAAGTAATGGCAGTAGTACAGTATATCCCACAAGTCAGCCAGAAAAGGATAGAGTATATATTTTTCAGATTTTAATCTTCCATTCTTCAGTAACTAAGTAGAAGTGCAAAATATTTCTTTGTTGCTTTCCAGGAATTCTTTTTTTTAATGTTTAAGAAAAGTATTACTGAACTGTACTGTATTAAGACTAAATGATTGATATAGTGGATACCACAGTACAGTCTAAGCTACCCGTGTGAGAAGGAAGGAGGTCAGACCAAGCTGTTCTCATTATTGGTCTTCATATATTCTCGGTATTTTAAGGTACCAGTTATTGTATGGTGATCTAACAAAGTCCATAACGGTTTCATTTCCTCATCCTCAGGTTGTACTATTGAAAAGCCTGTTTGATGATAAGTCTCGGCTACACGGTATATGGAAGAAGGGAGCTGCATCTACGTTTTCTTAGGACTATTAAAACATGAGGTACTACAGTAATTCTACGTAGGTGAAAAAAGTCTCTAGCCAAAGTTTACAATATGTTCAAATACTGTATATCGATATTTGGCATTCAGGATTATTAAACTGGTCAGGTATTGTTGGCAGACATTGCTCTTTTTTAGTATTTTTCATACATGCGAACAATGTACGTCATTTGTTACAGCGAAGTGATAGTTAGAAAAGAAGAACTAGTTGTACTGTATCAGAAACATTAACATAATACTCTCATGAGATGGAGTTCATGTTTTTTATTAGACTTTTATGAAGAACATGGAAGTGATCCTTCAGCTCTTGGTAGTAAGGACTTAAGTTTTATTGGACGTTGCCAATTCATTCAGGTTAATAATTTTTAAAATTTTACAGACGAGCATTGTGATCACCCATTACTTTGTTAGCTTATGGTTTAATAATCATTTGAGTGCATATATGTTTAGTTTACATTTAAATGCAGCTATTAAACATGCTTTGTTTACCATTACATGCCTTGTTTACAGTTGAATGCACCTTTTATATGCTTAGTTTACAGTTTTAATAATCAATAGAATGCATTTTCTTTAATTGTTACCATAGTTTACAGTTTTAATATTCACCAGCACAAATTGTATATATATATATATATATATATATATATATATATATATATATATATATATATATATATATATATATATGCAAGTAAATCACTGTAGGTGCGCGTGATCCAGGTATATGCTGATAACCACAAGGAAAGAAGAAAACACGAAGTTCCCAAGCGCTTTCGTGAGTACAGACTAAGGAGAAGTACAAAACAAGGTGTATATATACAGAGGAGGGTGAGATCAGGTCCACAATGGTCAGGTATTAGGTAATGAGGCCATGTAATGAGGACCTAAAAGCTTTCCTGCCACACCTTAACAACTTAGCCCCCTCAATCAAATTCACTGTGGAATTAGAGCATGACTGTAAATTGCCTTTCCTAGACTGTCTGATCCACAGAATAGGTAACTCCTTTAAGATCAGTATTTATAGGAAACCTACTAATGTGTATTCATACATTCATTATTATTCTGCCCACCATAATAGAGTCAAACAGTCAGTATTTTCATCAATGTTTTTACATGCTTTGAGAATTTGCAGCCCGGAATTCATTGATGAGGAATATAAATATATATAATATTGGCTTGAACCTTAAGTACCCTAGATCCTTCATAGACAAATGCCTTAACATTACTAAGAAATCTTTCTATAGAACCGATCCCAAGCCCACCCATGACCATAAGAATCTCTTAGTATTACCATTTAACAAAAATTTCTCTCAAATTCCTGTACAACTAAAAACCTGGAACGTTAATGTGGCATTTAAAAACTCATGCACTGTTAAGCAAATGTTAATCAAGAACTCCCCCAACAATACAGGCGGCTGCATTTATAAGGTTCCTTGCAAGGAATGGAATAGGTGTTACTTAGGCCAGACAGGTAAAGATCTTGTAACTAGACTTAAACAACATAAATATAGTGTTACGACAGGCCAGGAATCCAATGCTCTGTTTGTTCATTTGAGGGATAATAAGCATTGCATTGACTGGGATAATGCCTCCTCAATATTACCTTGTAATTCAGTTGACAGTAGGAACATTATAGAATCTAGTCTCATTAAACATACCGAAGCAGTCAACATGAATTTGAGTAATGGCATGTACAAACTGGACAATTTTATAATTAAGAAGATTTGTAACCAGGTGAGGTTGGGTCACCTTACCCTCTGACCTGACTACCGACCGTTGGGGTGCTTTGTAAAGATTAGTAGGGTCATTACCTAATACCTCACCATTGTGGACTTGATCGCACCCTCCACTGTATATATACACCTTGTTTTGTACTTCTCCTCAGCCTGTACTCACCCCTGAAGATGTGAATTACACGAAAGCGCTTGGGAACTTCGTGTTTTCTTCTTTCCATGTGGTTATCAGCATGAATATATATATATATATATATATATATATATATATATATATATATATATATATATATATATATATATATATATATATGCAGATAGACCCCGACTTACGACGGGGTTAGGGATCCAAATGCAGGTCGTAAGTCCGACATAGATAATTTTTTTTTTTTTTTTTTTTTTTTTAAATAAATAATCTACAATGAAATACAGTAAAGTAAAAGTAATGAATAATGAGGAATGGATACAGTACAGTGAAAGTAATAAATAATAAAGAATGGTTACAGTGTGACAGCACTTACCTTTAATGTAGTCAGCTGAATGCACATGGGGCCCCCATAATTTTCTAATTGTACATGGAGACTATATTAACTGGAAACGTTTCGGTATAGAAAATGCGTGTCATTTGAATTTTTTTTTTTTTAAATAAAAAATCTGTGGCGATCGTAAGTCCTGACGGTCGTAAGTCGAAGCAGTCGTAAGTCGGGGTCTGTCTGTATATATACAGTACAGGTGCTCCTCTACATAAGAACGTTCACCTTACAAACTTTCAGAGATACAATCATCATCACTGGGGGGGGGGGGGGGGGGGTGTTACCTGCTAGAACAGCTGTTTAATGTGGATGAGACTGGATTATTTTGAAGAAAATTCCAGATAGAACAAACATTACCTAAGAGGAGAAGAGTGAGCCAGGGTTTTAAGGCTGTATTAAAGGGTATAGCTGTACTAAATATACATAATCTTTTCATTTTTTACAATATATTTGGTATCTACAAGAGTAAAGTTGGACTTACAAACAATTGGACTTACAAACAAGCCTCAGGAACATAACTTGTTTGTAAGTAGAGGAGCACCTGTATATATATTTACTGTGTAGTACAGTAATGTATATATATTGTTTGAACATGTTTGTGTGTGTTGGAGAAAGTTTGTCGTGTGATTTTTTTAGTACATTTTTAGACCATATTTGCAGCATTATCCAGCATTATATGAAGTCTTTTTTATTTATATCATAAATTTGTAAGCTACTGAAACCTTTTTTTACCTCTTAAAGTTATGTTAAAAAGTGCAAATAATAAGTTTGGTGTCATGTTTAATTTTAGAGGCCGAGTTTTCGGCTGTTGAGAAATGGAATGCAATAGATATACAAGAGAAATATTTTATACTGAAGGTTTTGTTGTGCTGTAGTGTCCATAATTCAGTGCCATAATGAACTTTTTTCTAGAAATTGACATTAAAAGAAATCCTTAATGTTGGATGATAATTTTTTTTTCTTTTCTTGGAGATTGAAATGGACAAAGGGAGTGTAAGTATTATTTAAGAGTGTCGGCTTATGGGTACTGACTGACCAATGAATCAAAATATGCATTACACGTCACACCTCTCATTCTTCAAGTGCACAAAACACTTAAATCATAACTACCGGTATAACTTGATTTTTTTTTAAATAAGGATATCACGTACAGGTTGAATATATTTCAATTGAACACTTGTGGGTGGTTTTTTGTGAGAGGTACGCGTGGCCCTGTGACGATGCTGTTGGTTTAATGTATAGTCATGGTGAAAAGTCCTGTCGCCTCTCCTAGTACTCCAGGAACCCCAAGATTCAGTCTCGTGAACACAAAGCAGTAGAAACAGATGCACTATTCTGTCCACTGTTGTTTCGGGTTCATGAGTCTGATTCTTGGGGTTCATTGAGCAGCAGGAGAGACAACAGGACTTTTGACTGAGTAACAGTGAATGTGTTAAAATTTTGATGGACCTTTCTTTAAGTGTCTTTCTGTATTGTGTGTGAAGATACAGGAATTTTTTATTAAATTTATTCTTTATTCATTTGTAACAAAGGGAAGGAGGTAGATGTATGGCAGTTAAAATATGATGAAAATAATGTGCCGCTGTGTAGAGCCATGTTTAGAATTTGTTATTATTTTACAGTACTGCATCATATATTGGTTCCTTCAGTGGTTTTTATGTTTATCATTGTAAGATTTGGGTGTGTGAGCACAAGTGGCACATTGTTAAGTACCCGGTAGTGTCCGGTGGTCCTTGACACACAGTACACATCACCAAGAGTACCTCAAAGATCGGCAAGTTTTTGTTATATTTAAGTTTTAAGAATTTAGATTACTGTACTGTATAAGGAACAAATGTTGTAACATCAGGTTGGTAAGAAGTAAAAAAAAAAAAAAAAACACAAGTGACCAGACTTGTAATGTGTTCACCGATAATGTACGTCTATATAGTGGAACTTCTAAAATTTGGATTGATTGAAGCCTGACTCTTTCAGAATTCCGGGATAAACCAACTGTTGATTTATATAATGTATATACAGTATACAGTGCCGGGAAATGGAAAATTTACCAGCTTGAAATAAACAAAGATTCTGTGTACAGTACTGTATATAAAAATTCTACAGTCAGTAAAACAAAGTATGGATCATCCTGCTGTCCATAACAATACAAAACATTGTGTGAAAACTGTAAACATGTACCTGTGGTGACTGCCATCAGGTGATTAATGGTCATTTTCTATTCCATCAACGTTGGAGTGGTCGATGCTTGTTTTACTGACTATACTGTACATTACATGTATACTACAACTACTGGGAACACTGAAAACTGAAAGAAGTTAATAGACAAAAGGAAAAATAAGTGTATATTTGATTTACTTAATGGGTACAAAAAAAAAATGATTTTTGGGGGTTATTTTCTGAGTGTTGGAATATATCTATGGTCCAGGCCAGAAATGATCCAAAGTTTAGTTTTCCGAACCAAATTTCAGAGATCCTACTGTAAGACCTTTAATGTGTGTGAATTGTGTTATGATTCACTGCACTGTTTTATATCATGACAGTTTTGGCTTTACATTACTGGTATACTATAATTAATGACAGTAGTGAATGAGTTAGTTAGTACAGTATACAGTGATGTTTCCGAGCAGTTACTGTACTACTGAGATGTACAAAAATTTACGAGTCATTTTCATTATATTTATTAAAGGTACAGTACATTATAATGATTTTAGTCAATCATTGTACCTTTTGAGTGTCCTTCCTTACACATGTATAGTCAGGGTCAAAAGTTCGCTCTCAGTGGTGAAACAGTCACAGGACTGATTTACTCTGACTGTCATCTGGTGCTGGTGTGTTCTATCTCATTTAGGGTCGATACTGCTTCAGTTTGGGAGGGAGCAAACTTTTGACACCTTCAGAACAGATAAAACAATAATAGTTTTGATATGGTGTTGTGTTCCTCCAGATATTTTTTAATTTAATGGAAATGCTGACCACCACCTTCCTCTATGTACCAGTAGACATCGTCTGCATATAATAACAAATGGTTCTAGAAGGTAAATACATGCGTACAGTCGAGTTTCCATGTTATCCCAGCAACAGTTTTTTAGGGCACTATAAATATTCATCAGTGGAGCCTTTAAGGGGAGAAGATGACTCAGTTACAGATTTAATGTGTGATGATATTGGCTTCCTGTATATGGTACTGTGCCATGATAACCTGCTTAGCTGACCCTTTCCACCCCAGGGTAAATCTACAATAAAGGGAGGTTGAATAGAGAATGTTGCTTAGTACCATAGCAGTAATGAGGTATGAGAATTGAATACCTGAAGTGCATGAAGATTTTACCCGCGTACTATACATTTCTTCTACAGCTGCCAATATTTCTTTGTTACGTGCGCTATGAACCATTTTTTGTGGTCTACAGTGCTTGTTATTTTTTCATGCAGAGCTTTTGTATAATAACAATGATATTACTGCTGGTTCTGTTATTGTGAGTCCCTTAATTACAATACTGTACTGTCACTCTCCACTGTTTTGCTCAAAGTCCAGATGAATTTTTTTTTTTCCACTTGCGTACTGTATGTGTTTGGTGTGTTGACCAGGAAACATAACTATACAGGGAATAAATGACTAGACTTCAGTACTGTATATCAAAATCACTGTCCCTTTGTTAGACTCAAATTATAGTTTATCAAGTTTATTGTTGTTCATTTGACAGACAAAATATGTTTTGTGTAATTTTTAAATTAATAATCAACATAAAATTTGGATGCAATAATGGACAAAATACAGTACTGTACAGTACAGTACTGCAATTCCTTGTTAATTAAATAATACAGTGAAACCTCTAATGGACTACATGGAGAGGAAATTTTGTTATATCGATGATCCATTAAATGTCAAACCCTCCATTTAAAAACGTTTATATGGAGGTTTCACTGTAATGTAATCATGAGTCCAAGAATAAAATAGACACAATGTACAACTATAATAAACTGTATTATTTTTTGGTTAAAATAACAACTTTCACTTGCCATTTGTATTGTATCCAGCAAGTTTTTTTTCAGGTGTTTTGAATAAAAGAGTTCCAAACTACAGTATATTTTTGTAATTTAATTCAGTTTTGATAATGTTTCATCTCTTATGACATAATAATGATGACTTATGGCCAGCTGTGCCATTAGGTATTAGTTATAGTTCACCTGAGTAGTGTGGACCATGAGCTGCTACACAAGTATTCTCTTAGTCCATCAAACAATGTTTTTTATTTCCACCACTTGTCCGCTTTTTAGCCATTCAGGTGTTTGGTCTGTTCTTTATTATGACGTTCATTGACCAGTATTAATACAACACCATGCAGGAAGAAACTGAAGTACATGGAGAAAACCTACCATGTTTGGTAGTGTTACACTGGATAATACTCCTCACATGGGGACTAACTCCTGGACACAGTAGTGAGGGGTATACTGTACTGTACCACCAACACCATAGCTTCTTATCATATAATAATAAAAAATAATAATTAACAGTTTATTGAAAAAGTAATGCAGCCAGAAGGCTGAAAATATACATTGAACAAAAATGACTTATTACATACAAAGATATGGGGTGGGTGGGTCGTTTAACATAAGAAAATAAGGAGTCTGCAATAGGCCAGTTGGCCTGTGCATGGCAGCTCCTGTCGAGAGTTACTACCACTCTCTATCATCAATGAATCTATATAGCCTCCTTTTAAAACTTTCCAGCGTTCCGGCACTTATACAAAGTTACTAAGCTTGTTCCACTCGTCCACCACCCTATTTGTGAACTAGTTCCTTCCTATCTCCCTCCTAAACCTAAACTTATCCAACTTAAATCCGTTGCTCCGAGTCCTATCCTGCATGGATATTATAAGAACTTTACCTTTATCCCCTTTATTGATTCCTTTCACCCACTTAATTACTTCTATCATATCTCCCCGCACTCTTCGTCTTTCTAGGGAATGCAAGTTAAGTTTCTTTAACCTATCCTGATATGGAAGGTTTCTAAGTCCCGGAATCATTTTCGTCATTCTTCGCTGCACCGACTCTAGTGAATTGATATCCATTCTATAATGAGGGCACCAGAACTGAACCTCATAAGCGAGGTGCGGCCTGACTAGCGCAAGATATACAGTACTAGCAATAAGACCTCTGCACTCTTGTTACTTACACTTCTAGATATAAAACCCAATACTCTGTTTGCCATATTTCGAACATTAACGCACTGTTTTCTAGGCCGTAGGTCCGGGCTTACAAGTACCCCTAGGTCTCTTTCACAAGTCGACTTCTCTAGGTTGATGTTGTTAAGGCTGTATACACTGACAGTAATTGTTCTTCCAATATTAAGTACGCTGCACTTGCTGGTGTTGAATTTCATTTGCCATTTTTCTGACCACCCCTGCAGTTTATTTAAAACCTCCTGTAGTGCTTTTGCATCCTGCCCTGAATTAATCTGCCGCCCTATTTTGGTGTCATTCGCACACTTGCTTATGTCACTGCTGATCCCAGTATCTAGATAGTTTATGTAGATTATGAACAAGAGTGGGCCTAGTACTGACCCCTGGGGAACCCCACTGGTTACACGGCCCCACTCAGATTTAACACCATCTACGCTGACCCTCGGTGTTCTATCGGTGAGCCATGATTTTATCCAATTTAAAACTTCCCCCTCGATACCATGAGCCTTAACTTTTCTCAGAAGCCTTTGATGCGGTACTCTGTCAAATGCTTTGCTAAAGTCTAAGTAAATAACAGTAATTTTCGTCATTATCTACTACCTCGAAGACTTTCCTAAAAAACGTAAGCAGATTTTCCTTTTGTAAACCCATGTTGAGAGTCGTAGATTAATTTGCTTTTCTCTAAATGCGATTGGATGCTATTTCCTATACTGTAATTGATTCAAGAAATTTCCCCACTACTGACGTCAAACTGATTGGCCGGTAATTTAACGCTGATGCTCTGTCTCCCTTTTTGAATATGGGTACTACATTTGCCTGTTTCCACAAGTCTGGCACAACTCCCGTGTCTAATGATTTTGTAAATAAATTTACGAGGGGTCCGCTAATCTGTTCCCTACACTCTTTCAAGACTCGAGGGAAAATTTCATCCGGCCCTGGGGATTTTGTCTTCTTTAATTTATTTATCCTCTTGAGAACATCTTCTTTTCTGAGAGTGATATTCTTTAATGTCTCTTCTTCCTTTCCCCTAAATATCAGTTCCACCTCTGGAATTTCCTTGCGAATTTCTTCTGTGAAAACTGATAAGAAGTAGCTGTTCAATGCTTTGCTTATTTCTTCACTGCCATTGATCACTTCCCCTTCCCTGACTTTAAAGGTACCCCTTTGTCCTATATACCTGGAAAAATCCCTTGGGATTCGTCTTGGATTCTCTTGCTATTCTGATTTCATAGTCTCTCTTTGCTTTCCTTACATTTTTCTTAACATTCCTAGATAGTTCATTACACCAATTTCTGAGCTGTTCCTCCCCTCCCTTTAATTTCTTATAAATTCCTTTCTTTATTCCTATGTCATGTTTAAGTTTTCTGGTCATCCACCTTGGCTCATTCTTATTTAACCTATTTTTTCTGTATGGTATATTTTGTTCTTGTGCTTTACGTAGTATACTAGTGAATATATTATAGTCGTGATCAATTGTTGTGTCATCTGTGACCTCACCCTTTCCTACTGGGGACTGACCTAACTGTTCCCAGGTGACCTCACCTAGGTACCTTCTTAACCCCTGATAATCCGCCAACCGAAAGTTTGGGACTCTGACCATATTGTCATTGTTTTTTGTTTCCCAATTTAGGGTGAACCTGATTTCTCTGTGATCACTGTTACCTAGTTCTTCCCCTACTGTGATATCTCTGATAATATTTTCTTTATTTGTTAATACTAGGTCTAATATATTGTCACCTCTAGTAGGTTCTGTAATTAGTTGTTTCAAAAAATTGTTCTGTACTGCGTCTAGGAAGTCTTCAGATTCGTAGTCACCTACAATGTTGTCCCAGTCAATATTTCTGAAGTTGAAATCCCCCAAAAGCTTTCATTACTGAAAGAAGAAGGAACATGAATTGAACATACAAATTATTATAGTTTACGGTTGATGGCCCAGGCCTGGACTGGTCATGGAGACACCAGGTGGTGTGGTGTTCACATGGTGTAGTAACTCGTCCTTGGGTGTTGATATGAAGGACGTCATGTGGTCATGGGGACACCGGGTGGTGTGGTGTTAACGTGGTGCAGTAACTCGTCCTCGGGGGTTGATATGAAGGACGTCATGTGGTCATGGGGACACCGGGTGGTGTGGGGTGGTGTCACAGTACACCACCCTACTGGGTGGTGTTGTGTTATTTCGAAATTAGGTGTGAAGCTGACCCAATGTTGTTCCCAAGGCGGACTGATTAGCACCTTGTCAGAAGATGGCGGTCAGTTCCCAGGGGTGCTTATCTCACTGGTGGGTCATGACTCTCACTGGTACTGTCTAGTGCTGAATTCACTGGTTTAAACACTGTTCATCACTGTTCAACGCTGGTCCCACTTCTTTCCGAAACGAAATTGTCACTTTTGATTATGTTGATATCCCGGTGGTGAGGATGGGTCGGGGAGAGGGACTTGGGGAATGGGCCAATCATTGGCCAAGGCAGGCAGCTGCTCAGCAGGCGCAGCGCCTGAATAGGTCTTGACTCTACGGTGGTCAGGGATGTAGTCAGCATAAAGGGAGTTGGTTATTCTCACACTGATAAAAGGAACAATTCTTTGTTCTTAAAGATCATCTTTAGATCATATAGAAATCTTAAAGTAAATTACTTTATTTGTAATAAATACAATATTAATATTAACTGATCACATTATTTATATTAATTAGAATATATTTACATCTATAGCTACTAAATCCACTTTGTTTTTATTACAGTATTGAATTTGTTGTGTTACTTATGGGAGGTTGAATTGAGTGATGCTTACCCGTTGCCTCAGTAAATGACAACAGCAGGAACTAGTTTACCTGTGGGAAACGGCAGGTGTATGGGAGTGTTTTATGTTTGGTCATTTAACAGATTATTTTGGTGATAAAATTTCACAAAATATTAACATACCATAACTTTAACCAAACAACGTTAACCTCACATAATAATCTCAAATAACATTAACCTAACATAATAATAACCTGAAATAACATAAACCTGACAAAATTAAGCTGATAATATTAACCTAACGTAACTTTAACCTTACATTACCTGCCGTGAACTTAAGTAAATAAAACCCGAAAGTTTGCATTTAACCAACTACTGTATATCACTAACTTAATAAAAAGTTAATATGACCTTAACTTGACATTCTCCTAATCTAACCTTAACCTAACTTTAACTGAAGTAGCCTTAATCTAGCAGAACATTGACCTAACATCAAACTAACATAACATTTATCCTAACAAAACGTTAACATAGTGTAAACTTAACTTTTGTAATCGGACTTTGACCTTAACCAAACCTTCATGGTTATATATTACTGTATAATGGCCAAGGTCTGGGATAACTTTAAACGGATCACCTCAAAATGAGCCACCCCAGAATATTTAACAGATGATTAGCCACCCCAAATTATTTTACCTGAAGATTAAGCACCCTAGGTTATTCATCTGAAGAATTGGCACCCTAGGATATTTCACCTGAAGATTAGGCACCCCAGCTAATGTATTTATAATTATGTACAGTATGTATCTGTATACGAGATGACATTGATTCAGTACAGTACTGTATATACTGTACAGCAGAAAGAGAGATATATTGATGTATTTATTTAGTAAAATCATATACTTTTACTTTTCTTTTATCCTCTTCACCACAGATCGGCCTGTCAGCTGCTTGGGCGAACGGTCGCGTCTGCGTACGCACTGTTGGTAAGTATTGTGCATGCACTGGCTCCTGAATGTATCTGAACCTGCTCCAGTGTTGGTCAAGTCTGGTCTTCAAAGAGCTCACACTCGGTGCCGTCACAACGCTCTCTGGCAAATTGTTCCAAGAGTTCACAACTCTCACTCCGAAAATTTTGCCCACACAGTTTTTTAGGCTTGCGGCTTCCTCAACAGTACATTAAAAAAATTCACTTCTTCAACCTTGGCTATTTGAAACCTGTGTGTTATTCAGCATAAACCAGCTTGCAATAGTTTGCCCTCACAGTTTTCTGGACTTGCGGCTTCTTCAATCTTGAGCTGTGACCCCTTGTGGGGCGAGCGTCCGCCAGCTCCAGGTAAGGACACTCAACTGAGTAGTGCCCCCTGAGATGCTTATACACCTCAATTAGGGCCCCCCTTGCCCGTCTGTAGTATAAGCTAGGCAAGTTCAGGCGCTCCAATCTCTCAGGGTAGCTGAGGTGCAGTAGTGCAGGCACCAGTCTGGTGGCCCTCTGGACATTTTCAATCAACTGACAGTCCCTAGCATATCTCGGGGACCAGACGAGGTGACAGTACTCCAGATGGGGAATCACTTCACTCTTAAAGATCGTTACGAGGGACGGACCGTCTAGATATCTGAAGGATCTTCTTATAAGACCTAATGATTTATTTGCCTAATTTACCTTCTTCTCGGAATGGCCCGTAAACTTCAGCTCAACAGACACACCTAGGTCCTTTTCACATTCAGTCTCAATTAATGTAGTCGCTTCATCCCGTTGGGACATATGATACGCCTTCTTACCGTTGGTACATCCCAGGTGCATCCTCTTACACTTCATGGCATTGAATCTTAGCAGTCATTTCTTTGACCATTCTTCTAGCTCACAGAGATCCTTCTGCAGCTCCTCAGTCTAGTTGGTTCTTAATTTCCTGAAATAACTTGGCATCATCCGCAAACATTTGTATGGAGGAATGTACAGCGTCAGGCATGTCATTTATGAAGCAAACAACAGCGAGCCCAATACACTGCCCTGTGGTACCCCACTTGTGACGGTTACACATGATGATTTCGAGTCATTAATCACCACACACTGCTTGCGGTCATGTAGAAAGTCTTCTAGCCACGCTAAGACATTTCCCCGAAACCCGTACCCTTCCAGTTTAATTTTCAGCCTCTCATGGGGTACACTGTCGAAAGCCTTGGCAAAATCTAAATATATAATGTTGATATTACCACCTTTTCCAGAATATGGGTCCAAATATCCAATACCCCTGTACTTTGAGTAATTGTGTTAAGCAGGAGCGTCCCGGCATAAAATCGTGTTGGCAATCCTTTACAAGGTTGTTTCCTAGTAGATGTTCCATCATGGCATCTCTGATAATGCTCTCATGTACTTTACATACAATGCTGGTCATGCTCACCGGTCTATAGTTGTTCGTGGAGCGATGATCGCCCTTCTTGAAGATAGGACTCACATAAGCCACTTTCCATTCACTGGGGACCTTTTGTTCATCCAGGCATTACAGACACAGGACCTTCAGGGGCTCGGCAAGCTCGTTGCTCAACTCTCTTAGCACATTTGTTTAACTCGTAGATATATAAAGATAAATATTCAAAAGGGAGAATCGTCATAAAAGTCAACAAAGGTTTATATGTACAACGATAGATGTTTCATAAAAAATCAAATGTTACATTGATTTAGTATATACCGTATAGTGCAATGATAATAGTAAAAAAAGTAAAAATTATAGAAACCGGTCAAAATTAATAAATCTGTTTAAATCAAATCAACGAAGGCGTTAGAAGCTTCTATCTATTATGTATACAAAAGATGATTCAGTAATATACCCTTTAGTTATTTGTTCTAGTTTAATGCTTAACCCCCCAAAATAATACTAAACTAGATCGTGAAGGTTTATGTAAGTACAAGTGAATGTTAACTATTTCTAAAACATGCTCGGTATTCCTTTACAAAATGAAATAATTATCATTACAGTTACTTTATTAATATCATAACAATTTATAAAAAAAAAAAATATTATAACTCTTATCGAAATCTTTGAAATTTACAACATTTTCGCCACTTGAACGTCCAACCCTTTAGCATCTTCAAGTTTATCTCTGTGTGTGATGGCTAAGTTTCTTTAAAGTTGTGTCTATTCATACACTATTTTTTATTATAATTATACAAATGTTTGTGAAAGTAAAAATGAAATAGCGTTTATTACAATTTATCCTTAAGCTGGTACTGGTCCCACGTCCCGGTGTGGCATCTTCTCAGGGTAGACAATGCGCAACAACGGATGACGGATATAATGACTTGATGAGTAATATATCTCAAGCTGATATATGTATGTATATATAATAGATAATGATACAGATGGTTTAGGAATATAAGTATTAAGATATTAGTGTTTATGGAGCGAGTTATCGATTACCGATGAGATCAATGATAGAGAGTGGCGGCGTGGGTGAGGGCGGCGCATGCGCAGTATCGATCATTCACCCCAGCACAGCACAGCTCACGGCGGCTGCTCCTCCATTACTCCTCCTCCGCCATTTTGAGTCAAGCTGTTGGGTGTGTGGTGTTCCCTCTTATTGTCCCAAGCCATGGCGATGGACGCTCAGGCTCAGGCCAAGAATATGGAAAGTGTGAAGAAAGAACCGCAGACGCCGAAAGCAAGTGAGAATGGTGAGAACACGAGTAATTTCCGCGGCGGCGGCGGGCGAGGTGGACGAGGAGGCTTCCGTGGAAACCGGGGCGGTGGCGGCCCTGGAGGCCGTGGCGGTGGAGGCAGCACAAATCTAGGCAATGTTCAGACCTCGACTCAGGTGCCTGGTGGTATAGGGAGTCTGGGGGCCAGCAGTGGCGGCGGCAGCAGCAGCAGTAACGTCGGCCGTGGAGGCGGCGGCGGCAGTAACAGCCACAACAACACAGACAACAGGAATGACCAGCACCCACACCAGCATCACCAACAACACCAACAACACCAGAGGAATGATCAGCGGGGTGGCGGTGGCGGCTACTATAGGGGTGGTCGAGGACGTGGCGGCCGAGGTGGTGGCGGCGGAGGTGGCGGTGGAGGCTCTAACTATGGCGACAGGGAGGGCAGCTCACAGAGGAACCAGGTAAGTCTTGTGGCCGCCGCTATTGACTATTCAATCGCCATCAATTAACTAAACATAATTGTATTGGGTAATTTTAAAATGTGAGCCGCCATTTTATTAGATGTTTTTGATATATTTACCTACAGGTCAGGTCAGGTCAGGTCAGGATGGTGTACTTCCAACTCGGCCCATCTTAAATAAACAGCTCTGCCCACACACTACTAACTCGGCCCACCTTCCACGCTTCAAACAAGTAGCTACTAAAGGTTCAGGAAGAGTTTGAGATATGTTTTATGTCTCTATTTGGTTCGCTGAAATACGAAGTGTGTGAGTGAATACCGAGGGTTCAGTCGGTATGAAGGACGAATTTTATGATTATGTTAGTAGAACGTGATCAATGAACCAATATTCTCATTTGTAACTTGTGCTCCAGGTGATTTCAAATAGGGTTTGAAATTATTGCTTCCAGCAGTTTGCCTACTATTGATGTTAAACTGATTGGACAGTAGTTAGAGGATAGTGATCTATCTCCCGTGAAAGGGTCCGACTAATTACCCAAATGTAGCTGCAATGAAGTCAAATAATGGTCCTACATGAATAAATCGGGTTACCAATCACTTCTCATAAGAACATAAGAAAATAAGGAGTCTGCAATAGGCCAGTTGGCCTGTGCATGGCAGCTCCTGTCGAGAGTTACTACCACACTCTATCACCCATGAATCTATCCAGCCTCCTTTTGAAACTTTCCAGCATTCCCACACTTACTACAAAGTTGCTAAGCTTGTTCCACTCGTCTACGACCCTATTTGTGAACCAGTTCCTTCCTATCCCGACTGGTATTTGGTGTCACGAAGTCACAAAAAATTGGTAAACTTAATTTAATCTGAGTTAATAGATCGAGTGCATGTACCTAACACAACACAACACAACTCAGATTAAATTAAGTTTACCAATTTTTTGTGACTTTGACACCAAATAATAATCGAGTAGTGATTCACAGCCCGATTTACGCTTGTACGACCATCATTTGACTTCATTGCGGCTACATTTGGGTAATTACTCGCTCCCTCAGTACATGCACGCGATCTATTAACTCAGATTAAAGTAAGTTTTCCAATTTTTTGTGACTTGTGACACCGAATACTAGTCGAGAAGTGATTGGCAGTCCGATTTATTCATGTAGGACCATTATTTGACTTCATTGAGGGTATATTTTGCTACATTTGGGTAATTAGTCCGACCGCCCTTGAAAATTTGTATCACATTCGCTATCTTCCATGATTCTGGTACCACACACGTTTTTAATGACACGTTAAAAAAAATATGATAAAGGTGTAGAAGAGGGTGACCACCAGAAGGAATTGTCCAAATTGGTTAAAAAAATTTTACACACTAATATATTAAACACAAACATGGAAACATAAATGCTTAGAACCTGACATAACATACCCAACCTATGGGTATGTTAGGTCAGGTTTAATTAGGGTCTATGCATTGTCGTGTTAATGTGTTAAACCACTTACCTCAATATTGAGGTTGATATACATCAGCAATGGTGAGGAGGAATACGTGGAAGCGTTTACCATCATTTAGGAAATGTCTCTTGAACAGGGATTCAGCTTAACTAAACAACAAAAATGGCGCCGGGAGGAGAATTGTGAAGCGGGATAGAGTAAATAAAAAGATTGTCAGGTTCTATGCATTTTTGTTTCCATTTTTGTGTTTAATATATTAGTGTGTAGGAAAAATTTCAACCAATTTGGACAATTCCTTCTGGTGGTCACCCTCTTCTACACCTTTACCAAATTTGCTAAGGGCATATTAAGCCTTTCCTTACATTCCTTTAATACTCTGGCAAATATCTCATTGGGACCTGGTGACTTATTAGGCTTTAGCTTGTCAATTTGCTTACTAACATCGTTACTAGTCACTATTATCCTTGTTAATTTATTTTCTTTACTATCTCTGTATATAGTCGGTGCCTTTGGGTATCATGTTTAAATTTTCGGTGGTGAGAACTGTTGAAAAATATCTGTTCAGATTTTTGCTCATTTATCCGTCGTTGTCAGTTAGCTCACCGGTGTTTGTCCAATCTTGTCTCGTGTTTTAGTTTGATACATTGGGTAGAATCCCTTGGGGTTTAACTTCCCCTCCCTTGCTACCTTCAGTTCATTATTCCTCTTTGCTTTTCTTATCTCGGTCTTAACCCTACTGGCCAATACCTTATAATAATCTCGGAGGTAAAGTTCACGATTTATTCTCCTACCCATAGCCTTCCTTTGGCCTTTATTATTCCTTGAATAATTATTTATCCATTTGGGGTCATTATTTGATCCGAGTTTTCTGTATGGTATGTTCTGCCATTGTGTATTAAGTAACTCATTATTTAAATTGCTGTGGGACTCGTCAACTCTCAGATCTCGTGATCAGGTCATCCTCAACCTCAATAGTTTGTGAGGTTATCGTTGTCAGGTCACCAGGTAAAGTGAGGCCGCCCTCTGTGTGTACATTGTGGAATGTCAACCTCAGATCTCGTTATAGGTTATCTTCTATTGTCATATTTTGTGAGGGTGTCGTTGTCAGGTCTCCAGGTAAAGTGATTTTAATTGTGAACTAAATATAAAATTATATATAAAAGAAAAAAGATCATCTCTTCCACATATGTACATTAGTACTGTTTATTAATAAGATAGAATGAAAAGCTAAATAATAACAAATAAATTTCCTCCTCCCTTACATTCTATGCTGCTTTTTATCATTGTACTTTTATCAGTCATGCAAAAATGTGTAAACTTTTACTGTTACTTTTTAGTCTGAGTTCGTTAGCTTAAGTGGTCTGAGTTGGTTATCCGAGATGGTATTTGATGGTCCGAGTTGGATGTGGGCTGAGTTGGACTGTAACCATCAGGACAGGAGTAGGTCATCAAACAAAAGAATTGGCATACCTTAATACTCTGTAAAAGCCAAAGTTCATTACCATATTCGCATGAGGCTGTGAAGGCCGCCATTGACTATTTTGTTTTATGTATTTATATGGTTAGGTTAATTTACCATCGTTTGCATACACATGGGCTTAGATGATACGGTCGTTCACCTATATTCCTGTCAGAAATGTTCAAAACCTCAAAAATCATCGGAAAAATATAATTTCAAACTAACCAAAAATAACGTGGTAAATATGCATATTACAGCAACCATGGAATTAAAAAAAAAAGTTTAATGATGGCTTTTGATGTGATTAGTTCAAATTTGACCTTCATTTTTTGTCGAAAATCACTCGTTTGTGATTTAGCCCCCTCCCCTCCCTCCCTATAACAATACTGGGGGAGAGCATGGGAACTCGGGTTTTGGTGGGGAAGAGCAAAAAAATGAGTGATTTGTGGATTATACAATATAACCAAACTAAACCTTACCTAACCACCTAACTGGGGGCTCTGCCCCTGGATCCCCGGTGGCTTCGCCCCAGGCTAGGGCCATATGCTAGATAATAACCCAGAGTCGCGTGGTCAGCCTCCATAATAATATAGCTGTTACAGTATTTCTTACCTTACTCACGAGTCGGGGTCTGAGTCAGGGACCAGAATGCATCTTTGGTCCCTCTTTTCTTGCTCTGATGGTGGAGGGTACAGGAGGACAACGTGTTTGAAAGCGGTGTGGTGCAAATTTGCGGAATATTTCTCTATAAATAGATAACGTGCTAAATATTGAGCGGAGTATTCTGGACAACTGCCTGGTAGTTTTATCTGCTCTTTAATGCCCTTCCACAATGCGTTGTGTGTGTGGATGTGGATGTCGTGGTATGCAGGGTCGACGAAGTTTTCAGAGTGATTAATCACTCGATGGTTGTAGCCCCAACCGTCGCTACAAATGACGGATCCTGATTGTATATATTTACGAATCGAGGGCACCAATGTTTCTTTATTTCGTTTAGGGACGAGCGGTGGAACGGGTGGCACAATAAAACTTTAATTACCTCGCCTTCAATGCCACCAAATGTTACTCAACGGTCGTCCTTTGTCGTACAGTACTTTCTTTTCCCAAAGCACGACTCGTCTATTTCAACGATGACGCCTGGTACTCTGAGTGGCTCGTGGTTGGAAAACCAGTGTTCTGTGAATTCACAGAAACTACGCCAAACCACGCCTAGGCACTCAACAATGGTCTTGTGGTCCCACTTTTTCTGGAGCCAGTGGTTGATAAATAAGACCACTTCCCACATCTTCCAGAAAGGTGCCTTTGTAGTCGCTCGCCATGCAATTGCATTGTTTTCTTCAGTATTTGGTTTTCAAAATTTTCATCCAACAGCCACAATACCACCGATGGTTGTCTTCATGGCATGTACACGGCAAATTACAATGTTTACAAATACTGTAACTCCTCTTGGAAGGACACCGTGTTTACGTAGATAATCTCTAGTATCCTTTTTCGAATGAAATAATGCAATAAATTTCCAATAGTCCCATGCAGAACATTAAATGCCAATTAATTGCATAAAATTTGAGATATTTGACTGGCTGCCGCTCCCCTTCTAGATTTGATTCCCCTCCCATTTAATTGGCGGCTGGCACATGCGTGGGAGGTAAGCGAATGTATGAACACACACAATTTGAGCAACAGCATAGGGGCAACAGGTGCTCTGATTTTATTCTTTTTGAAATTCAATAACTTCATTATTATAAATTTGCGACAGAAGTGTAATATAAGAAATTGATAATAGAAAAAATAGTTCTATCGATTGAGTGAAGTGAATTTCCGGAATTCTTTGGTTGCTGTATCCTGTACAATTACCCCTAACCTAAAATCACTTCATGAATAAAACGATAATAATACCAGTGATATATTGTAGGAGCATAATGACTTACTGGAGGTTGTGTGATAATGGGTGTTGTGGTAGTGTGTGCCTCTCACTGCTACATCCTGGGTTTGATCCCCTGGGTAGGATTCGAGCAGGGTGGTGTGCGGTGTAATCCTGTACCAGGCATGGCAGGGAACGAACTTGCAAACAGCGATCACAAAGAAATTAGATTCCAGTTAGATTTTCAGGGCAGACGTAAGGAAAATTCCACTAAAGTACCAGATTTTAGAAGGGCAAACTTTGGCAGTTTAAAGAGGCAGCTGAGAGAGGGGGTGTCGTGCTTGGCCGTGAACCTGATAACGAGATCTGAGATTGCCGAGTTCCACGACAATTTAAATAGTGAGTTACTTAAGGCACAAAGGCAGAACATACCACACAAAAAACTCAGATCAGACAACAATGACCCTAAATGGATAAATAATTATTTAAAGAACATCATTGGCCAAAGGAAGCCTATAGGTAGAAGGATAAATCGTGGCGAAATTCACCTCCGGGATTATTATAGGGTATTGGCGAGTAGGGTTAAAACCGAGATAAGGAAAGCCAAGAGGAATAATGAGGTAAGGATAGCAAGGGAGGCGAAGACAAACCCCAAAGGATTCTACCAAATGTATCAAACTAAAACACGAGAAAAGATTGGACCAATACGGTCAGACACCGGCGAGCTCACTGATAACGACAGAGAAATGAGCAGTAATTTGAATAAATATTTTTCAACAGTTTTCACCACCGAAAATTTAAACATGATACCCGGGGCACCGACTTTATTCAGAGATAGTGAAGAAAACAAATTAAGCGAGATAGTAGTGACTAGTAACGCTGTTAGTAAGCAAATAGACAAACTAAAGCCTAATAAGTCACTTGGTCCTGATGAGATATTTCCCAGAGTATTAAAGGAATGTAAGGAAGAGCTTAGTATGCCCTTAGCAAAGTTGTTTAACATGTCCTTAAAAGCAGGTGTAGTACCAGAATCCTGGAGGATAGCGAATGTAATACCGATTTTCAAGAAGGGGGATAGATCACTATCATCTAACTACCGCCCAATCAGTCTAACATCAGTAGTAGGCAAATTACTGGAAGCAATCATTTCAAACTCAATTCGAAATCACCTGGAGAAGCACCGATTGATCAATGATTCCCAGCATGGCTTCACAAGCGGACGTTCATGTCTAACTAATCTATTAACATTCTTTTCATCAGTTTTCGAATCGGTGGACGAGGGACACAATTATGATGTGGTATATCTCGACTTTAGCAAAGCCTTCGACAGAGTCCCCCACGAAATACTAATTAGAAAGATAAAAGCACATGGCATCAAAGGTAATATCCTTAAATGGATTAGGACGTGGTTACAGGACAGGAAACGAGTGAGCATTTATGGCACTAAGTCCCATTGGAGCAACGTCACAAGTGGAGTTCCCCAAGGCTCAGCACTTGGACCATTATTATTTATTATATACATAAACGACATAGATATTGGCATAGACGGCAACATAAGCAAATTTGCTGACGACACTAAAATAGGACGTGTTATTAAATCTGACGAGGACTCCACAAAACTACAGGAAGATCTAAACAAATTTTTCGAATGGTCTGAAAAATGGCAGATGACATTCAACATGGACAAATGTAAAGTACTCAGTATAGGAGATGTAAACAGGGAAACCAGATACCAGATGAACAACGATGCCATAGAGAAATCCGACTGCGAGAAGATTTAGGAGTAATGATAAGTAGGAACCTTAAGCCAAGTAAACAATGTGTTTTTGCTCGTAACAAGGCTAATAAAGTACTTGGGTTCATACAAAGGAGTGTTAGTTACAAGACTAGCGAGGTCATCCTAAGACTGTATCTTGCTCTTGTGAGACCACACCTGGATTACGCAGTTCAGTTCTGGTCACCCTATTACAGAATGGATATAGAATCCTTGGAAAGAATTCAGAGGAGAATGATGACTAATCCTGGGCATTAGGAACCTTGAGTATAGAGACAGGTTAAAGCATCTTAATTTGCACTCCCTCGAGAGACGTAGAGCGAGGGGGCGACCTGATAGAGGTGTACAAGTGGAAGGCAGGGCTAAACAAAGGGGACATTACAAAGGTACTCAAGCTATCCAACCAGGAGTGAACTCGTAACAATGTTTTTAATTTAGACAAATTTAGATTTAGGCGGGAAATAGGTAAACACTGGTTTGGAAACAGTAGTGGATGAATGGAACAAGTTACCAAATATCATCATTAACTCGAATACGCTGAATAGCTTCAAACATAGGTTGGATGCTTATATGAGCAATAGGGGTTGGGTGTAAACGGAACTGCCCAGTATGGGCCAATAGGCCCGCTGCAGTTTCCTCCATTCTTATGTTCTTAGGTTTCTTCTCTACTAACACCAGAACAGACCAACCCCCCTGGATGGGTAACAAGCTGACTAAGTGGACATGATAAATAAAAAATAGAGAAACTTTTTGTAGTTATGTTAAAAATCCCCAAACACTATATGACTAAATATAAGGCATTTTACTTTCGGACATAGCACTACTGAAACATTTAGATGTTCCTATTCTGAGCATTTGAACCCCATACATACCAGGCGTAAATGGATAATAACGACACAATTTAATCTAATTGATTTTACGTAGTTTTCGGTCTTCGTCTGTGAGATGTTATCGGTGCATCACGCATGTGCATTATTGACTGACGTCATCCAGTCGTGACCAATGATGTAACGATATCACGCGAATTTTTTTTGACCAATCACAATTTTTTTTTTTTTTTTCAAAGGAAGCAGCCTGGGTACGTATTTTAATTTAATTGACCAGTCTCACAGTGGCTGTGGTGGGGGGGTTGGTTTTCATTTGTGCTCCTATGATTATTTAAATTTTTTGCCGAGTTTTACGAGAAATACAATCATTCTATCCAATTCTTACGTATCCCTGGTCCTTTCACTTCTAACTAAGGTATTATACTTTCGGACATTGTGTGCCCCAAACTTTTTAACTACAGTATTGAAACATTTAGGTTAGTTTAAAGCCGGGCCTACCGGGGGTCCAGGGGCAGAGCCCCCGGCTCGTTAGGGTTTAGGTTAGATGACTCGTTTTAGTTTTCTCCCCCTTCCAAATATCCCAGTTTCCCAGGCTCTCTTCCATTATTTGGGGGGGGGAGGCGAGCAAATTCCCGTCTAAAAGTAAGGTCTGATTCATTTAAAACTCCCCGAAATACAATGGAAAAACATATTGGTTAACCCATAGACTCATGTCTAAAAGTAAAAATTTACCAAATATAATAATATAGTGAGAAATATTTCTTTGGTAGATGAAAGTTTATTCAGGCGATACCATTGTCTGTCACTGACAGTAAACAAGGAATGTGATAAAGTATTTATAATATGAATTTGGAGTTTTTGTAAATGTTTGCATCTTTAGCTGGGATGTACGTACAGTAGTTGATTTAGCATTATGGTGTGTTAATTGTAATTGTGAAACCTTGCACAAACTTGTATGTTCAAAGGTTGCAGTTGTGAAGGTTTCCAGCTAACTGTTTTTGTTGTTTATTATGGAAGAAAGTTCACTGCTCCTCAGAGTCCTCACAGAGTCACTGTTTAGAAAGGCTTCCAAAATTTCAGAGGATATATTTCATCACTATTGTTGCTACAGTAAAGCTATTTAACTTCCATACTAACAAAGTCAACAACTAAACTCTGAGGGTCCCGAGAAAGCAGCACCCATCACACTGCCTGGTGCATCAGCCTCGATCATACTCATAGCATGAAAGCCTTTAGCTAATTTTTGCACTATTGTACATAATGTAAAAAGTGAATACATAACTATGTGTGAGAACTTTGAATTAGATTTAGTCTGATAGATGGCTACACAAAGTGGTTACTGTCGGTGTTGGAACACTCGAGGTAAATAAAATCAACCATTACTGAACTGTGAATGTAACTGAATTGTACCAAAGTTTGGCAAAACTGTCTGTTGTTTCTACGGAAATCATTGTTCACTGATGGTCGTCTTTTGAAGAATGGATTAATACACGAGGCTTGGGCACACCTAGGTATCTAACTGCTGGATGATGATGATCAATGCCAGAATTTATTTTTTTCTTGTAGTTTATACTATGAACAGTTTCTAAAAAAATACAATAATTGTTGAATTATTGGGGAACAGAAATGAACTCTGGGGTCCGTGGACCCCCTAGGGTCCGCAAAAAGTTTTTGAGAAATACTGTTGAGTTTAATATTTGTGAGAGATTTGGTGATTCCAATTTGCAGAATATTTTGGATTTGGGTTGAATAAAGTTTGAGAACCCCTGTCTTAAGGCACTTATGGAGTATTTGGTAAGAAACCTTTTGTATTCTGTAAATGTTAAGTTTTTGTTTAATATACTGTATATTGTGAGGGACATGAGGACAATTTTAATGCAAACAGTGGAAAGTTTAATAATATGAATTACTGTACAGTATATATTTTATATGTGGCTTTATTAAAACAAACTATACTGTACTGTGTATCCCTGGAAAGACTGGGAGTGACTCGGGTGGTGGTCGGGAGGGAGGAGTGAGGTTGGAAGAAGGGTAGGAGAGAGATGAAAATAACTCATAGAATAAGACAAAACTTGTATTAATTAATACAAAGATAAGTCGTGTAATTAGTGTCTACCTATCATACAGTGTCTGCCAAAAACCTTGCAACAGGGCCATGTTTTTGCACCCTGACGTCGCAAAAATATTTGCTCAAATGATTTTATTGATCGTATGTCTGGCGATGCATAGTGGTGTGAGTAAGGGATGTGGCATTTAAAACATCTCTATACTGTACTGTACTTATTTGGTTTTTATTAAGAATAAAGTACTGAGTGAGATAGCCCTGTAGGTAAATTTGACAGTACAGTACAGTACTATACTTGTACTGTACAGTAGTTGTTGGTTTGTCTTTGCTAAAATGATAACCTAATTCACCGATTTTTTTTATTCAAGATGTGTAGCTTAAGAAAATTATTAATTTTTTCCTCCCTTTGTGATAATCTTGGAGAACAAATCATGCCCATGAATTATCCTAAACAAGCATTTTTTTAACTTTGTCTCATGAGAGTGAAAGATTAAACCCCCCCCCCCCCTCCCCAATCCCCTCCCCCGAGCCGTTCAGAGAAAAAATATATTGTTTGTCTCGGCACAATGTTCAAGCTATTATAGACTACAAACTTTAGGGTCATTCAACAGACATCAGTGAGTTCTTTATACAGTACAGTATATAGTGTGTTTATTTAGTGTTGTTCATAGCTCTTGTGATGCATTAAGTAATACCCTAAGACGCAGTACACAATCCCTTAGCTAAATATATTACTGTACAAGGTAGAAAACCAGGAGAATCATCAAGTTTCACCCCTTTACTATGGGGACGACGCCACTTTTGATATTTTATTTGGTTAACGTTAGACGAGGGGTCCCTGTACGGAAGTGGTTGGTTACTAATGATCTTGGGGAAAGGCTTAATTAATTCGCATTTACTAACAAATAATTACACTGAGCATCAACATAGAGACATTCATCATTAAATATGGGAAATTTGGTAACCTGCAACATTTATTTTTGTTTGAATAAAGTTTTAAAAGCTTTACCGAGACAAACCTGAAGCCAGAGTCAGGTTCAAGGGGCACTGGTCTCCTTCCCTGGTGTAATGATTTTATATTCTGGTGAGTTTACTGGGTTAGGGTAGGATAAATTGTGGTGTGATGGTAGTGGTCCATTAGATATGAAAACTCCATCTATTGAACTCAATAGAGATGAAGGTCCAGTATATCAAGAGTTCGTTAGGCGTGAAATGCCCCGTCTAACGGATTACGTGTGGAGAGAAAACTCCATTATATATTGAGGTTTCACTGTACAAGTGACTCGAGGCAGCTGAAATAACGGTACTAGTTTATTCATGATTATCTGAAGATTAATCCTCGACTAATTTCACTTTTGGGTTAACCACCCTAATGCTACTTGGAGGGGGGTTGGGTGAGGTCAAGATTAGGGCAGTTATTCTTAAAGATAAAGTAAACTGAGGGGGCTAATCTTCAGGCCATCTCCCTATTTGTCACAGATGAATGATCTGTGTTAGAATGTTCTTATAATTATGAGGAAGTTTTCATCAGCTTGGTGACACCTTAAAAGATGGCCATTATAATTGGAAGTTAGCAGTAGGGAAGGCAGCCATCACCAGCACAAATTTCATGTTCATTGTGTTCCATTTTTCACATGATGGTGTTGGTGGAATAGAGAAATGTTAGCCACTGGTTAAAGGTTAAACAGATAATCACGCTTTATAGTAACCTGAGTTTGGATGGGCTAGTTTGATTTGTTCCTGAGTTAGTGTTTAGATGGCCAAACTCTGACTCTTGACCATCTATCATCGCCACAAGCCTCTGTCTATAATATATGTCGCTTTTTTATTTATTTATTACTATATCACAATCTTTTACTCCTTTAACGTAATATATACAGTATATATATCGTACTGTATTTATGTTAGTTTTTAGACATTTGCTATGTAGGGGGACGACAATAGTTATGGGGTGTCCAGTGTGCTTCTTGTACTGTACATATATCTTGTGTCAGGCCTGAGTTTTATAACATACAGTAGCTACTTCTTCCACCTTCTTACCATATTGCAGTTTGCTTCATCTTGATGTAAAATTTGTTATCACATCTCTGTATTAATTGAAGTGTGTGTGTGTTGAGTGGTGGCTATTCAGATCCTAATGTGCCGCAGTTGTTAATCTTGAATGTGTCTGAACACACTCATGAAAAGTTTGAAATTGGAAAAGTTTATTTAGCTTGAAATAATACAAATTCAAAGTGAACGATAATGACAACATTGACACGGCTGAAGCTAGTGTGAGCCGGGACACTCGTGTGAGGAAGGTGCTGAAACAAGTCTTCGTAATAGATCCAACTTGTTGCCCTAAACTTGATGTTCACTCTGAATTTTGTTTACCAAGTATGAAAAAAAAAGTGAAAACAGATTTACAGTCTCATGGTTTTTATGAAGGAAACTGATGAATTACACATACTGTAGCTATAGTATACTTAACATGTCTTAACCGAGTGTCATTAGTTTTGTATTGGTACAGTAGCAAAGTTCTTGCCTCACACCTGACCTCAAGAACTGTCTAAGGGAAGTAGTGTTAAATTTGAAGTATTTTACTGTTTTGATTATATTTGACAACAGATTCGGTAGCTATACAGTAGTTTGGACAAAATAGAGTACTGATAACTCCCCTCCCCCCCCCCCCCCCCCAAAAAAAAAACACTTATTAATGACTTGTGATTCAAGTTTACCCAAGCTGTGAGCACTTAACACAATGCAAGAGAAATTACTGTACTGCACCCACTCATAACACACAAGGACACCACTCAAGAAGGTCTCTGTATTATACTGCCAGGTGTCATGGGTGCCATTTTTATTCCTTGGGATTTATTTATATGGGATCTTCATGCATACACCTTGATGCCTACAACGTAAATCTGGTGTGGGTGTAAAAAGTGAATGTGTGAACTTGGGAAACCAGGTTTTTATGCATCATAGGAAGTGTTATAATATGTCGACTCACAGGATGGGAGGCTAACACAGTTAATCACTCGGGAATGGCTTTAAGTGATGTTGCCTCTGTATATAATTGAAGTTGTCAAACAAAGACGTCACACTGGTCTTCCTGTGTAATGATTATAAGTGATCACTCCATCAACTCGCTCGACCTCTCTTTTATATACTCGCTCACCCCACCATACAGTGAAACACCTACTTGATGCATTATATGGAGAGGAAAGGCCGTTATATCGATGGTGTCTTAGATGTGAAACCTCCATTTAATGAACAAGTTACACGGAGAGAATTCCTTTACATGGAAGTTTCACTGTACCCGTACTGTATTTATATTTGATACATTACAACTTAACCTTAGTAAAATTCTCTTATATCATTTCCCAATAATGGTGTCCAATTTATGTACCTTAACCTAATGCTGTTGTGAATTTCTATTGCTACCACACAATATTTCGGAAATTGTTCCCTTAGTGCTGTCCCATGTGAGGGTGTCGACCGTGTAGGTTAGGGTAGACTGGTAGATTAGGCGAAGTTACGCTTCAGGAATTTTATAGTTGCAATCAGTAATTTGACAATTCTAAGTCACTTCTTCAATGGCATTTCTGCCGCAAATTACGTATAAGTGAGCTATTTAACATTTAATTATGTATGTTCATACGTGGCGATACACACTCAGACCATGGAACGATTGTGGAGCTCCCTGGTTAGGTTAAGTTAGGTTCAAAACTGTTTTTCCAGTGGTTTTAATGTGTTGAACACTCTTAACCTGTTTTTTATAGCAAATCTCAAGATTCTGAGATGGGGGGGGAGGGGGTGTCAAATTTATTCATAACCTCAAAAACCATTGGGAAAACACAGTAGTTTCAACTTTGATTTTGGGTAGTGGCAACAAGTGAAAATTTGCCAATGAAGTTAATGGTAGGTAGGTAAATAGGTGTTGCTCCAGTCCTCAGTGGTGTGCGTGCGTGCCCCCACTCATATAACATTAATGTCCTGGTGTTGTAAAGGTCAGACCATACTGTACTGCACTCACCTCTTGGAAGTGTTATGGGGTTCCGTCCCGACGACCAGGTCGTAAGTGAAAAGGCGAAAATAATTCTAAAATGGGGTCTCTTTTTCTTCTCAGCACCACGAGAACTCTCACTTTTACGCTTGCCAGCCATTTTAATGGGAATTACAAACAAAAATTTTGTCGGTACACAGCGCGATCACTAACATCGGACTCGAAAATACGTAACGTGGAAAATATTTTATATGACCATGACCGTCGTACGTCCGGGTTGTCGTAAGTCGAGGAGAGACTGTAGCGCCAAGGGACTAAAACCAACCTAACCTTATCTAATCTAGGGGAAGGAAATAATGCCCCTAAGCCATCCCTGTATTAGTAGGAGGGGACTCGACTTAACCATGAGTCAAGTGTAGAACGATGCCCTGGAAGCTTAATTATCAGTTGGAGATACTGTAGTTATTGTCTGTTGTGCAGCATCTGGTCAGTGTTCAGGGTCAACTTGTTACATTGTGGTCAATACATACACTGCACACAAGTTGTTTACCTGCACAGGACGACAAGTTTTATGTAGCTACGGCATCTTTTGGCCCTTGACAATCCTGTACGTGTAACCCCCTTCCTGGCACCACACACACACCACCACCTTCCATTAGCAGTATTGTACGTACAGTACAGTACTGTGTTGAATTACTTGTTATATGGTTCCAGTCCCACGGCCGACACTGGAAACCGCAATGATGTCAACAGTTGTATTTCATTTTGTGCACTGTTGATACGGCACCTGAAATATTGCATCAGCATTCAGCCAAAATAAGTTATTACTAAAAGCAGCCACCTTTAATGGTGACAGATCTAAATAAATAAATGCATTGACTTTAATCATTTCTACATAGTTGATTACTGTAGTCCTAACCATGCTGTAGTAACTCTGGCAGTTACTGAATTGAATTGTATTTGTTGAATTGTAACAATTTATTTAGCCAGAAAAATACAGATACAGAGTGGATAATAATAACAATATTAACATGGCTGAGCCAGTTGAGAACCTGAGCTCTCTTTGAGACACCTGATATATACTATACATTTATCTCAAGGAAGCATTATGTAACATTTAGTATCATCTGGAATAGTACAATAGCATGGTGGTCGTAAGAGCATCTCATATTGTTACCACGGTTATCACTTGAATATTTATTTATTTTATTATTTATCATTTTTATTTATTTATTTTATTTATTTATTTATACATACATACTGTATACACATACCTATACATATATACACATATATATATATGCTGATAACCACCAGGAAAGAAGAAAACACGAAGTTCCCAAGCGCTTTCGTGTAATTCACATCTTCAGGGGTGAGTACAGACTAGATAGAGTAATGCAGAACAAGATGAATATATACAGAGGAGGGTGAGACCAGGTCCACAATGGTCAGGTAATGACCCTACTAATCTTTAAATGGCACACAACAGTTGGTGGTTGGGTCAGATGGGACAGTGACCCGCCCTCTCACCTGATCACAAATCTTCTAAATTACAAAGTTGTCCAGCTTGTACATGCCGTGTTTTCTTCTTTCCTGGTGGTTATCAGCATATACCTAGATCACGCGCACCTACAGTGATTTACTTGCATATATATATATATATATATCTTGATAAAATCACACGGGAAAATGGAAACAACGGAATACTTTTTTTTTTTTTTTTTTTTTCTCTCGTGTAATTCACATCTTCAGGGGTGAGTACAGATGAAAGCGCTTGGGAACTTCGTGTTTTCTTCTTTCCTTGTGGTTATCAGCATATACCTAGATCACGCGCACCTACAGTGATTTACTTGCATATATATATATATATATATATATATATATATATATATATATATATATATATATATATATATATATATATATATATATATACAGTTCGTCCCCGAATTACGTACATCCGAATTACGTACAAACGGCCGATACGTACATCGTTTCTGAAGTCTTTAATTGCAAAAATATTGTCTTAAAAGGGCGAGCAATTTTTAAATTTGGCGGGCGAGCCAGCCGCACCGCGCCGCCACTATCACTGACCATGCAGACGACACGCTAGACGCACCAAAACAACAAGTGTGGTCATTGTGCATACAGTACTTCTCCTGTGAATTTCTGCCCTATTTTGTACACTTTACTCTGTGTGCAATGACTGGTGTAAAGCGTAAGAGTGGTGAAGCCAGTGGGAGTGCTACGAAACGTCAAGCAATCTCACTAGAGGTAAAAATGGACATAATAAAACTGCTTGAAAGTGGTGAAAAGTTGACCAATGTTGCCTGCAAATTTAACCTGAGTCGGTCAACTGTTAATACAATTGATAAGGGCAAAGAAAAGATCAAGGAACATGTGAAATCTGCAGTGCCAATGCAATCTACGATTATAACTAAAAGAAGAGGGAAGGTTCTGGAAGAAATGGAAAAATATCTTGCGCTGTGGATCGAGGACTGCACACAAAAACGTAAGCCTCTGTGTCTCAGTATGATTCAGGAGAAAGCCCTAAGTCTTTTCAACGACCTAAAGAAAGATCACCCTGATGATACTATGACATTCAATGCTAGCAATGGGTGGTTTAAACCGATTCAAGGTGCGAAATAAGCTGCATAATGTTCGAGTGACTGGTGAGGCGGCGAGTGCTGATTGGAAAACAGCACAGGATTTTCCAAAGAAACTCGCGGAAATTATCGAGTTACGTACATTTCGAGTTAAGTACAACCTCTTGGTCCCCATTATGTACGTAACTTGGGGACTTACTGTATATATATATATATATATATATATATATAATATATCTATATAGTACTATAGATATATATTCTATTATATATAGATATATATATATATATATATGCAAGTAATCACTGTAGGTGGCGCGTGATCTCGGTATATATGCTGATAACCACCCGACGGAAAGAAGGAAAACACGAAGTTCCCAAGCGCTTTCGTGTAATTCCACTTCGGGTGAGTACAGACTAGATATAGTAATGCAGACCAAGATGAATATATACCGAGGAGGGTGAGACCAGGTCCACAATGGTCAGGTAATGACCCTACTATCGTTTACATGGCAACACACGGTTGGTGGTTGGGTCAGATGTGACCGTGACCGCCCTCTCACCTATTCACAAATCTTCTTAATTAAAAAGTTGTCCACTTGTAAATCCGTTACTCAATTCATGTTGAATGCTTCGGTTGTTTAATAAGATAGATCTATGATGTTCTACTATCATTGAATTACATGGTAATTTAGGAGGCTTATCCCCGTCAATGCATATGCTTGTTATCCGCTCAAATGAACACACAGAAGCATTGGATTCCTGGCCTGTCCTGACACTGTATTTGTGTTTGTTTAATTCTAGTTTCAAGAATCTTTTACTGTCTGGCCTAAAAGTAAAACATATACATTCTTTGGCAAGGAACTTTATAAATGCAACCATTGTGTTGTTGGGGGAGTTCTTGCTTAACATTTGGTTTAATACCAGTGAATGAGTTTTTTAAATGTCACATTTGACCGTTCATATTAGCTGTGACCAGTCCAAATGGTCAGGTAATGACCCTACTATCTTTAAATGGCACACAACGGTTGGTGGTTTGGGTCAGATGGGACAGTGACCGCCCTCTCCACCTGACAAAAATCTTCTTAATTTACAAAGTGGTCTCACCCTCCTCTGTTATTCCTCTTGTTCTGCATTACTACTATCTATTCTGTACTCACACCCTGAAGATGTGATTACAACTAGAGCGCTTGGTAACTCGTGTTTTCTTCTTCCCTGTGTTATCACATATTATCTATATATTATATAGATCTCTTATATAATATATTATATATATATATATATATTATATATATATATACAGTTCTAAAAAATGCTGTATGTACTGTACTGTATTGTCACTTTTGGGTCTAATGCCTTGAATTATCATCATTTTACCGATGTATTTTTTGAGGGAAGAACTTGAGTGCAGCTCGTACAAGGTAGAGAATGATTAGCAGTAGTTTATTTAGCAGTCAAGTCATAATGTACTAGATGGGAAAATGTGGCAGTTGAGTTACTAAGTCTGACCTAATATAAAGTAGTACCCAATGGCCACTGCAGTTATAGTTGTACACATAAGGAGGGGGGGGTGGTGTGTCCAGTAGGCCCCTCCTCCCCCATTCTTCTCCACCATTATTTGACGGCCATTTTCTATTCTCGTGTGGGTTCGTCTTGTTGACCTGATGGCAACTTAAACCTTATTTGGGACCCTGGCACACTCTTGATCTAGGCCAGGGGTGTTTTGAAGTTTAGTGTTGGTAGGCTGTTCCTTATGACTGCTACTGTGTGAGGAAGTAATTCCTTATATTATATTGCATGACAAATTAGCAAGCTTGAAACTATGGCTGCTGCCTGTGTTGTAGTGGTTGATGTACTGGAGGGAGTGGTGTGGGTTTAGAGCCTAGGTGTCCCTAACCAACCAAGGCACTAATATCAACTTTCACACGAAGACCACAATTCACTTGCTTTTTATATATTTACTTGTATTTATATTTTTGTTGTCACCGAAATCAAAATTTTTATTATACGATAAAGTACAGTATCTGTTTATGAAAAGTGTCATGGATTAGAAGCCTTAACCTTTAAACAGCAGTCATTATCTGTTGGAAGTTAGCTGTAGGGACGGTGGCCATCATTAGTGGATGATAGCTGTAGGGACAGTGGCCAACATTAGTGGATGTTAGCTGTAGGGACGGTGGCCATCATTAGTGGATGTTAGCTGTAGGGACGGTGGCCATCATTAGTGGATGATAGCTGTAGGGACAGTGGCCAACATTAGTGGATGTTAGCTGTAGGGACAGTGGCCATCATTAGTGGATGTTAGCTGTAGGGACGGTGGCCATCATTAGTGGATGTTAGCTGTAGGGACGGTGGCCATCATTAGTGGATGTTAGCTGTAGGGACGGTGGCCATCATTAGTGGATGTTAGCTGTAGGGACAGTGGCCATCATTAGTGGATGTTAGCTGTAGGGACGGTGGCCATCATTAGTGGATGATAGCTGTAGGGACAGTGGCCAACATTAGTGGATGTTAGCTGTAGGGACGGTGGCCATCATTAGTGGATGTTAGCTGTAGGGACGGTGGCCATCATTAGTGGATGTTAGCTGTAGGGACAGTGGCCATCATTAGTGGATGTTAGCTGTAGGGACGGTGGCCGTCATTAGTGGGTGTTAGCTGTAGGGACAGTGGCCATCATTAGTGGATGTTAGCTGTAGGGACAGTGGCCATCATTAGTGGATGTTAGCTGTAGGGACAGTGGCCATCATTAGTGGATGTTAGCTGTAGGGACGGTGGCCATCATTAGTGGATGTTAGCTGTAGGGAGTGGCCATCATTAGTGGATGTTAGCTGTAGGGACGGTGGCCATCATTAGTGGATGTTAGCTGTAGGGACAGTGGCCATCATTAGTGGATGTTAGCTGTAGGGACAGTGGCCATCATTAGTGGATGTTAGCTGTAGGGACAGTGGCCATCATTAGTGGATGTTAGCTGTAGGGACAGTGGCCATCATTAGTGGATGTTAGCTGTAGGGATAGTGGCCATTATTAGTTGATGTTAGCTGTAGGGACAGTGGCCATCATTAGTGGATGTTAGCTGTAGGGACAGTGGCCATCATTTGTGGATGTGAGCTGTAGGGACAGTGGCCATCATCAGTGGATGATAGCTGTAGGGACAGTGGCCATCATCAGTGGATGATAGCTGTAGGGACAGTGGCCATTATCAGTGGATGTTAGCTGTAGGGACAGTGGCCATCATTAGTGGATGTTAGCTGTAGGGACAGTGGCCATCATTAGTGGATGTTAGCTGTAGGGACAGTGGCCATCATTAGTGGATGTTAGCTGTAGGGACACTGGCCATCATTAGTGGATGTTAGCTGTTGCGACAGTGGCCATTATTAGTGGATGTTAACTGTAGGGACAGTGGCCATCATTAGTGGATGTTAGCTGTAGGGACAGTAGCCATTATTAGTGGACGTTAGCTGTAGGGACAGTGGCCATTATTAGTTGATGTTAGCTGTAGGGACAGTAGCCATCATTAGTGGATGTTAGCTGTAGGGACAGTGGCCATCATTAGTGGATGTAAGTTGCAGGGGCGGTGGCCATCATTGAATAATAATAATAATTAACGGTTTATTGAAAGAGCTTGGCAGCCAGAAGGCTGAAAATATACAGTTACATATTTGGGGAATGCGTTTCGATTAACAAATAATATACAAATAACAGAAGTGATACAAATAAGATATATAATAGCTAGATGAGGAAAAGCTCAGACTACAGTGCATTTCGACATAATGACAGTGCAAGAAGTAGTATTATCTGGGAGTGAATATACTGGTTTATTGCATGTTATTGATGATTTTTTACAATGGTTGGGACTGGGCTGTTCTTATAGCGATCAGTTCGTGCACGTATGGGCTGGATGCGGTTGTGGTGTCGAACAGCAATTCTCGGGCTAGGGATCTCAGGTGGTAGTAGGAGCCGGTGTCGAGGATGGTGTAGAAGCTTCTTACCAAATTTGCAGATGAGGTCGTGGTGATGGTCAGTGAGAGTCAAAAGGGTCAGTGTGTTGAGCGCTTCTTGATATGTGGAGTTGGAAGGGGAGAGAATAATCTTGCATGCCCTCCTTTGCACCTTTTCTAGGTGTTTACGTAGTGTGGCATTTAGGGAGGAAGACCAGGTGGGGGAGGCATAGGTGAGCTTGGGAAGTATGAATGTTGAGTAAACACTGAGGAGCTCGGGTGCAGGAACTCCGAGGGACTTAAGTCGGCGGAGGAGGTGGAGACGGAAACTGGAGGATTTGACAACATCACTGATGTGTGGTTTCCAATTTAGTTTGTTGTCTATGGTGACGTCGAGGAGCTTCGTGGAATCTACAACCTGAAGTGTGTTCGGACCTAAAGTAATGGAAGGGGGTGGGACAATGTCGGAGGAGAGGTTGATGTGTATAACCATGGTCTTGGTATGGTTGATGGTGACGTGGTTGTTGGTGGCCCAGTTTTGGACTGTTCAATAAATCCTGAAGGGCGGTATAGTCGGGAGCAGAATTGTTGACGCTGATCCCAATGGTGGATTTGTCGACGTATTTCCAGCGAGCAGGGGTTTCTCTTAGGGCATCATTGATAATCATAAGGAAGCAGAGTGGTCCCATCTTGGTGTCTTGGGGGACGCCACAGGTGAGTGACTGAAAGGTGGAGACAGCCCCTCGGAAGCGTACAGCTTGGCGTCAGTCACTGAGGAAGTCTGTAAGCCATGGTACAGTGGGGTATGCTATAATGAACGGATCCTACTACGAATATTCCTATAACGAACGGTTTTACCTATAAAATTGAGAATGCTATAACGAACGAAACTCCTACAACGAACATTATTTAATTTTTTTTTTTTTTTTTACTAATTTATTGCTTTTTTATTACAAGTATTAATGATATTGGTTATTTCAGGGGTTTAGATGCATATTTATGCACTTTTTTACAATTTTTTATTATATTTTTCAGTGTTAAGTGGTTGTATTTGGGGGCCTGGAACAGATTAATCCTATAGCGAACGAATGCTATAACGAACAAGGTTCTAGAACCAATTAGGTTCGTTATAGCATACCCCACTGTATAAGACTTCTCTGAAGCCCGAGGTCAATAGCTTTGTTGATGATTAAATTGTGGTCGACTAGGTCGAAAGCTTTAGTGAAATCAATGAAGGCGACAGCTACAGACGTTTTTCGTTTCTCGAGATGGTGGTATATGTAATCGAGGAAGCTGACAAGACAGTGAGTGGTGGAGGAAGTTTTCATGTTGCCAAATTGCTGAGGGTCTACGACTCCTGCAATATCAGCATAAGCCCAGTCGAACACAAACCTTTCACAGATTAGGCTGGGTATTGGGGTGATTGCAATGAGTGGATGTTAGCTGTAGGGACATTGGCCATCATAAGGGAATGTTTTGTGTATTCCATTTTTGCCTGCGTGGGGGGGGTCAGAGTAAGGAAACCTCACTTGACGGTTGAGGGTCAATTGTTTTCCCGCCCTCTTGCACCTGCTTCACTTTCATGCTTTTCTGTGTATTCCCACTACTTCTCCTCCTGAGGAAGATGCACCTCCAGATCATTTATATCACCCTAACACTACCTTGTGGGTGGGGGAATAGGGTTAGCCTAAGGGTGTGTAATCTTCAGGTGGTCCCCTAATTTTGCACGAAGATTCCTTTTTAGTGATTGACAACAGTACTAGAGAATCATACTGACATTTCTAGAGGCAGCAAATTACAGTAAGGGAAGTTCTCTTCTTAAATTTGAAGGGGTTGATCACCTGTGGGCTGATCCCATAGTCACTGTACTGACCCCAGAGTAACCATGACTGCCATTGCACCATCTGACTCGGTAACCAACATCAATCCCTGAGTTACGGTGTGTTGGGCAGGACCAGTGCTCGAGCTGACTGTGTGTTGTCTTAGCTTTTTCTCTTTCATTTGTAAGGCTTTTATTACCATGCAGCCTTGGTAGTGTATAGGTTAAATACAATAATATGTTGCTGTACTGTACTGGTCTGTGTTTGACCACACACACACACACCAGGTTCCCATGATAGCCCTGGTCAAAAACAGTGGAGTAGAATAACACTTGACACCTGTGACCCAACACCAAAACTGATGGACTACTGACCTACCTGGGTGGTGGATATGTCACGATATATTGTTCCCAGACAACCTCCCTGTCCATCCCATTAGCTATTACTCTGAGCCTGTCCCCCCCCCCCCCCCCCACCCTTCATATAACACATGTTTACACTCTTGCTTTTGCCTTTATGATTCTTAGGCTTGAAACTTTCCTTAAATTCTAAACCTCTTCCTCAGACTCGACAAGCAGCACCCCAGCGTCAGTATACAGTAGGTGTGAGTTTTCAATGCCATGATGTCTCCGTTTGCTTTCTACAGGCGCCTTACTACTACTGTACCTGTATTATATCTTCTACCTGCAGGACGTTATATAAATACTGAAAGTCGCATCTCCCCCGTGTCTGTGTTGTCACTCGTCCAGTTATATGTCAAGGCATTGATAATGATCCGCCATTCATTCCCAGAAAAGATGTATCCTATACTATACAGTGTTAGAAGTTGGCAGGCAGCCTTCAGTAAAATTATCATAAATCATAATAAAGTTATCAGTGCCAGCAGCCTTTATCATTATGTTTTATGCAAAAATGTGGCACGTCTTCCTGCTTCTGCTGCTACCTACCACTCGCCTTTCTGCCTACATTTGATCAGTGCACCTAATCTGCTTCTCTGTATCAAATGGTTCCACAATATTATTCAGTAACCTGCCAGTCTCAAAAGAAGTATTGTACTGTGGAATATTTTTATAATTTTTAATCACAGTCAGTTGTGTTAATTATAAACTTGTGATGGAGATAAGAGCCGACCATGTAAAACAGTCACTGTGGTGAGTAGGTTGATAATGTGGGTAGCTACTGTACTGTAGAGATTAACTTTTCCTACTGGGGCAATCAGCTAGCTTAAGCTTAGTCCATGTGTCTTGACATAAAACTAGAGACGCTCGTCTGTCTGTGCGTTAAAGTGTGAAAATGACGCGTAAAGTTCGTATCTTATGTAGGGAGATGGCATTGTTAGGTTTACCCAATGCATAGACCTACTTATGATGGTATACAGTACTTGACCACACCTCCAGGAGACTAATGGTGAAGTATGCTGGGTGGGCTTAATGTGTCATCTGGTGGGCCTATGGGTTGTGAGTTTTTATTTTGTTTATTTGCAGGTTGTACAGTGTTGTTGTGTTTTGGTGATGGTGGTTGTTTGGGATTTTATTTTGTGGGTAATTGTTTTCTTGTGTGGAGATCGTGTGGGTGGGTGGGTAGGTAGGTGGGTGTGTTTTCTCGTGGTAATTTGTCATATTTTGTATTGTCCATTAAGGAATTTGTACTGTTAGATGTATTTCACATTAGTGTACACACACACACATTTAATGTGAACATGTTTACATTGTAGATTACATAATAAACCTGGTGATTTACTGAAAGTCCAGGTGTTTGGGGGATTATATGTAAAGTTTATTGTGGTAGAGTTGGGTATAAGGGGTGGGGGTTATAAGGGACATTACCAGGTGTGAGGAGGATGACTCGAGTTAGTTGTATGGGACCAGCAGTAGTAGACACACACACACAGTACAGTATGAAAATTTATTCATAGATTTAAAAATTCTTCTCAACCAGACAGCATTCCTTTTGGCATCCATAAACATGAATGCATCAGCTGCAGGTCTCTGTTGTGTTAATGTTATTCACTACTATATTTAAATAATTAATAAGAGTCCTACCCTACAAATCCAGCAGTGGTTATTGGTTATAGCATGTACAGTAGAATCTCGTGTTTCGCGACTAATTGGTACCAGTTTAAGCGTCGCAAAAGCTAAAATCGCGAAACGAGTGACATTGAAATGCTGTACATATAAATAAGCCTTATCAGTTCTGCGGTGTCATCCAAACCCCCCTGTAATGACCTACAACCCACCAAGAAAATGACATTACAGTGATGTATTCATACATATTATATTGTTGATAACAATATTTATATACACTCATACTGTAGAATAACTTCCCTTGATGGAGTCGGTGAAATGCTTGATAGGGCTGGTTGATGGGATCCAAGGCAGGGAAGGCTGGTCACTGCTTCCTCCCTCCCCTACACCTCCTCTAACCTAAGCATCAAATCCCTCAAAGTCTGAGGCATCTCTTCCTCCAGTAAGTCACCCAACACTTCAATATCATCATCGGTGGTGCCATCATCATCTCCTAAAGTGATGTTTGCCAAGGCATTAATAACAGGCTGGGCCTTGCACAGGTACAGAGTAATAAGGGCCTGCTGACTAGCATTGACACAGGACAAGTACAAGGCCTTGTATTCCTCCATACCCTTATCAAGGGCAGAGCACATCAGGTTCCGAGGATGAGGCCCGGTATCGTATTCTTCTAGCTGTTCGCCGAGACGTGCGATGTTTGTGAGCAACTCGGTAAGCTGGAGTGTTGTAGGTTCACCAGGCTTAACGTCGTCTTCTTGTGTTGGTTGCTGTTCTTGTTCTTCATCCTCCTCCAACATTTCTTTAATTGTTGGTTGCTGCTGATGTTGACCAACGATTTCTTACAAATCTTCAACCTGAACATCTGAAAATCCCTGTGCTGGGACTGAGCACGCTGCCTGCACTGTGTCCATTAGTGTTGCCTCTCCCTGCTTGCCTCGGTCTGTTCTGCCCCACCTATCTTGGAGTTAGTGAACAAAGGCTTCCATGTGTGTAGCACTCAGGGTTGCCAGATGTGCGACAAGCTTTACGGTCGACACTCGCGCCATCTCTCGCCCAAATCGGCCAAACCATTTTTCATTTTTGGCCAAAATTCGGCCAAATCTTTTTGGATGGGAAGCATGAGGCTAATTTTGCAATCCACACAAAATAAAAGTCTCCCCTACAATGTCCACTTAAGAGTCATAATAAAACAAATTTTCACTTAGAATTGAGAGTCCAATAATTACACAAACATAATAACTATAATATACAGTGAAGATTTACCTTAAACTGGAATGGTGGTGCAGCATCATGATAACACTAGTTGACGTAAGCAAAAACATCTAGTCTGTCATCGTCCCGTTCTTCCTTCTCAGAGTTGAATAGCTCCTTCATGTGTGGTGCTACTTTGAAATCTCTGCAACATTTTCCCTGGAATTGGAGGTGTGAGCTAACTAATAATTGTGTCCAACATTTCAGAACCCAGCCGATTTCGTGATTTGGTTTTGACGTTGATTTCCGTGGAAAATGTTCTTTCGACAACAGCATTGCTCACTGGTGTTGTGAGGCAAGCCATAGCATGGGTCCCTAATTCTTCAAAGGCCGTTTTCCTGTTGAATTCTTGTATTGCAACACCCCAGACCAGAAAGAGATAGAACCTGGGAATTTTGCCATAAAAAACTGACTCCCCCGCCCAAGACAAATGCAGTTTTTTCAGTACTGCTGCTCAATGGTATCTTCTTTTTCACTTCGAAAGTGAGGCAGTGGAAGGTCTTTGATTGGCACTCTTTCAGTCTGGCCCAATACCTTGTGTGGAGCAAACGCTCTCAAGCGTCGATGCTCGAAGCCTGCTTTCCACTTGTTTTAAGGCCTCGATTAAAAGACCAGTACATCGCTAATTACTTCACCTACCTTGCCTACTGCTTCAGCAGAGTGATTCTGTTGGTTTATGAAGGTGTACAACTCGTGCATGAATTTGGCACCATAGTCGACCATGTTAAGTGGCAGTGGTTTTCCATTCCTGTAAAGGTTTCTATCTTGAAAACTCTTGTGGTGCAGGACCAGCTCACTTACCAGTTCTTCAGGTTCAGCATCTGTCCTTTGAAAAAAGAATTAACTTTCGAATTCTGTAACAATTGGTGACATAGTGAAAGTACAACAAAATGATTGAATCCTCCAGCATACCCAGAATTTCTCTTGCTTTGTAGCGACAGGAAGCATCTGCCCTTGGAACTGCAACAGCAAAGTAGGCTTTCGGTTCCTCCCAGTTTAAGAGGATATTATAGGTGACTTCCTCGAACTAGCCATCGTGTACATGAGAGTTTATGAAAGGGAAGAGGGGTGCCAGTTTGTTCTTCCTTAGCGTCCATTACCCTAAATAGTTCCTTTAATGCATCTCTACAGATGACACTCTTACTGAACCACTTAGGAACTTCATGCAAGAGGTATTGAAGATTAGATGGCAGCTTGGCAAAAGCCTTTTCAATGCAGAGTGCAAGTGAGTGGCAGACACATCTGTTGAGCTGGCAGTTTGGTGACTGCTCTCTCACTCTTGACCACATTTAGTTATATTCACCAATCATCGAAGATGCACCATCACTGCCAAACCTGACGCAGTCAGACCACTTTAATCCCATCTTCCCCAGGGTGTTGCTTAGTGTCAAGAACATTTCATGACCCGTAGCCCCAACAGTGGGCACATGGCCACCAAATTCCATGACAATTCTCGATCTTGAATGACTATAATACCTCGCAATAACACAAATCTGCTTGTCTGTGGCCACATCTGTTGCTTTGTCAACAAGCACAGAGTACTTTTGCCCTTTGCATCCTCTTTTAATTCCTCAAACAATGCTGGAGCGATTACTTTGAAAAGCAGCTTATTGCACTTTGTGCGATGGAGCTGCAGATTCTCTAGTTCACTTTTCATCATTTCCCCAAGATGGTGTACACTTGCTGTTGAACAGTGACTAGATATAGCCACCGCAAACTCGAACTCTACACGTTTTTGTTTTCACTGTCCCGTTTCCTTGGAGCAGTCATCACAGGCAGGGCCCTACACATGGACGATGCAGCTACTGTGCTTGAGTGTCCTTTCGATTTTTCGTGATCTGCCAAACGAGATGCTTTGGGAGCTATCTGTGTTCTACAAACTTTGCAATAAGCATTTTCACCTCCATCACTGGCTCTAGTAACCCAGATGTATTTTTCTTACCATGGTTTGTTATATTTTCTACCACTGTCAAAGGACCCTTTCCATTTACCAGTGGACATTTTGAAAACTAGCACTCAGAATTTCAAAGTAACTCGGTTGGCTTTGACAGCTCTGAAGCTAAACCTGTATAACTGGACACATTCAGCCTGAACAACTCAAATATGAGAACTAACTAAGGTCAGTCAGCTCAGTAGGTTAATCATGTGATGAGGTGGTCACTGAGTCAGTGTTGTTATTGTGAAATTTGAAAGTCTGGTAGACTTGTTTTCAAAATCCACTGGATGAGGAATTAATACATGTTTTAAAAAAATCGGCCGAATAGTTTGGCCGTGACCACCCATTTTTCCACGGCCAGGCAAAGTTTTTTGCGGCCAAAGTAGAGAAATTTAGCCGTGGAAAAGATCATCGGGCAACCCTGGTAGCACTGTTGCAACATTAATCTTAGCCATGTCTCAACAATTCTGTCCACTGCATTTTTAATATTATATTTCTTCCCAAATTCACAAACTGATAACACTTCACGGTTGCGGGGTGGTGAGGTGCTAGGAGTCAGGTTGTCTACCATCTTCTCCTCAGCTGGTAGAGCCTAGTAGTCACTGTCAGAGTTCTGCCTTGATTTTTTGTAACTCAACTAATGAGTCTGTCTGCTAACAAAAGTCTTTATAGAGTGACTGATAGTAGAATAGTTTAATATTACAGTAAAGCCTCGAATAACGATGTTAATGTGTCCTCCATATTGCAGTGTAAGGTGAATCGTCTTATCCCGAATCATTAATTACCATTAAAATAAAGCAATAATGTTGAGATGCATTCTTTTGTGTGGCTTTTTACCCTCTTTTCCCCCCAAAACAATACAATTAATGAAAAGTGCAAACTATATTCTTAAAATGTTTCTGAATGCACCTTATTCAATATAAATGAATAATAATATGGTCACACAAGAGATGGGACGCCATTGTTTTCGTTTGTGTTTACAGCCGGCAGTCCGGGACGATAGTTCTACACGAGAAAATGAACATAAGACCCTGGTTGTAGCTGTAGTAAATCTAATGTAAAAAAATATTAATATATATGTTTTAAGTGACGTTATTTAATGTTAATAAATGGAACAATCGAAGTAGCTAACCACTAATGGCAAAGAAAAAAAAAGAGATGGATTGGGAACACCAACATATACGTGCATATTTTAGGATACTGCTTCATTTATCTTAAGAATATGTACACAACATTCATTATTGTTTATTTCTGAATATGTATTTGATTGAATTAATCTGTATATATGCGAAGTGAACAATACAATTCATTAATACAGTGGGGTATGCTGTAACGAATCTAATTGGTTCTAGAACCTTGTTCGTTATAGCAATCGTTTGTTATAGGATTAATCCGTTCCAGGCCCCCAAATACAACCACTTAACACTGAAAAATATAATATAAAATTGTAAAAATTGTAAAAAAGTGCATAAATATGCATCTAAACCCCTGAAATAAAGAATATCATTAATATTTGTAATAATAAAACAATAAATTAGAAAAAAAATAATTAAATTATGTTCGTTGTAGGAGTTTCGTTCGTTATAGCATTCTCAATTTTATAGGTAAAACCGTTCGTTATAGGAATATTCGTAGTAGGATCCGTTCGTTATAGCATACCCCACTGTACATAGAATATTAAAACACACAAGAGGAAAAGAGACGACATTGTTGTCAGTGTTTGCACCCAATGTAAACGTGCGTACTCAAGGAAACAGTCATTTATCTTTAGAATATGTACAAAAGATTCATTATTGTTTATTACTGAATATGTATTTGATTGAATTAATGTTTATATATGTGAAATGAACAATAATACATAGAATATTAAAACACACGAGGAGACAAGACGGCATTGTTTTCGTGAGTGATGATGGTTCTACATAAGAAACTGAAGAAAATAAGACCCTGGTTGTAGCTGTAGTGAACTTAATTTAAAAAAATTGAATACTTATTTGTATGTTTTAAGTAATGCTATTTAATGTTAATAAATGGAACACTAGGAGTAGCTAACCACTAATGGTAAAGAAATAAGGCGGGACGATTGGGAACGCCAAGGTATGAACAGTAAGTGCGTACATGTGAAAACCTATCGTCATTTCTCACCATATGAATATGAAAGCAACACTTATTTACTGTTCATATATGTTTTGAATAATATTTACAAATGTAAAACTAAAATTCTATTCACCAATGGCGGTAAAGTCTAAAACATAAGGACAGCCAATGAATATTGTTGAGTTTTTACTCAGATGACTAAGTCATCAGGTTCAACTCTGGCTGTAGCTGTAGCTTTCCATAAAGCTGTTGCTGAACCTGAAGTTGATATTGATGCCGCTTATGATGCTGAATTTGATGGTTTAGGCCTTCGAATAATAAAGCTTTCGAAAGAACCTTGCACAGCTGCTTTCTTTTCTTATTATACATTTTTATGTAGAGGTCATTTGTGTTTATTTAAATTTTAAGGCTTTGTTCTGTTAATGGATCCACTTCAGCAAATATGTCCATTGTTTGCTCCATATAATATCCACAGACCTCTCACCTTTTTCATTTCGTTTTAACACATGTAATTTCTCGGCTAAGCTTGGACACTTTCTATTACCTTTTGAAACAACACTGCCATTACTTGCTCTCTTGCTCATGTTGAATAGGGATGCAAAAATGCTGTAAGAAACATGAAAGTTTTTTCTCCTGTTCCAGATGCGTGAAAACTAAAGGCCCGCCAAGCTCAGAGTGTTGTTTACCACTCATTAGCAAGGCAGCTTCTTGGCGCAAGGCACTCTTCATTTTTTAACAGTAATTTTTTTTCATAATGCTTATCAGGATTTAGTTATTATTTATATGAAAATGTAATTTAATTTTTTTGTTTATATTTTGGTCGTAAATACGAATGAAATAAGGATGTAAACTGAATCGGATCCTAAATTATGTAGGGTTTCAAATTCGAAAAGTTGTTGGACGAATCGTTGTTATCCGAGGCTTTACTGTACTGATGAATTCTTGGTAAATTGGCTGCAGAAGCAATGTTGTGTTATCCATCACCAGGATCACTTTGAAGTCAATATTCTTCCTCCGGCAGTACTGTTGGGCATGAGGAACAGAGTGCTTGTCAAACCAATCGGTGCCTAAAGATGTTGTAACCCGAGCTTTATTATTAGACGTCCAATAAACATTGAGCTGCGACATATTGGCGTGACGGTAGGCTCTAGGGCGGGCAGCACGCTTAACAACCAGAGGTTTCGAGAAATCTCCAGTTGCATTAGCTGTGAATAAAACCGTAATCCTGTTTTTTGAAGTCTTTACACCCCTTGCCTGGTTTTCATTCTTGGTAATGAAAGTGGTCTAAGGTGAGCGCTTCCAGAAAGTGCCAGTTTTGTCACAATTGAAGACCTGGTCTCGGCAATAACCACCGTCTTTCACAAGAGCTGGAAAGACAGGTGGATATTTTTCTGCTGCTATGACATCAGCCAATTCACTCTCCCCATGGTAGTGGGCTAACTTGTCTTCATAACGCTTCTTAAAGGTGACCAACAGAAGCATTGAATGGTGGTGGATAGTCAACACGTTTCTTCTGTGCAACTGCAGCATAATAAACATGTGCTTGATGCCTTATGTGCCTTGCTCACGGTTTCTTCTTTCCACCCGCTTGTGAAGGTAATGTTCTGTGATAATTAACAGTAGGTTTTGTAGTGAAGTATCGGAGAACATCCTGCTACTAGAAAATCTTAAGATTACATTCTCAAGAAGCAGTTAAAGCTTCCTTGTTCTTCTTAAGGGAACGTATGGTTGATTCGGGGCAGTTGAACCTGTGTGTGATTTCACAGGTACGAGCATCACTTTTGATAATTTCAAGGGTGTATTTCTTCTTCTTGACCCCATTACGGTAGTCACGCCTGGCTTGGGGCTTCCCTTGTTGACCTTCTCTATGGCCATCATTACAACCAGAACCGCTCCCGACATTTACATTACACACTTCACTCGTCGTTAATACACAAGAATCGTTAATAGTTAAACAAGAATCTCACGAAACGTGAGCACACAGGGTTATATAATCCAAGGTCACTGCACCGCTTGCTCATTCAAACTAACTGTAGTTAGGCCATAAACAAAAAACCACTCGGCGGGTCGACAGATAACAAAAGACCATGACAATGCACGCTGTCCACTCAACAATGACTCGTGACACTAGTAATGAAAATCTGTATTTTTGAGAGGCTGGAATTTTAAAAGTGATGAAACATAGGAATCGCGAATCTAAAACTCGCTGAACTTGAGATCCTACTGTACAGTATAGGGCAATATGATATATTGTAATTAGAGTACTACAGTGCAGTCAGCTACTAAAGTCCGTTCTCCTCTCCTGAACTACGAACCCGAGATTTAAACCCATGAATCCGAAGCATTTATGGACAGAATAATGTATTTACATACTTCATTGGGTTCACGAGTCTGAATCTCTCGGGGGTTTGTGGTTCAGGGGGAGAGGTGAACAGACTTCAGTAGTGTAGTTGAATGTCCACAGTAAATGTGAGCAGGATTCAATAACTTCAGGAAATATTATTTTGTTGTGTTCTAAACCCTTAAATGGTAGCCATTATCACTGGGAGTTAACTGTAGGGATGGTGGCCATCATCAGTGGGCGTTTGTTCATGGATACTCCATGGGGGGGGGGGGGGGGGTGCAGAGTAGGGAATCCTCAGTCGCCAGTTAAGGTCTTTGGAGGCTGGATGGCCATGTTTATCAGCAAATTAATTAAGAACTACAGGATACAGGAAAGCTAAGCTGTACAGTTTATACAACAGCCATGGTTACCTTAAGGTTCACTCTTTGTCAGTTTCTATAGTACAACAGCTTTGATTTTAAAATGTTTATTTGTGCACAAATTAAGTTATTTTTTAAAATAGTAAAATAATGTATTCTTAAAAAAAATTTTTTGGTAAGTTGTGGATGGGGGTATTGCTGCCTTGGTATATATTTTTGTATTGTGTGGGGGAGAACTTGAAATATATCACTCAAGAAACTTTGCCAAAAGTAGAGCCTTGTATCGAAGGTTTTTATTAATCTTTTTTGTTGTGTGTGTAGAATTGCCAGCCCAGAAGTTCCTACTTTCACACAAAGTGTCAATCAAGTGTTTCATGAATGTGATGTAAGCATTATTGATGTGTAAGTGTATATAATGCACACACCAACACACCCTTTGAACTTTGATCATTTTCTTCCTCAATATATTCATTTGAAATATTCAATATACACGTGTTTGGTAACTTAAGAATCATGCATTACCCAATTGTATTTTCCCACCAGCTATGGTATGTAATAGATTTGTTGTAAGTTTACAGTGTTTGGTTTTGGTCATGCCTCGTGTGTGAAAGTAATCCTAAAGTCATCTAACAATGATTTCTTGTAACATTGTTCACCACTTTTTAATGTTTCAAAATTCACACACCGAGATTTTCCTTTAAAGTTTTTGTCTAAATATATCTATAGAAGCTTTGTTTCTTGAGATAGTTTATGTTAATATTATTTTATCTTGAAAATTTCAGCATCAAGACAGAATCTTAGAACGCCTGAAACAACTCGCTGGACCCTTAATTGATCTGCCACCGAGGGAGGAAGCTGTTCGCAAATTTTCTAATCACTGCAGACTGTGGGTAGGAAACCTGCCCCTGGACATTAAGGAGGACGATGTTAAGGAACTTTTTAAACCATATGGAGAGTTTGATGAAGTTTATTTTGACAAAAACAAAGGATTTGCCTTTGTTCGCATGGTAAGACTTTGATCAAACTGTTCTGTCTGTGTACTGTAGTAGTGAGCGAGATAATGTTACCTACATATGGCTACAGTGTATTATATTATATTTATATTACCTTGGTGGGAGGAATGAAGTTAATTAAATATTCAACAATAATTTTCAGGACTTTAAAAGTAATGCCGAGAAAGCACGGCAAGAACTTCACCTGAAGGATTACAAGGGACGACAGCTCAAAATTCGATTCTCATCGCCGGGCACAGCACTCAAGATCCGCAATCTTTCTACTTGGGTTACAAATGAGCTTTTAGAGAAAGCCTTTTCGGTACGTGTGATGAAATGATCTTTACAGGAAATCTGAAGAGTATGTTCAGTATTATTGAAAGTGATTAAATTAACTCTTGATTACTGCAAGGTGATGGTTGCTTCACCTACTGTACCAAACTGTTCCATATACAGAACTGTACTGTAGTAAACTCTTCACTTGTCATGGTCTCAAAACTGACCCCAGTCTTGATGAAGAAAGTTGTGTATTTGTTATAAATGAAATATTAAGCCATAGTTACTATGATAAATTATTTGGATCACTTGAGGTTTTACCGTCTCAGCTTAGTTTACCCCAATGCTAACCTAATGAAGCCTAACTCAACATAACCAATATTTCCTGTTAACCACTTGTGTACAGGGTCTCCTCTGAGCTGAATAAAATCATCTGGTGTTAGCCAAATGAAATATTAAGTTACGTACCTGTAGTGATTGTTAATCGTTAGGTAAAATTAGTAGAGTAATTTTTGTGTGATATAACTAATTATTTCTTCCTTTTTTCTTTAAGGTGTTTGGGGAACTTGAAAAAGCTATTGTCATTACCGATGAACGTGGACGCGCTACTGGTGAAGGCATCGTTGAGTTCTGTAAGAAACCTTCTGCCAATTTGGCGCTCAAAAAGTGCAACGAAGGATGTTTCTTTATGGTCTCGTGAGTTTCATTATTTGTTTTCTTGTGAAATTGCCCTTACCTTACCTTAGCCATACTGGTGTCTAGGGATTGTTTGACCTGGATACTAAAAGGTTATTAATACTCATGTTGTTTGTACAGTATATGTAACGTAGAGGGATCTTGTTATATGGTTGTGTTCCACCATTGTCTCTGTTCCTTATATGGCGGTTGTTGTTTCAATTTATCATCTTGGTTATTTTATGATTAAAAAGAAGCTAGTAATTTCAATATACTGTACGTTCAACTTGTACTCGGGTTACTGTTTATTTGACTCGATACTTTGCTTTTGACGATAGTAAAGGCACTTTGTATAGAGCCTTTGCTGTGTGGGGTATAGAAGTGTCTCATTTTATGTCATCGTAAACCCACGTTTGAGGGGCCTTCAGTGACTGGCAAAATATACTAATGGGCATAAATCTTCCTTTTACTTTGTGTATTAGGATTGAAGACCAGCGCACGTTGATAACCGTTGGTACTAATTTTGTGTTGCAGGTCTCCCCGTCCAGTTATTGTGGAACAGATGGCTCTAGTTGATGATAATGAAGGAATGAGTGAAATAAATGTAAACAAGCGCAATCCAGAGTATGTTAAGGAGCGGCAGCAGGGACCACGCTTTGCACATCCTGGATCCTTTGAATATGAGTAAGTACTTTTTCTGTTAACCATTAAAACAGCAGCCACCATCAGGAAGATAGATATAGGAATGGTGGCCATCATCAGTGCAAGTTGGCTGTAGGGACGGTGGCCATCATCAGTGCAAGTTGGCTGTAGGGACGGTGGCCATCATCAGTGGAAGTTAGCTGTAGAGACGGTGGCCATCATCAGTGGAAGTTGGCTGTAGGGACGGTGGCCATCATCAGTGGAAGTTGGCTGTAGGGACGGTGGCCATCATCAGTGGAAGTTCGCTCTAGGAACGGTGGCCATCATCAGTGGAAGTTAGCTGTAGGGACGGTGGCCATCATCAGTGGAAGTTCGCTCTAGGAACGGTGGCCATCATCAGTGGAAGTTAGCTGTGGGGACGGTGGCCAGTGGATGTTTCTTGTTCTTTGCATTTGATTTTTGTGCCTGTGTAGGAGTAATAGTAGGGAATCCTTAGGTGCTATTAAACATTGATGATGATGCAGACATGTTAATGAATTTAAAGATGTTGATGAATTGCAGCTGTATTAGTGAATTTAAATGTCTTGTGTGTTTTACGACATTGCCAGGTGGAATAATTAATTTATGTTCTCACAGGTATGGCTTGAAATGGAAGCAGCTGTATGAACTGTTTGATAAGAAGAAAGACGCTCTGGACAAAGAGTTACAAGACGAGAAGAGGAAATTGGAGGAACAGATAGAATATGCCAAGTACGAGCACGAGACAGAGATGCTCAGAGAACGTGAGTACTTAGACGGCTGCTGTTGTTTACAAACTGTACGACCTTGAGATTTATGGGGGGTTAGGTTAAGTTAAGTTGGGGGGGGGGTTATTATGAGGTGAAGAACAGCTGGGTTTCCTAACCTTCATGGTGTCTGTCTGGTAGTGTGCTGAAGTTTATTTGATGGGTGGGAGGGAAACAGCCAAGTTTCTTTATTCCTCTCAATGTATTGTTCTCCATAAAAACATTAGACAAATACAGAAACTTTGGTCTTTCCTGTGTTTCCCTCCCACCCATCAAATAAACTTGTCAGGATGGATCGATCACATGCTGAAGGCTATTGAAGGCTGTCTGGTGCTTCTAAAATATGAAAGTAGTGACCGTGTGAGAACTGACGGTGGTTTCAACGAGGTGTTCAAATACCTGGAGGATGGCAACGGTGTGTATGTGGTGTTACCCTGGTATGTAAAGTTTTATATAATGATTGAATCTTTGAGAAATGTTGGCAAAATCAGGTAGTTTTGTGTCCAGTCGAGGGATCTTGATGTAGTTCGTGGAAAGATCAACACAACAGGTATCTTTAATGCTTGTTTTTCATCGGTTTGCAAGTCTTTGAAGGAGTCTGTTGGGTGTTAGTGACGTTCTTGTGACACATGACTTACAGTAGGGAACTAAGGACACCGTTAGACTATAGTCCGACTCATAGATGGTGTTTATCCGACAGAGTTACGCCAGAGGGAAGAGATGAATCAGCGTACAAAGTCAGATTACGAAGCGCGTCAGCGTGAGTGGGAGGAACACCGCCGCACAGAAGAGGAAAGACAGCGTCGCCAGGAGGAAGAACTGTCACTGAAGTTCCGTCAGCAAGAGGAGGAGCTCCGCAGACGTCAGGAGGAGAACCGACAATTTATGCAGGTTTGTGCTTTGTCGGTGTAAAATTAATGTTTAGTTCAATTTTTCTCGTAAGTTTTTAATGTTGGATGTTGAAGAAGGTGGATGTATCAGTGTAATGAATGGTTGTGTAGCACATATTAGTGTGATCAGTGAGATGTTAATTCTTACTGACAGATTATTTGATAATTTCTTAATATTGTGACTAATAATAATAAGTGGTAGATCAGTAATTCTAATAATTCTTTTCATCCATTTGATAATTTCTTGAAGTTCTGCATAATAATAAGTGATCGGTTCAAGATTATAATGTCCTTTTAATTGGCAGGAACGTGCTAGTGATATGTTGAAGAATGAAAATAGCCAAGACAGTTTTGGAAGTACTGGTTATCAAGGCACCGAGGGTAGCAACTGGCGCCGCAACAGTGACAGTTACAGATCCCAGGGAGGCAGCAGCTGGCGTGGTGGTGGTAGTGACTCCTGGGGTCGTTCTGGGATGGCAGGTAGTCGTGGAGGCACTAGCTCGTCTGGTCTGGGCAGTAGCTGGGCAGACAGTAGCTGGGATGGTCGTCCTGATCCCTGGCAGAGTGACAGTAAGTGCCCCATTGTGCTCTTCAGCTATTATAAAATAGTTAGTCTTGCACAGATAGTCAGTCTTTCATAGTGAGCTTGTGTGTCATAAGTAAGCTGTCTATAGTTGTTAAAGCCATATTTTATTTGTTTCATTGCAGGTCGCAGTGCATACCAGCGTGGCAGCAGTGAGAGTGAGCTCCCGCCTCCTCCGGTAAGTATTCCACTTTAAATTTCCAACTTGGGTGTTTATACTCTTGAAGAATACAGTCTGGTCAGTTATGTGGTGTTTGGCCACATGGCTTAGCCTTAGTAGCATATTGGGCAAGTGTTGTGGGTTGGTCACAACTAACTTAATAGTTTTGTGGTCGGTCTTCATCCCATTTCAACTTGTAATTGTTGGTAACTTTTTTTTTTTAATTGGAATTAATTAATTTGCTTTTGAAAACTTGCCATTGTTCTAGTATTTTCTTTATAAAATCTTTTCCCCATTGTACCTCATCACTCTTTGAGGAAGTGTGTCAAGTGGTGGTGTTTGTCTTGAGCGAACACTTGTGTTATAACTTGAGCACCAGGAACACTTGTCTCTTCAACTAGGTACAGCATTAGAGTTGGTTGTGCCACATCTTCTCTCAAGGAAAAGTCCTGTTGATTCAATTAGGTTGGCTAATGGGCCTCAGACGAAAATGGTTAGGAGTATAAACATACCTTTAAAACCATAGACAATTGAAAATAAAGGAAATGTATAGATACTTCGAGCAAAATAGATATCATTAACACAAATTCAAAATTGCTTCTGGATTATGGACGGGTGATTATGGGAGTGTAAGATAAACTAAAAAATGACCTATATATAATATATCTATGATGTGCCTGTCAGGCCAATTAACTTGGACGAAAACAAAAAAGCATTGTTGTGGTGATACACAGCGGCGTTTTAAACAATGCTAAACAAACGGCAGAATTGGTAAGGAAAATTAATTTGATACGGAGAAAGAACATTGTCTTCGGTGGGGGTGGTTGGTTGGTTATACTGCACCCTGGAAACCTTAAAAAAAACATTTTGAAGTTCAAGGCTTTATTTAAAACCTGAGTCTTGATCGAAGTATGGCACATAAAAAGTACCCAATAGCAGCACATAACAAGAAGAAGTACCCTCTCTATTTTGGTAATTATGTGGTTGTTAGCATTGAAAAAGGGCTTAACTTTGAGTAAATTGATGGCATATATGTAGCACTTGGGGGTGGGGCGTTACCTGTAACTACAGCAAAATGATTTACTTCAAAGATTTTATTAATATTTCAACATTTTTGGATATTTTCTTTTCCAAACGTGGCAACAAAAGTAACCATTCTGTCATGCGACGAAGCAAAAGTGATCTCAAGTAGTTAAAAAAACACTTCTCCCTCCCTCCTCTCCCTCTCAATTAGCAGTGAACCTTGAGGGATGGGGTGGAGGGTGACCATAAGAGGGGGGTGGGGGGGGGGCAAACCCTGAGGAAAACCTATCGAGAAGGTTTGTCTAACTGTTCAAAAGAGAGGAGGATAAGGTTTGAAGGGCAAAAGGTGTGGTGTCTTAATTTTTATTGTCAAGGCCATGGCGGTCTTAACAGGAAAGTCATTACCTCTTTATATTAGATGGGTCTCTCGCCATCAAGGTAGGGCGCATGGGGTGAATGATATGTGACTAATATTCTGGGTTACTGGCAGACAAAATGTGAGATTTGTGGATGTAATTTTCATATATGATTCCTTTTTAATAATCCCTTGTTCATGTTACAAGTTTGGTTTGGAAGTGTCTTCAGCTTCTTTCTGACCAAACTTATAAATACATGCAGGGAAAGGGGAGTTAAATTTCCAATAAAAAATGGCAGCCAGACCCACTAAGAATGTGATTTATTGAACAAAGGTGAATTTATATCTCTGGAAAACCTTCACTCATAGAAAATGAGCTGATTTACACCACAAAACAAGTGTGGTGAGGTAACAGTCTGGATGGTCTGGGGAGACTCGGTGATGTCCTGTGCACAGTGTCAGTCCTGCAAGGTGTATCTGTGACATGAAGTCGTTGTATTACTTATGCCTTTCTGCAGTGTATGAGATTTATAAGCTCTATTTTTATATAGTTTTCTGCTCGTGATGTTTGACAACAAATTGAGTGGGCAGCCGTCAGGGTTGTGGAAGTTAGTGTACACTGCTCCTTTTATGTCGGTGAATGTTAAGTATTTTAAACTTTTTTCGGACTAAGAAATTATTGAAAACTATTGATTCATGTGAACTTATCATTTTTTATAAGAAATTGATGTAATCAATGGAAGGTTGGAGAGGAACAAGTATTCCTGCTACAACACCAACTGTGTGTGTCTGGCGACCAGTGGATGACAACTTGGTCTAGAATTGGTGATCAGTTAATCATGAAGCTATGGGCTTTACTTAATGGGTTAAACAAAGTACAGGTTGTTAGTATACATAATTTTCCTGGAAATGTATCAAGTTTGAGAGTGTCACAAATAATGATCAAGAAATTGAATGCTTGAATAAAACTTATAGTTATACATTTGCACTGAGGTTGCAAAGTCCTATTCCATAAGCTGTACTTAAATTGTTTTCATAGGCCGAGGGGCATTGTGTTTGTCGTGTCCCATCTGCCATTGTGGTGTTTCACGTAACATGTTATTTTTAATTCACCCGCTGGAAAAGCATAAACGATATTTGGGTAGTGAGTTTACCATTGTTATGCAGATAAACAAGTTGACATTATTTGATATGTTGTATTGATTAATTTCTTACATTGTTGGTGGATGTGATGATGGTACAGTATCTGAACAACAATATTCAGCATCTTGCGTATGTGTAGTCGTAACCAACATGGAAGTTCTCTGCGTGTACATTGGCTTACTTTCCCGGCAAAGAACTATTACCGGTGCAGTATCCAGAAGGATGTGTAACTTGATGCCAGTTCGTGAAGAACTCTATACTGTATGTATATTTGAATTTCGGGAAGGGATGTTCTTTTTCTTCATTGGTATAAGATCTTGGAGTGAAGAACTACAGTAGCATATAAGTCCCAGCAAAGGCAGTTGTTATCATGACATCATGTTGAAGAGTTTAATAAATGGACAATGGCAAGTTGAAAGTTGAAATGGGAAGGATGGCATTACAGTATTTCTCATTTTTTGTCAGAGAGCATTGGTGTCTTGAAGTTGGGTCATATCTCCAATGTACAGTATACCATACCTTCTGGGACCCATAGATTAAAGTGTAAACAAGTTGTGCCTTGCTATGTAGTACATTACTGGACCTCAAGAGGTTAATTAAAGAGCTTCTGGATTTATAGAAATTGTGGGCCTTATTACATGTGGATTTGGCTTAGCTGTTTGAAGCTGTAGATTTAAGGCAAACAAAAGCTAAAAAAGAAAATTTTGTTGAAGTTGATTGATCAATTTTTGTTGTCCCAATTATGGTGTGTTGATTTGCAGATTCCGGAGTTTTGCTTTGTTTCGAATGCAAGTGACGATGATAATGTATATTACTAACGTGCGAGAGTGAGTTTGGTGACGAGGTCATTTATTTATTTATATTGTTGGATGTACAAAATGCAAATTTACACATAAAAGCAACTACAGGCACAAATCAGTCGAACAGAGTACGTGTATTATATTGTCTTGATCATTGTTAGTTTTATCTAAACAAGGTACAGACTGTACTGAACACATGAGATGTTGTAATTTATGAGTACAGTCCAGTACATTTATAATGCTTAGCACAGGCAGTGTTGGCTGATTACCATAAAGTTACTGTTATTCTTTCTTCAGTTACAGGCTGTACAATAACACAACTTGGATGATTATTATTACAGTAATATTATTACTGCTCCATGTTATGCCAGAGGTAGGCAGCAATGGCAGTAGGGCCAGGGAAATGTCATATACAGTACTGTACAGTACAGTACCCATCTAACAGTTCAACCTGACATACAGTATGTTCAGAATTTAATGACAAACAAAAAAATCGGAAACAAATGATATTCTTCTTTTTTATGAAGGTTTTACGGCTGTTGCTCTGAGAGTAAGATGAAAAGTTTGTTAATAAAGTGGTAGAGAAAGAAGTAATTTTTGGGACTTGATAATGTGAGAAATTTTATAGTCCTACAGCATGATTATTGATTATACAGTACTGGTTAAACCAGGACTCGTCATTACAGTAGGCAGAGAGAACAATGGAAATGAATATCGTTGACTGGAGACAATTACTTCAGTTTATCGTGGAGCATGAGCTGGGTGTGTGCAATAATAATAATTAATAATTAACGGTTTATTGAAATAGCATGGCAGCTGGAAGGCTGAAAATATACATTTACATAATTGGGGAATGGGTCTCTTGATTTACAAATGATATACAGGTAACATAAGTGATACAAATATGCTGTAGGTTGGGACTGGGCTGTTCTTATAGCTTGTGTGTGTGTGTGTGTGTGTTTTAAAATAAATTGCATATAATTTACAAGATCATGAAATTGATAAGAGATTAGTGTAGATTACTTATATAATACTGTAGTATGTGCAAGAAAAAAGTCCAGCACGATTGCCAATGAAATGTTGAATTTTGCTCATTCCTTCTTTAGGTTTATTTTCAACCAAAGAAGTACTGTAAGATGGGGTGATTTCAGACAGTGATTGAGGTTTTTTAAACTGCAGTTTTAAGTTTGAAGGCTAAAAGCATATATTAGAAACCCTATTGGTGTGTGAACTGATCGGCTATCCATATGTGTCAACAGAATTCAGCAAATAACATACTTTTTTTGTGAAAAGAAGATTTAGAGGTGTCCAAAGTCTTCGGAAAACAATGTTAAGTCAATGGCTGTACCTGTTAAGAGCTGGGCCGGACAGTCTAGGGGTGACTTCAGACATCAATAAATTTGGAAGGAAAAATAAAACTGGGCAAAAATGTAAAGCTACAAAGTTACAAGAGTCAGAAGGGAAAACTTTTCAAGAAAATTTTATTAAATTAAAGCAAGATGCTATTTGGTTCTGTTCAGGGCTCATTTAAGTGATGTTCTTGTTTTGCCTGTAGATTACACCTTTTTTTTATGTTCATTATCAGTATCATGGATAATGCTATTACTGTACAAGTTAAATACTGTATTATGCAATTGTGCAAGTATGTGTGAATGATATTTGGATTGTGCCTCCCAAGTCATTTTGGAGCTTTCCAAAGTCACCACAAGTCGAAGGCAGTTTTCACGTAACTCCATTCAAGTCACATTTTTTAGTACTGTATACAGTACAGGATATATGAAGCACCTTAGATTGTTTTTAAATTTTCAAGATTCAATATAGAACAAGTTTCTAAAATTTTTCACTGGTTATATTACTCTATGTATGGTACTGTACTCTGGTACACTCATGCCAGAGAAAATTTTGTAATACACTGCTTGAAATTTTTTGGAAAAATGTGGATTTTGGTTATCCATGTTGACTTGTATTTATTACATACACTTTAAACTTGTGAATGATGCTCACATATGAATATCACATACAGTAATTAGGGCAACATTTTGATGCCCAGAAAACTTTTCTATAACTACAAGCTGTTGCCTCTTTAACTTTTTTTTTCTCTAAATTTTGTCCTAAGTCACCCCATCCTACAGTACAATAGTTGACGGTGATGCAGTGTTGCCAGGAGTAAAACGTGTGTGGAAAAGTAGATTATTGAGTGCAATAATGGTCAGTAGTCACAGCACCCTACCTAGAGTTGTTCAGCGACATGCTTGTAAGCAATGTGTAGTAGTCCTATGTAATTAAAGCCTGGGTCACGAGCCCCGGATATAGTTACTGTACTCTTTGTTCCTTCATTCACGACGTCTTGTAAATATCTCTGGTGACATATTAACATGGACTTAGTTCCTGGTTGTAGTATACAGTACATTGAAGCCCCATATAAAGGACTGTCCTGTCCCATATACCTGTAGTCCTTCAGTTGGAGGTTTCACATCTCATATACCTCGGTATAGCTGACTGCCCTCCAACATAGTGCGTCAGACAGAGGTTTCACTGTGCAGTACAGGAGGAACACGGAACTGAAGTAGGACCAGGTCTGTTGTGCCCCATGATGCATCTCATTGGTGTTAATTAAATCTGTACTGACAGTGCTACAACAATCTGCCACTTAAATCACTTTAATATCATCTTCACTGGTTCCAAAGTTATGATAATTTGAAGGTTCACAAATTTCTACTGCCTTTTTCTGTTTTTCATTTATGTTGCTCATCCTACTTGGGTTTTGTGAATCGTCTGTAATAACGTGTCACGGTAAATATTTCTTACAGATTTCTACAACACCTTTGCTATTTCTTGCAGTATGTGTGTGTTTTTATACGGCTAAGGGACTTTGTTATGTTTATTCCTACTACAGTTTTAACCCTTAAATGGCAGCCATCATCAGTGGAAGCTAGCTGTAGGGACGGTGGTTATATATTGATGTTTAATTTCCGAGTTTACCAAATAAAAAGTAAATCATTATTGAATATCGGAGAAAATAAACTTTCAAATATTTGCACATTAAACGCTCCTCAACATACAATAAAAAAAATAATTTCATGTTATATGAATGAAATGAGATGTGGTGAGAACAGGAATGTAGTTGGCCTGTGGTTGTGTGAGGTCAGGTCATAGAAGGTTTGTTATGTCACTGAGGTGTATAGCTGTCGGCTGAAGGTCAACTCTTTATGGATGAGACAAAGTCCAGTAACAATGATGAAAATAATGATGTCTGTGAGTGAGACTTGTTGTATGTAGCAAAACTCTAATTTTACCCCATCACCCAAGACAGGTATATTAATACATTATTAGTGTTTTACCACAAATTGTTAGGTGCAAATATGAAATACAGTACTGTGCAAATAAACAGGGATAACTGTATTCTTTTTAATGGTGTTCAATATATAAGTTATCAGATACAGTGGTCCCTCGGTTAATAACACACTCCGGTCCAGCAGGTTGCTCGTGAACCGAAACCATTGTTTCAAAGGGTTTTTGGGTAATTGGTTCCAGCTCACAAAAAATTGCCTAAATTCAACAAAAATGGTAGAAAAGTTCACTTACTTTGAGGTGTGTATGTAGAAGGCTCCTGGATGATGATGATGGGAATTAGAATGGGGGTGGAGGAGAAGGAAGAAGAGAAGGCATTGGGGTGGAAGAGAAGTCACCCCATGGCACCATTTCACCCATAAAATTTTAGTCCACTAGGTGTATTTCAAGATTATTTTCTTTAAATCAGCACTGCACTGCATTATATATTGTCAATATGTAAAATATATTTCAAAATGACCAATAATTTGCTTGGAAACACAGAAAAAAGCATTTAGTTGAAGAGAGTCTCAAGCAAGATGTTACCTCCAGTGAAAACAGAGAGAGACTAACGCCTGTTTGCTGTGTTAAGAGGCTGGATGCCGTGCATTATACTAGTCATTTTACCTTCAATTATGTTCAATAATTGTTAAAATGACTAAAAAATTGAATATTAAACTTTTAAAATTATTGAATAGTATAAACTTCTTGATATTTACTAAAATAGTAAGGAATTTAAGCCCTTGAACCGATTAATGTATTGGCGGACTAATACTAAAGCTGGTTGACCGGCCAGTGCAAGCGAAAACATGTTGCGGTCGGTTCGTAAGAAATTCGTTAACTGAATTTTTGTTCGTTAACCGAATTTAAGAATCTTATGGGAGGCAGTTCGTTAACCGAGGGACCACTGTACTGTCATTATAAAAGATGGTGTTTCTAAACAGCGTAGTAAACGTACAGATTTAACAAACGTGTGTTTAAAAGTGTACAGTATATTGTATCTCCTTTTATAAGCGTTTTCTTAATACTTCTGTTGACCGTAATTTATTTATTTTTATTTTTTGTATAAAAGCGTTTACTCTCATTGCTGTAATATTTAACATTTTCACAATAAAATAACAGGCTGTAAAGCTGTGACAAACAAACGAATTTCCTGGACAAACTGAGGAAATAATCGGGAACATTTGGCTTAGCTAAGTTCAATTATCTTTGTTTTTTTGGAGTTTTTTGGTTTTGGGCATTTGAGATAAACAATTCTTAACCTGTATAATCCTCCTGCCCCCAAGAGAGATGTAATGTAGTAGCTAACTTTTACATATAGTTGGTAGAATTCATTGGTGTCGGTTCACCGTTGTTGCCTCGATTTTAGAACTGTGACCCAAAAGCCTCCAGGAAAGTCACTATTTAGATGATCCTTTTGAAGTTTAGTGTAACAGTGATGCTAACATCGGGACTGATTTGTGGAAGTGTTTCGTGTTTTATCGAGTATTTGTAGTGGAAAAAGAAATAAAATGCCTCGGTAGTAGACTCATTTTGTTGTCTTTGATTTGCATTTATAGGACAAGTACAGTATGTGCAAGGAGGGTAAATGTGGTAGGTGGTCGTATAATGCTTGTAATCAACAATTCTTTACATTACAGTACGTACTGCATTGGTCGTTAGGTGGTTTGAGCAGCTGTCATTTATCCTTGATTGGCAGTCTCACTCTTGTTATATCGGAGCTGACCCTTTCCTCTGTGTTGCTTTTTTAACATGACTGTGGCACATTTTCTTTATTGGTTTACATTGAATTCCTGTGAGTATTGTATCAGGTATATACTGTAGTTGTGCACAGTGATGCCACATTTAGATGTCTCGCCCATAGTGTCTTTACGGAAAAACACATTGGCTTTTTGGGTAACCTAAAGGAAGATACAACAGTGACGAAGCCTCCCTCCTTCATCACGAGCCAGTCAGTCAGTCAGCAGAAGCGCATTGTAATGAAGCAGCGTCGGATGGGTGTGCTTGATGTTTTTTAACTTTTGTGTTTGATAGTGCAGGGAATCTTTCACTTACTAGAAACAATGATCAAATAATATTAGGGTCACTAAAGAATTTTTGGCGACCATCTTTTTTATATATTGAAAAAAAAATCCACTGACTTATCGGACAACAAGGGGATACATCAGAACCTCCATTTAATAGACTAGATGAAGGGGAAGTCCATTAGATTGACGTTCGGACGTTAACCCTTAAGTCCCGGGTTAGGGTTCTGCTGGCAGTAAACCCCCCCCCCCCCCCCCCCCCCCCCCCCCCCCCCCGCATGGGGATAATTCTAGAAAAAGTCAACATTTAAAAAAAAAGTGGCAGGAATAGGTGGACGTTCTGGAAAGTCACCCGGGACCTAAGGGTTAAATATGAAACCTCCATGTAACGGACTATAACCATTAGATTGGGGCGTATTAAATTCAGTAGAGGTTTTGCTGTGTATTGTTTAGTGTATATCAGAAGACTGTGTTGAGAAAATCTTGGTATTGAAAATGCATTACTGGTAGAGCTTACCCTCAGTGGTCCCCCAGTACCAGGTGATAATACAGTGGTCCCTTGGTTAACGAACACAATTTGTTCCAGAAGGTCTTTCGTTAACCGAATCCATTGTTTCAATGGGATATCGGGTAATTGGTTCCAGGTCACCGAAAAGCACATACAAAGTAAAAAAAAATGCAGTAAAGTACACTTACTTTGAGGTTTGTATGTAGAAGGCTCCTGGTTGATGATGATGATGATGATGATTAGAAGTGGGGATGGAGGACAAATCACCTTTCAGGGGACCCATGCTTGATGCTGTCATTTCCCCAATAAAATTAAGTTCATTAGGTGTAATTCAAGATTATTTTATTTAAATCAACACTGCACTGCACTATATATTATCAATATGTTAACTTAAGTTCAGAATGGCCAATATTTTCAATGAAAAATACAAAAATATTCAAGACACCAACAAAATAGATTCACTCCACTGTCAACAAAGCCTAACTGACGCCTTATGGCTGAGTCGAGCTTCTGATGGGCGCACAAAAAACTAGTTCCCTGTACTGCATATATCAAAATTTTAAATGTTAAAATTACTAATAATTTTAATATAAAACATGCAAAAAATATTAAATAGCACAACTTTATTGATATTTACTCCATTGGAAACAAATGTAAACATAGAACAGATTACTGTACTGAATTGGCAGACTAGCCCATCAGCTGATGCTCACAACAAAACGTGATTTTCGTAAGGATTTCGTTAATCGAATTTTTGTTTGTTAACCGAATTGAAGATTCGTATGGAAGGTAATTCGTTCACCGAACAGTTCGTTAACTGAGGGACCACTGTACTGTACAGTAGTGGGTTGAAGGTGGTCTGCAGGTGTGAGACGTCCATTAAGCGCAGCGTCCGCTGACTGAATATGATTTTACTAGTCTTTTGCCTCTGTTATCTGGAGTATATTTTGGGGACGAGGAAGGTGGTGAAAGGAATTATGGTGTTTGGAAAAGCCATAAAATTGTTTTAACTTTTTCTTATAATGTGAGAAGCAATTACAAGGTGCAATGTGAGAAGTATTACTGTACTGTACTGGCAGGTGATGAGTTTAAGTTTTATAGCAAAGCTAAATAGATATACAGTTACAGTACAGTACAGTATTGAGTGTGTTCCTTGATGATTGAAGCTTAACCTGGGATTATCTGATCACATTTGTTCATGTATTACTTTTACCTGTACTCTTAAACAGTAGCCATCATCAGCGTAAGTTAGCTGTAGGCACAGTGGCCATCATCAGTGGCAGTAAGCTGTAGGGACTGGCCATCATTAGTGGATGTTAGCTGTAGGGACAGTAGCCATCATCAGTGGATTTTAGCTGTAGGGACGGTGGCCATCATTAGTGGATGTTAGCTGTAGGGACAGTAGCCATCATCAGTGGATTTTAGCTGTAGGGACAGTAGCCATCATTAGTGGATGTTAGCTGTAGGGACAGTAGCCATCATCAGTGGATGTTAGCTGTAGGGACAGTGGCCATCATCAGTGGATGTTAGCTGTAAGGACAGTGGCCATTATTAGTGGATGTTAGCTGTAGGGACAGTAGCCATTATTAGTGGACGCTAGCTGTAAGGACAGTGGCCATTATTAGTGGATGTTAGCTGTAGGGACGGTGGCCATTATTAGTGAATGTTAGCTGTAAGGACAGTGGCCATTATTAGTGGATGTTAGCTGTAAGGACAGTGGCCATTATTAGTGGATGTTAGCTGTAAGGACAGTGGCCATTATTAGTGGATGTTAGCTGTAAGGACAGTGGCCATTATTAGTGGATGTTAGCTGTAAGGACAGTGGCCATCATCAGTGGATGTTAGCTGTAAGGACAGTGGCCATTATTAGTGGACGCTAGCTGTAAGGACAGTGGCCATTATTAGTGGACGCTAGCTGTAAGGACAGTGGTCATTATTAGTGGATGTTAGCTGTAAGGACAGTGGCCATTATTAGTGGATGTTAGCTGTAAGGACAGTGGCCATTATTAGTGGATGTTAGCTGTAGGGACAGTGGTCATTATTAGTGGATGTTAGCTGTAGGGACAGTGGCCATCATTAGTGGATGTTAGCTGTAGGGACAGTGGCCATTATTAGTGGATGTTAGCTGTAAGGACAGTGGCCATTATTAGTGGATGTTAGCTGTAAGGACAGTGGCCATTATTAGTGGATGTTAGCTGTAAGGACAGTGGTCATTATTAGTGGATGTTAGCTGTAAGGACAGTGGCCATTATTAGTGGATGTTAGCTGTAAGGACAGTGGTCATTATTAGTGGATGTTAGCTGTAAGGACAGTGGCCATTATTAGTGGATGTTAGCTGTAAGGACAGTGGTCATTATTAGTGGATGTTAGCTGTAAGGACAGTGGCCATTATTAGTGGATGTAAGCTGTAGGGACAGTGGCCATTATTAGTGGATGTTAGCTGTAAGGACAGTGGCCATTATTAGTGGATGTTAGCTGGAAGGACAGTGGTCATTATTAGTGGATGTTAGCTGTAAGGACAGTGGCCATTATTAGTGGATGTTAGCTGTAAGGACAGTGGCCATTATTAGTGGATGTTAGCTGTAAGGACAGTGGCCATTATTAGTGGATGTTAGCTGTAAGGACAGTGGCCATTATTAGTGGATGTTAGCTGTAAGGACAGTGGTCATTATTAGTGGATGTTAGCTGTAAGGACAGTGGTCATTATTAGTGGATGTTAGCTGTAAGGACAGTGGCCATTATTAGTGGACGCTAGCTGTAAGGACAGTGGCCATTATTAGTGGATGTTAGCTGTAAGGACAGTGGCCATTATTAGTGGATGTTAGCTGTAAGGACAGTGGCCATTATTAGTGATGTTAGCTGTAGGGACAGTGGTCATTATTAGTGGATGTTAGCTGTAAGGACAGTGGCCATTATTAGTGGATGTTAGCTGTAAGGACAGTGGTCATTATTAGTGGATGTTAGCTGTAAGGACAGTGGCCATTATTAGTGGATGTTAGCTGTAAGGACAGTGGCCATTATTAGTGGATGTTAGCTGTAAGGACAGTGGCCATTATTAGTGGATGTTAGCTGTAGGGACAGTGGCCATTATTAGTGGATGTTAGCTGTAAGGACAGTGGTCATTATTAGTGGATGTTAGCTGTAGGGACAGTGGCCATTATTAGTGGATGTTAGCTGTAAGGACAGTGGCCATTATTAGTGGATGTTAGCT